>CAHIKZ030002452.1:212500-247500 GCA_903632075.3 Acanthosepion pharaonis
ATATATAAATAAATAAATACTTTCATAAAATAAAACATTATAATTTTTAATTTGAAACTTTTTCTATATATATATATATATATATATATATATATTAAAATATTATTAATATATATATATAGTTATATTTGACTGTAAAATTGTGATGTTTAATATGCCTTTAAATTGTAAATATTATTTTAATGGTATGACACAAATGACAATGAAATATTTATAATCTGAATGATATTTGAAATTATTCATTATTGAAATTTTCATTTCCTATCATTCATTGAATTTTAATGAACGCCTTGACTACAGCTGATACCAGATTATTTTAAAGTAAAGCTCATGAACTCATTTGAGAGATATAATCATCGTTAACCAATTAATGTCTGAGCTGTCACCTTGACTCCAGTATTTTTAACAGAATTGATGTGGCTTCACATTGTCATTTCTACAAATATTTTATAGCATCTGCTCTGATGAGCTATATTCACTGGTGTTCCAACTACATGAATTATAAAACGTTATATAGGTTAGAATATCGGTCCTCACTTTTACTGTCGTTACAGTTAAAATAACCGGAATTATCTTCTACTCCAACAGTTCTTCACTTGCACTAAATACGACACTGAACTCCCTTCCTCTTATTTGCTTATTTAACCTATTGATATATTCTTCAAAACATTACATTTAATGTCAGTCGACCTCCGCTGATGCCTTAATCTTTGATTTCTCATTTCTTACTTTTTCTCTCACATAACCCCAGACGTGTATACCGGCACTACTGTCTTGATTGGGGTAAATGCTTAAAAAATGTCATTTGTAAAATTCCCACATTCATAATTCAATATATCCAAATCCAGTATTAATTATAGGAAAATTATAGGTTTATAAAAAATCCATTATTAATTATAGGTTTATGAAAATCCGATATAAATTATCGGAGGAATATATATTTTCTTTCAGCCGAATCCATTACATTCATTTATGTGCTAATAACCTTGGGAAGTTATGATCCTCTTATTATTCTCTCCCCCAGCAATTGAAAATTAGCAGAACAGACCGGGTTCTATAGCCTCGGATGAAAAATTTGTCTACCGCAGGAAGAAATGGCAAGCTACTGCGGAAAAAAATCTGTTTCGTTAGTCATGTATCGAAAATACATGATCCCCCTAAGCGTGTATCCCTCATGGCACATACCTGACTGATATATTACCTGTCTATGTCCGCCATCTCAAAAATGAGATGGTTAGCATTAATGAATTGTAAGTAAGATGCAAAATTTTTGTAAGGGTATTCACAATTGGCAAATGGCATTTTCTATTTCAAAACTGTACATGATTGCCAGCCATAACGAGAAGATTTGACAAGTCACAGCGTTTCTCACCGGTCACCAAGAATGAGGTTTAAACTCGAACTCCAAATGTCGACGTTACTTGATTTTTTTTTTTTTTGATGATTGAATATGTAGCCTTTGATATTAAAATTTGAAAAATATCACATAACCGTCAATTAAAATATATATATCTTCACCAGAAACTACTGCTGTGCTATATATTTTTAAAACCCCGGTGAAAGACATTAAACTTCCTGAATCCAATTTCGGAATGAGAAAATATGTATGTCTATAGCAACATAAACTAATTCATTACCATTGCTTAAATAAAAAGCTGTTACAATATCAGACAGAGAATTTAAAGCGTCATCATCATCATCATCATCATAATAATTTTTCATTTTCTCTCTCTCTCTCTCTATCTATCTATCTATCTATCTATCTATCTATTGATCTGAATGTATATATACATATATATATAAATATATACACACACCCACATATACAATTATAAATATATATAAATATATATATATATATATATATATATATATATATATATATATATATATATATATATATATAGAGATAGAGAGAGAAAGAGAGAGAGAAAGAGAGATAGACAGATCATAAGAGGGAGACAGATAATGACAAATAGAAGGGCGTTGTTTTTTTTTTAAACACAGCAGTCGTTAGTCATTGTATTTAAATCATAATAGCAAGATTACCCCCATTGTTGCCCAGCAATGTGTTAAATTATCTTAACAACTAATTTGTCTTAATTATCTGAATTCATTGCAGCCTTGACCTTTGATATTTTCTTTAATATCATCCAGAAATAAGGAATTTTAAGTATACACCGCCTCAGTTTATTAATGTTTGCAGTAGATTAAATATAATGTAAATTACGTGTTAAATTTAAAATTATAGTCTTGGGAATTTCAAATCTTTTAAATGCAAATGTCTGCTGCTGTCTTTGTAAAGAGATTTGCATAATTTTCATTCTGCTCTTTCTTTGCATCTGCTGGTCAATGTGTTTATTTTAATTTCAATGCAATCGTTCTCTTATCACTATAAACAGAATGTTAACGAAAAATTTATGTAACGGCTGAATATTTTTAAGTTTCTGGGAGTGTTTCAATATTGATCGCTACTAAATGATCTTATTTGCTAATATTTTTGCTAATTTGAAACAGCAAAAAATATTGATTTTACGGATCAAAATTGAATTATTAGTTTTTTATTATTCGTATGAGGATTTTTAATTTTAATTTTTTTTTTTGTTTTTGCAGAGGTGCTGGAGAAAGAAATAAAGAAAGATAAAATATTTCTCATCGTTTGAATAGAAATGCTTAAGTTAAAATATAAACAGTATTCCGTCCACCTTGTCCCAAAGTCAAATTAAATTCAACTAAGAATGGGAATGGACTGAAATATTTATTTTAATTTTCTCAATGAGTTCGTTTGAATTTTAAAAATAGATTTTTAAATGCAGATCTAAAAAAGAACGAAAAACATAATGTTATTTTATACAATAAAAACCATATTTATAACAGAAAATAATATTTTTTGATTTATTTATATATATATACAGAAAAGGCTTTAGGCCAATTTGATGTATTTCACCCAATTATTTCCGCGCAGAGAGGGTCCCTGAACACGTAGTGACATTAAGCATGTCAATCAGCGTGAAAAAATATATAATAAACGGCAAATTGTTTCAGTATATATCGTGGAAGAATTTGTTGAGAATGAGAATAAAAACTAAGACAAGGTTAGGTTTTGATCACATGTTTTGATTTTAATATATAAATTTAGATGGTTTATCCATAGATATCATATGTTATACATACTTTCAATATAATTATACATGTAATAAATATTTCAGCTGATATAGAATTTTAGGAACCTGTCCTATTGAATCCAATTTGCCCTGCATCTCCTAGATCTAGCTTTTTCTGATATACCGCGTGTAACAGAAAAATTTTCCAAATCGTTTAAGAACGTTCATCCCACAAAATGTTTAATTTCTAAAAAATTCTAGACTGTTTGAATTTCTTTTTCCAAATTTTCAGATATGACTTTTAGCCATCTTGACATCATGTTTCGTAAAAACAAAAAAAACCTTTTGAGCTAGAAAGAGAACACGTTAAAATCGTTTTGTGCCAACCCCACTATGTCATTCCAACTGAGAAATGGCAAGAAAAAATTATGAAGACCTTAAATAATGATATTATATAAAAGACATTTTTATGTTTATACGTATTTTTATAGATACGAATATTTAAGTAAATGCTCTGTTTATAATAAACAACATTTACCGGCCTGAATATCCGAAAAATTTTCTGGAGAAAATATTCGTCCTCCGACAGGATTCGAACCTGTATCCTATACGGAACACTTTTATTTGAGATTCGATGAAATTGATTAAACCACAGAGAGCCAAAAAAAAGAATAAATATTATTTATATCGTAAAAATTAGGATTTATTATGGAATAAGCATTAGATAAATTAAACAATTTTGATAAACTGGAATTAAAAAAATAAATATATTACGTACATTCGACAAATATCTTATTGTTTTCATCTTTATATAATATTTATTACAACGTTTGGTTTACTACGCTTTATAATTTATAAATTTGGAATGTCGAACTTTTTATTTCGTTCAAATCTACTGATTCCAGTTCCACGTGCCATCCTTTTGAACCACCTTTTTATTTTGTTCCCTCCTTTTAGTTATTCATTCTTTGATTTGAATTGCCTTATTGGTTCAAATTGGTTAGGAAGTTTAGGTCATTTTTAAATTTAAAAACGATTGATCCAACCATGTCTTTTTCAGTTTCATCCATATTTTCAAAAATCAATCATTCAATCACCTTTCTTTGGCAACTGAAATTTAAATGAAACAAAAATTGTAATAATATTACAATATCGTGATTTGTATTTTGATTATAAATAGTCTAAACGACCTTAATACAAAACATACAAATGTTAATAAAATTGAACAATACCCTAATAAATATTGTTATATAATTAACTCATTTATATCATTATCATCTAAATAAAATATATCTAAAAAATTATGTTGGTCTGAAATTTAAAATCAGGATAATAGCAATGTAAATTATGTTCACTATTGTACAAAACATTCCCCATTTTGTCAGTAAATAACCCATAAGGCCGGTTTAACGTGGGATCTCATGAAAAGTATTTTAGATAAATGGATATCGAGCCCGTGGATCAGCCAAAATTAAATGGGTTCAGGGTCAGTTTACCTCCCGAAATAGAATATATATATATATATATATATATATTCCTATATATATGTGTGTGTGTGCATATAATTTTCTTTTAGTAAAATCAAAAAAATTGAAAAATGGAAAGAACCGTTACGATATTTAGTCGACCCTGAACGAGGGCGTCATTATTTAAAAAATTTTTATATGATGTGGGCATTTATCTTAAATTCAATTTTATTTTAAATAAAAAGTTGTTCATTTCAACTCCGTATAAACGGAAAGTTAATTTTTGAAATTTTTTCTTTTTATAAGGAAATGGACTTCGTATAGTCGCTCAGAAAAAAAATGGGTCGACTGACTCTGACTCATGACGATATAAAAATATTACGAGTTTTTATGTGGCACAAGGCCTTTTTAATGTGGGCATTTGAGCCATTAGGCAATAAATAATCAGTTAATATCATTTGAACTAACGTATAAACGGGTTTTTTTTTTTTACTATTTTCCCTAAAAAGGAGACTCTTCCCTTCGGCGTAGCCTCCTTCGGGTTCCTCCCGCCCGTAGGAAGAGAGTTGAACCGAACAGTCGCTCAGAAAGTACTGGGTCGACTGACTCACATCGACTCACTGACTGCCCGTCGTTTCTACTACTACTCCTACTTGTATTATGTGGAAGAGTCTATTAACTATAGAATAGGTGTGTTTTACCATAACAGTAATGTTTCACGGTAGATATAAAAATAGTTACAAGTGTTTAGCCAACGTTAAACCTGTGGCTGGACATTAAGTCATTTTTCTTTACCAATGTTCAACCAGTGGCTGGGCATTACGTCATTTTCCTTTACCACCGGTAAAGCGGTGGTCAGGGCTCAAAGGGTTAAATCACCCATTGAGATTGAGATTCCGTAAAACAAAACAAAACCAAACCGAAATTCATAGAAGACCTATGCAGACGCAAATGTTCGTCTGTTTAGACAGGTGCAGCCGACTGCATTTCTTTTCTTTCTTATTCTCGTCTTTGATTGCCATTTCTCATGAAATCTTAACTCAAAGAAAATATCAAGATCATTAAACAGCATAATTTTGTAAAATCTCAGTGTTGTCTATTTTGGCGTTTCATAGACAGATTTGGGGATTCAAATTTGACGATAGATTTGAATATGCACCGAAGAACTGGCTTGGAACCAAAACTAAATATGAGCATAATTGAACTTGATTTATAATTGGCATCGATTTCAGAGATAATTGTGCCGTTGTAGGCAGTGGGGAGTGAGTGGGTGTGTATGTGGGGGGGAGAGATCGGTAAAAGTGTTGAGACAATGACAAGGACAGTCATACTATGCTCACCCGGTATTAATACCGGTTGACAAGATTAATCATCCACATGCTAGTGATTCCGAAATAAAACTAACTCGAGCCACCCAAGCTATACCTCATGATATCACCAGTGAGAAAACCAGCTCCAGATAGAGTTACTGTAAAAGGATTGTTTTTGTTATTGTACCTGTGAAAATGGATGTGCAGATAGCGTAATGGTTAACGACTCGGAACGGTAAATCGGCAAGCTGAGTTCGAGTTCCGGTGGAGTTCCAGTTAATGTAAATAGCCTTAGAAAAAGTATGAAGGCATAACTTCTCAGGTATATGGGTTAAACACCAAAGTAGACTTTGATCTCTAGCTGTTGTTGGCAACCAGTCTTGGAGAAGGACAACTCTGAATTCAAAAACGTATGTAGCCCTCTAAGAATTGCCACGAAAACATTCATAGAAAAGACAAATGGAAGCCACATTACAGTGGTGGGAAAGATGCCAGGTCAGAACCGTTAACATTACAAACCCTTCTTTGGATTTTATCGAGAATCTCAAGATACATAGCAGGATCTCCAGGCCAGATACGGCAGCAGTATTCAATGAATGGACAAATGGTGGATTTCTAAATGGGCAAGACCGATTCTGATGAGAAAATTTTTTTCTGGAATAACACAGTAGAGAAAATAACTTACAACGATAGATGTATATGTAAGACAGAAAATACTGTGACGGAAATTTCTCGAAAATGCATTCACAGAAGTTAAACTAACCATTAAAATAGGCTAGGGATTTTTGGAGGAAAGATATAAGACGAAGTAGAAAAAGTTTTCATGTCATAAGTTTCGTCCTTTGAGACTTCATCAGACAAGGATTATTTATACTGATGTGACTACACATTCCCATGAATAAGAGATGCTTGGAATTTTAAATTCAAAAAATATAATTTTTCATCTCCGATTTCATTTAGATTCTCTTTTCTTTTTGTTTCCACAACTTTTTTTTTTATCAAATATCCCACATTGCGATAATAGGAGATTTGCTAAGAATCGCGAAACGTTACAAGAAGCTGGGCGCAAATTTTCTGTGGATGAACTAACGATTAAATCACTTTCTAAAACAAAGAAAATGAGAAAATCTTCTGTCAGTTGCTGAAACCTTCTGACGAGTGGACAGAATGATTGCAAAATGGTTCATCTACGAAATATAGTCATCGGGATAGCAAGCAAGAGGGAGGGAGTTCCACAGACGGGAAGTGCGAGAGAATAAGCTGTTTGAGTAGAAGAGACGGCTGCATTTAACCGTTTTGTCAGTGAAAGTGTGGGACCGAGATGCCAGCCTAGTAGCACGCTTAAATTCATGCAGTCTGGGAAGCAGCAAAAGTAGCTCGTCGAAACAGTTGACGTGAAAATACTTGTAGAAGAGACAGAGGGAAACCACGAGAAAGCAACTGTAGACTAGATGCCAGATCAGAACCTATCACATTGCATATTCGTCTCTGGATTTTATCGAGGACCTCGAGACGTACAGCTGGGGTACCAGACCACTTTCTAAAGATTTTCATGTTAATGAATTATTTTTACTTTTAATTAGCGTAGCATTTATCAAAATTGGGGTCAGTATTGTTATGGCGAGCAACTAATGCATTTACAGTGTTATTTTTTAAAATGTCCCTTTTAGGTTCATATAAGTTTTTTTTTAAACTTCTTTAGGTTTCTCCAATATATTCTTTCTGACAATCCTTACAGATTCTTCTTTAGATTTTGTCGAGAATTTCGAGATACATAGCAGGAGCTTCAGACCAGATATAGCAGCAATATTCTATGCATGGACGAACGATAGATTTATAAATGTGCAAGACAGATTCTGACGAGAAAAGAATCTCTGACACCACACAGTGAACACATTTTCTTAGCAGCAGACCTAGCAATTGATTCAATATGATCACTTCACTTCATGTTGATGGAAAACTTGAAACTACGAAGCTGCAACGCGTTGCTCTCCTGGAGGTTAGCATCAGCCATGCTGATGGAGAGTAGAAAGTGTCTCCTATGATGATTTCCTTGGAAAGATAGTGGAGCAGTTTCTTCGCCCACGGATTGGAATTCAGTTTCCTTCTCTGGCGTTGATTGCCATCAAAGAATCGAGAGCTCTACTATTTAACCCATAGCTGAGGGAATGCATATATAATAGTACGAAAATGAGAGCAGCGGAAATGGTCGGGATTTTAAGTCGACTCGCCGGTTCCATTTCCCCGTGATGATAATCGGTTTGAAATTCAGAGTTTTCATTCTCTGAGTCTGGTTTCTAATCAAGTCTAAAGAGCCTAGTCTGTCCTGCTATTTAACCCATAGCTGGAGGGAGAAGAGATCGATTCGTGTTTTTTTTTTCCGAAGGGCATTAGTACGAAAGTGGAAGCGACTGACTAAGCCGAGATTTGAACTAGGCTTGCCGATTACACTTTGTTGCCGATGTTATATCTATGAATAACTGCTTTCCATCAAGACTAGTCAGTCGAAAAAAAAAGAAAGAAACAGAGAAGAAATTAATTCGGCTGCACCTGTGTGGTACTAAGATTGAGAAAACCGGATAGTAGAGGATGGTGTGCGATTTTATCACAATCTTAAGTGTTTCGTGTTTTACGACCAGCAATAAAGTCTGTGAAATGGGGTCTTCAAAAGCAGCCAGAAATTTAAGCATTTCAGACAAATATATTTTGCTGTTTGCCTGGTGGTTAGAACAGTTACGTATTTCGTAGCAACGTTGACTCCACGCCTGTGTAGACAATGGTAGCATGAGAATAACCCCGTATAATGTTAGAATATTACTGTAACATTTGTTTAAATTGTGAATTAAAATATTATTACAGCCAAAATAATGTCCACTGATAGTTTTCTAGGACAGATCTGTAAAATAACTTTTAATATTAAATTTGAATTAAAATTTAAAATTTATCACGTTTTAAAATAACGTGTTTTTCTATGTCATCTCCGTAAAGTAACCACAATGGCAATGGTAGTAGTAATTCTGAATTACTTTATTCGGGGTGCAGAATTTCAACTTCACCCACCGCGACGCGAAAGAGTCCGAACTTTTATCGCCGCTAACTCCAAAACGGTAGATTTTAGGAAAATTTCTTTGTTATTTTCGAATTAAGCATATATATTTACACCTAAATGGAACTATTCGGGAAAATGTTTATTACAAACTGAGCGCGGGGCTTGAAATGTAAATGACCTTTTTGAGGTTCAGAGTTTAAAATTAGTTCTGTCACCCCTTTATACTCGTACCAATTTACAAATACAAAAATACACTTGGCTCCTGGCCACTCAGCCGTTTATATAACATCGGAGTAGGTAACATGTCCTCTAGTGTCTGCCCCCCAGTAGGTAACATATCCTCTAATGTCTGTCCCCCCCCCGCAGCAGGTAACATGTCCTCTAGTGTCTGCCCGTGGGAGTCTCCCATTATCTAATGAGACCTTCCATTTCTACTCTACAATATCTAAATCCAAGAATTTACTGAACGTAAATTTAACTCGCGCAGAAAAAAAAATATTCCAGGCATTCCTTGACCAGAGTCTCCAAATGTTGTTTAATAGGAGTAGATAGGTTTGCCTATCGCCCGGTTCACACTCTTCCCCGATCTTTCGAACGGGAGTCTTTGTTTCCTGTTTAGGATTGGGTTTTTGGTTCTCTTTAAAGACTTTTCTCCTTTTTCATGCCCAGTAGTCCCTTGCGACTTCTTGGTATTATCACCTTGCTTGGAGTAGTGCCTCTTACTCTGCAACCTTCTACCTCGAGTGGCTCTTAGGTCTTGTACAGGAGTTCATTTGAGTCAGAGGAAGAATTGGGCATTAAATAGAATCGGTATCTAAAGGATCCATTGAAATAAGGATTTCTTTTTTGATTTGAATGTAATTAATAAATCAATTCAGTTTCATCAGTCACAATATTTTTGCATTATGCATATAAAAGTACTAAAATTTAAATATCTGAGATGTGTTTTAATACGGGAAAGAAAATGTGACATGGAAATCCGAAGGCGTATTGCAGTAGCAAAAGATGCCTTACCAAAGCTCAGCAAAGTATTAAGAAACATGAAAATTTAGCTAGAAACAAAGAAAAGAACACTAAATTCTCATGTAATATCAGTCTTCCTCTATGGCAATAAAGGTTAGACAATCTCCTCACAGATGAAGAAGAGACTTCGGGCAACAGAAGTGTGGTTCTACAGAAGGATGCTGAGAATACTATGGACTGAACATGTGAGTAATGAAGAATTTTTTTAATGAAAATGGAAACACAAAGGACATTTTTACTTAGAATCAGAAAGAAGCAGTTGAATGTTCTAGAACACAATGAGGAAAGAAGATTTGGAGAATTTGATACTCCCGGTGCATATTAAAGACAGAGGAAAGTAGCAAATAACCTACCTAAAGAGCTTGTGGAAATGGATGGTAAAACAGGAATTGGGGGCGGATAGCGAAATGACAGACCTTACAAACAGATACACAGGATAGGACGTTGTGAAGGATCATTATCACACATGTCCTAAATAGACATGCCACACAGAAGAAGAAGAAGAAGAAGAAGAAGAAGAAGAAGAAGAAGAATTATTTTGTTAATAATGTTTGCCTTAATTCCTCACTAGTAACAAAACCTTATTTATTTAATATTTTTCTATAGCAAAACATTTAGCAATACAATCCTGGGTATAACGATAAACTACATCGGGCAGCAAGGCCTCTGATCGGAAGATTGAAGGTTTTGAGGTGCGTGGAAGCACTCTTAATTGCTGCTGTTCCAAGGTCTACCCTAGGTGGCAGCACCTGTTAGGGTCCGAGCTATGGGCAAATAATGAACACTCAAACAGTATATATATATATATATATATATATATATATATATATATAGATAGATAGATAGATAGAGAAGATAGATAGATAATATTAGTGGTAACTATACACATACATATGCAAAATATATAAATATATATACATACATACATATACATATATATTTGTATAAAAAAAAAATAATTCCAAGCGGATAGAATCCAGGTAGAACTCAATGTCCAGGACAAAGTAAGGATATAATAAAGAAGTTTAAACACTAATATTCCATGGTCATTACGATTCCAATGGAATAAATTATGACCATGGAATATTAGTGTTTAAGTCTTTTTATTATATATATATATATATATATATATATATATATATAAAGCAAAATGTCCAGCAATACAATTTGAAAATGGAATTACCAACAATACATTTTATAACAAAAAGACCAACAATACATTTTATCTGCAGTTGAAGGTATACAGCTACGTTCAAAATATATTTAGTTGAAGCCATGAAATTGTGTTCAAAATATTTCGATTTCGGTATTAAATAACCCTTAGAGGTCGATAACAGAAGTTAAAATCATTTATTCATCATCAGTTTTTAAAAGAAGTATAGAAGTTATATTTTAAGCACTTCAGGCATAATAGTCGCTGCAAATACAAAATTTGCCCTTGGGCGTGGTTCTCTTGCCAAAACACTTCTGGTGCACCCACTGAAGACAACAGTCACAGGCCACAATTCAAGTGCGGCCTACACTGTTCACATAACCACTTTGCTGCCGATCTCAAGGCTCCATAAACATGTTGCACTGTAGTATCTCCAACAATGAGTTCCATGGCAATACTGAATGTATTTTGTTTATTATATATATATATATATATATATATATATATATATATATATATATATATATATATATATATATATATAATTATTTATTTAAAATTATAACATAAATATGTTATAAAATCACTACAAAAATAGCCATTTTGTTTCAACACCTCTGATGTCTTATCAAGTGATGATGTTGAATGTAGAATAAAGAGTTTTAAAAGGTTGAAATTAATTATTCGCTCTACACTGTATTGAGCACTCTTTTAAGAATAGTAATTGTTGGTTATTGGAATTTATTCCGTATACACCAATCATATATATATATAGAGAGAGATATTCTTAGTTCTAAAGCAGTATTTATATCTACCGGCAAAATAGCCTTGGTTACCGGGACCGGCAAAACATCCTTGATGCTTATTTTACCGAGACTGGCAAAATATCCTTGGTGTCTGTTTTACCGGGACCGGAAAAATAGCCTTGGTGTTTATTTTACCGAGACACCAAAACAGCCTTGGTGTATATTTTACCGGAACCGGCATAAACGTTATGGTGTCTATTTTACCGGGACCAGCAAGATAATCTTGGTGTCTATTTTACCAGGACCGGCAAAATAGCTTTAATGTCCATTTTACCGGGACAGCAAAACAGCCTTGGTGTCTATTTTACTGGGACCAGCAAAATAACCTCGGTGTCTATTTTACTGGGACCGGCAAAATAGCCTGGGTGTCTAATTTACCAGGATCGGCAAATAGCTTTAATGTTTATTTTACCGGGACCAGTAAAAATAACATTAGTGTCTATTATACCAGGACCAACAGAATAGCCTATTCGAAAAAAGAAGAAAAAGAAATTCTTTCTCTTGTTTAGTGTCAGTATTTACAAAACTGTTCTCGTTTCTGAAATCATAACACTTACGCATGATTTTAATGGCCTTGTGTCAGACTCGGCTACTTTCTCTAATTTGAACAGAAGAAAAACTAAACTTAGGAGAGTGTGAAACTAAGTTTTGTGGCCCAAACGGCATGGGATAATCCATCAACAAGCCATCGACTCAAACATGCAAACGGATCATAATACTCCAATGAAGAATTCCTGGACTGACTTGGGTTGGGTTCCATTATAGCGTCACTGTGAGTTTGCCATAATTATAGTTTGGGGAGCTAAAGTCAATTGTCAGGCAAAATGCAAATTTCATTCAGTATTCAGAAAAACAGAAACAAAAATCTTTCTTTTTTTTTCTTTTTTTTTTTTTTAAAAATCCTACACTATGTCCCCTATACCATACCCCACCCCGTGTACTTTTGCTTAATTTGCATTGATGTAATATTCATATTTTTCACCCTTGGTACCAGCCAGGGCCTGCGAAAGGAGGTACAAGAGAAAAGAAAAAAACAAAAAAAACAAAAAAGAAAAGAAAAAAAAAGAAAAGTTAAGGAGGTGTGGATTTGCACACAGTCAATTATGTTTGAAATACACACCAGAGAGGGAGTAGTGAGAGAAAGAGAGAGAGAACAGAAAGAGAGAGAAGGAGAGAGTAAAGAGAAAGAGTGGGAGAGAGAAAGATAATGTAAAGAGGGAGAGAAAGAGAGAGAATGCTGAGCACAGAAAGAGAAACAAGGAGAATTGAAAACATGACGGTCTCCTTTCCTTCAAATTCATATACTGAAACTGTTTGCGTTTAAACAAAGAAAATAACTTTTGAAGAAAGACTAAGTTTTGAAAAATCACACACACACATCTATCTATCTATCTATCTATCTATCTATCTATCTATCTATCTATCTCTCTCTCTCTCTCTCTATATATATATATATATATATATATATATAAATTAAAGTTACCTTTCTTAGATAAAATATTTATCTATCAATATCTATGTAGTCATTTTTGAAAATCACACGCACATATCTATCTATCTATCTATCTATCTATCTATCTATCTATCTCTCTCTCTCTACATAAATTAAAGTTACCTTTCTTAGATAAAATATTTATCTATCAATATCTATGTAGTCATTTTTGGAAAATCACACCACATATATCTATCTATCTATCTATCTATTATATCTATATATATATATATATATATATATATATATATATATATATAAATTAAAGTTACCTTTCTTAGATAAAATATTTATCTATCAATATCTATGTAGTCATTTTTTGAAAATCACACGCACATCTTATCTATCTATCTATCTATCTATCTATCTATCTATCTATCTATCTATCTCACTGTCTACATATATATATATATATATATATATATATATATATATATATATATATAAATTAAAGTTACCTTTCTTAGATAAAATATTTATCTATCAATATCTATGTAGTCATTTTTTGAAAATCACACAGATATATCTATCTATCTATCCATTTCTCTCTCTCTCTCTCTCTCTCTCTATATATATATATATATATATATATAAATGTTACCTTCCTTAGATAAAACATTAAAAACATAATAGCTTTAGCAGTTAATTCTTAAATTAATTATAACACATCGCATTCATACATGTTCATGTTTATAAAAGAGCGCATTTTCTGCCTAATTACAAAATAAATAAATCAATTAGTTTAACTTTTTATGTTAGTAACTTACCCCTGAATATGATCTAGGATGAGATTGAAAGTATTTTAGAAAATAAAAAAAATAAAAATAAAAAAAAATATCTGAATGAAGACATGCTGCATATATATATATATATATATATATACATTCTGACCAATACGTATGGGTCTTCCAACGAGAACACCTTATAAATAGCCATAATTGTGCTGTTAGTTTTAGTGTGGACGCTTTTTTTACCATCTTAGCAAGTCCCAATCAATTTACCGTAAAAAAAGTGTTGGAGGCCATCTATATTCTATCTTTAAAGCCTTCTCTTTGTAAACAGAAGGACTTTATATTAGGCCTCAACAAATTACCATTTAATTTTTTTCCCCACCAATAAAACTTTGTCCATTGTTCATTTTTATATATATATATATATATATATATATATATATATATATATATATATATTTACTCTATTTACCTCGATTTGGGTCTGTTGAGTGAGCTAAGAAACCGGTTAGCTAGCCCGTTTTTCATTTTTACTTTTTATTATCATGAGGGGTAATAATAAAACTAATTTTTGTCTTTTTATGGCAGTGATAAAATTTTGTACCACCTAACATATCTTTTTATATATATATATATATATATATATATATATAGAAAAAGTTGCAAATTAAAAAAATAATAATGTTTTTTTATGAAAGTATTTATCTATTTGTATATATATTTGATATTTCAGATTTGCAACTTTTCCTATATATACATATTAAGAAAGTATACGTGGCTTCTCATTATGCTACATATATATATATATATATATATATATATATGACTACTCCAAACATTATTTTTGTGGATACACATGTTTTAGTAGATATCCTTTTATTGCTTTCTTTTATTTATTTATTTATTTTTTGACTGTGTAAAAAATAATGTCTACTGGTGTGCGCATTCGAGAAACTTACTAAAAAATTTGTGCACGTCGGCAGGATTCAAACTTGGGTCCTCTTTGTAGTTTTAGACTGCTCAGCCACCGAGAACATTACAGACCGGTTAATGTATGATTGATAATATTGTATACCAAGCGAGCAGTCATTTCGGTAATAATATTAAATTTTATTTTGTCTCCGTTGAATATCCTTGGAAATTTCGTTCGTACCTTCAACGAATGACTTAAGGTAATATATAATACAAAAACGGCACTGTTGTCTGCAAATATTTCTGGCAATTAAAGAATGATGGTACATCATCTACTGGGATATGATAGCAAGAGTCAAATTTTGTAACGCGAAAGGAAATAGTTGTAACTTATGTGTTGTTAATCTTCATATAGTTAAATAATGCTGGCTTATTAAACAAGAGAAATGAATTGATTGTCACATGTAGGCCTAAAAATAAGTATCTGCCTAATTACGTTGATACGGATTCGTTTTTAATATAAATTACGGTTTATTCTTAAGGTAAACTACGGTTTGTTTTTGTCTTTCTTTTTTTTTTCTATCTTCATATAAAAAAAGAACAAGTAATCATTCCTCAATAAAAAAATTGGTATTCACAACTATAAAATAAAAAAAAATAATGTTTTTTTTACATATATATACAAGTCTCGTTTATTTTAAATGCCAAATATCATTTTTAAAACTAAAAAACTGTAATCCCAGTACAATATATAACTGCGTTTACTTTGCGATGACCAGATATATTTTTAAAAAAATTAATTACGTAACGGCCAGTCTATACTCAGCACGAAGATTGCGTTGTATATTAAACTCCGTGCTATCGGTGAGGGATTAGATGTATATCTATTAATATGCATATATATATATATATATATATATATACATGTGTGTGTGTATGATCAAATATAGCTATGCATGCTATATTTATGGGTTAAAGCTCTCAATATCAGGGATAGAGCGTATTTAAATGTAAAAGTGGACATTGGAATCGTGCTATCAGTGAAGGATAATATATATATATATATATATATATATATCATTCTCTTTTACTTTTTTAACTAGAAGATGCGATAAAGAGATAGAGGAAAAAAGGTTATTCTATTGTAATTTGGTCTCTCAAAAAAGGAACTTGCATAATACACCAGATTCATGATAAAATCTTTTTAAGTGAAAATTTGGTGGACGCGTTAGGTGAGTATACACACTACAGTGTATATATATATATATATATATATATATATATATATATATATTTATATTTTAAAAAAACTAAGTAATCCGTATGGGTAAACCTAAGGAGGGTATAATCCAGAGAGCTCAATGTAAATCCAGAGCAAATAATTTAAATAAAAACAGATCCATTTTTAGGTTCCATGTAATAAATTATTTCACCACAGCCCTTACAAAAGGACTGCGGATCATCAGACTTTATTGAAGTAAAGTCTGATGATCGCAGTCCTTTTAAAAGGGCTGACATGGAAATAATTTATTACATGGAAATTAAAGTGGTCTGTTTTTATTAAATAAAAAATATATATATATATATATATATATATATATATATATATATATATATATATATGCACACACACACAAATGTGTGTGTGTGATTCAGAAAAAATCTTTTTATAGGATGTTCGATGAAAAAAAAGTCATAAGTGAGGAGGAAGAAATAACTTTTTGTTTTGTCGTCTGTTTTCCATTTGTTTTTCCCTATCTGTCGATATTAGTAAGATTAAAAGTAAAACATTTACATTCTGAAATATATATATGTATATGCGTGTATTATATATATATATATATATATATATATATATATATATATATATATATATATATATACAGGTTTTGCAGAGACTCATATTATACACATATGCATAAGGTGTGTTGAAAAAGAACATCAATATCCAAAGGATGTAATCCTTTGGGATTTCTAATCTTATACACAAACCATTTGCGTACGCGCTTATGTGTGTTTAGTTGTTATTTTTCACTCGTAAAGAAAATATTTATAGTTTTTCTTTAAGATAAGGTAGAATTCTTAAACTTTTCTGAAGGATTTAACTGCTGTTAATGTCTGTTGTTTGAGAAACACCTTTAAGTGGAAGGAGAATAATACGCAGGCGTTATACCTTATTTGTATATTCCGTAAGAGTGCTCTATTTTAAATTAAACAGGCGTTGATTCTAAAAAATCGCTTTTCCTTTTTTTATTATTAAGGCTTCCATTAAATCTTTTTTTTTTATATATGTGGATGAGGTTATTATGTTTGTATTTTCTACTGGTATGTTTCGGATGGAGTCTGGTAAGTTCGTGTGCGTCTTTGAATGGGTTCTAATAAAAAAAGAAAAAGTCACACACAATAGTATCATCTATGAACACAGCCACAATGTGCTAAACTCCGTTCGGAAAATAAAACAGCCCTATAACTGCAGAAACATAAACACAACCTATACACCCAATTAAAAAGCAAAAATAAAATCATTCTTGATAATGGCTAAAACGTATAGACGAAAGCGCTCGGAATTACAGAACATTTGACCGGTTTCTACACACTCTGCAGCCAGAAAAGAAAACACTTGTTACAACACAAGAAAAATCAAATAAAAATCTTAATCATAGTATCTTGTCTGTAGTCTTTAATGAAACATGTATAATTGAAGAATAAAATACATAAATATATAATATATATATATATATATATATATATATATATATATATGTATGTGTGTGTGTGTGTGTGTGTGAAAATATATAGAAAATAGGAAAGAACTCGTTAGGTAAATAATCCAAAGTTCTTTAGTATTTTTGTTATTATTTTTAAAAACAGTGCTCGATACAAAAATAGAGCTTAAATATAATTTTTTTTTTAAATAAAATAATATATATATATATATATATATATATATATATATATATATATATATATATATATCTCCAGGTACAGTGAGAACAAATGGTGTATAATTCCACTATACATTTGTAGTACTGCAAAATAATTGCCATGGTATCGTGATTTTTAACGTTTTACTATGCTAAAATAATTATATATATATATATATATATGTGTGTGTGTGTGTGTGTGTGTGTGTGTGTGTGTGTGTGTGCATACATATGCCACATACACATATATAGACATATTTGTGTGTACAACTATATATATATATATACTAAGAAGCATGCACACAAATCTACATGCATATCTACACACATATACAACAGATAAACAAACATATATATATATATATATATATATATAAACATGTATCAAAGATACACATGCATACATATATATGTGGAAACACATACACTTATATAAATATATATGTGTACGCAGGTGTACATATATATGTGGGCACACATACACATATATAGACATATATGCATGCACACATAAACACATACTTATATGCATACACATATCTCTATAGACACACACACATATATACACATACATATCTTTCAGATATACACATATATGCATATCTATGAATACATTAAACATTTTCATATGCACACACATATATCTATACACACATGTATAATATATACATGGATATATATATATATATATATAAAATATATATATATATATATATATATATATATATATATATATCCATATATCTAGTACAAATATACACATATATGCATATCTACCTCACACACACGTATATATATATATATATATATATATATATACACACACGTGTCTACACATACACTACACACATATACATAGATTCACCATAACAAACACTAAAACAAATAAACAAATAAATAAAAAAGAAAAAATTGTAAGCAATAAATATTAAAACTACAATGAAAACGGTAAGTAAAACTAAGTTTTTCGTATTGGGTTTTTTGTTTGTTTGTTTGTTTTTTTCCTTTTTTTTCAGGCTCCTTGGGAATGGAGGAAGCCATTTCCAGACAAGGGTGCCAACGACCAAGACGAAAATGGATTGTACCAAACTCAATGTTCCTAATGGTGTGGAACTTGCTAGACTGACTCAAGGATAAAGTACTTAAAAATAATCGAATCCATATTGAAAGATTGCAGTCATGAAGGGGAAAAAATAAAATGAAAAAAAAAAAAAAACCAGCCAACTAATCAAAAAAAGAAAAAAAAAAAAGAGATTGACTAAAAATGGATTCTGAAGATGATGATGGGTTGGGAAAAAAAAGCGAGAGTCTTGTCAGTAGAATCTCAAGATGATAGGTACGTTATAGATAAAACGGTCACATGAAAGTATAGCTAGATGTTGGTAAATGTAAAAATCTAATATAGATTTACAGAGATAAAAAAAAAGTCAAAACAGAAACAAAAATAAATGACTATGCCTTAATCTGTGAGATTGACACTTTACAGATCAAAGTTTATTTCCTGGAGTTTAAACTAACAGAAAATGTTCAAACATTTTTTTTTAATCAATTTACCTCAAGCAAGGTGATAATGCCACTAAGATGCAAGAGGCAGTTGGGAGTAAAAGAGAATAAGAAGGAACCAGAAACGTAATCCTAAACAAGAAACAAGCGATAAACCTGTTCAGGTCTGCGTGTGAATCGGATGATAGGCACAACTATCTAATAATTTGTATTTTATATGAATACTCAGTCAGTTATGTGCCATGTGCGATATACGCTGTGGTGATCATGTATCTTTTGATACATGACTGATGAGGCAGATTTTTTCCCGAAGGAGGTTGCCATTTCTTTCTGCGGTAGACCAGTTGCCATCCAAGACTATAGAACCCGTTCTCGCCTGCTATTTACCCATAGTTAGTGGGAGAAGAAGAGGATTCATACCTTTCCCAAGGATATTACCAAATAAGTGTATGTAATGGATTCAATTGGAATTCTAACTAGGCTGTCCGATTCCTCAATTAGTAAAGAGCAATCCATTACTTCACCAAAAGATGATAGCCAGAAGAGTTGGATTCATACCTTTCCCAAGGGTTTTTATCACGTAAGTGAATGTAATGGATTCGATTGAGATTTGAACTCGTCTATGATTCCTCAATCCGAGCTGCTATCCATTTCTCCACCTTAGGAAAAAATCAAGATTTACAAGTTTTGATGACATATCATAGATTTGGTTAAGGTGAGCAAAAAATCTTAATGATATAAATGCACTGGGAAAAATTAGAATAAATTGTTTCTATTAATCTCAAATATTTAACAATGCAATGAGGGAATTTCTGCGGATATTTTATTCTCGTAGAACTCTCCATGTGCAAATTCAACCATTACCTCAGTGATTTTCAACCTCCACGTTGTGGCACATTAGTGTGCCATACAAAATATTGTCATGTATGGAAGACATAACTTCTTGTATTCCCCCTTCAAGTTCTTCCAATGTCTTGGTTTGCTATAGTAGACTTGCTCCTTTAATCAAAGAAAAAAGTCACAGGATGTTAAATCAGGACTCCTGTTAGTTACTCATACAGAAAATAAGGAGTCGTTTTTTCAAAATCCTGTATATAATATATATATTATTAATATATTAATATATATATATCAATGAATTATATATATATAATATATATATATATATATATATATATATATATATATATATATATATATACGTTTGTGTGTATGAAAAGAATATATAAATATAAATAAATATATATAATTATTTATATTATTATCGTGATAAATTATTTCATTGATTCATAAAAAAACGTAAACCCAGGGTCTAAAACTCACATCTATCCAACCAAATATATATATATATATATATATATATATATATATATATATATATATATATATATATATATCAATATATATATATATTTTAATTTGCAAGATTCTAGCAAATCCTCAACAGAATGCAAAATTACTGAAATTCAGTTTTATTTGATTTTCCACATCAAAAAATCATCCATTTAATTTTTTAGAATTGAACCTGGAATTTTTAAATACAAGGCAAGTGTTTACCAAATTTGTATTTCCCCAATTTTGAATATTTGAAAATTTTTTTTTCATCTTTGAATTTGATAAAGTTTGTCTATATTGAGTCTATTCAGTTTTGTTTCTTTGTCATCGAGGCCCATTTGGTCAGTTTTTCATGACACGGATTCCGCTCAAAAAATCAGGGTAAATTTGGTTTGCAAATATTCTTTGATAAGTCCCAAATAGGATCTAAACAGCTGTCCAGTGCTTTTGCATTCTCATGAGGATTCTTCTGGACTTGATGAATTACTATTTTTATTATTAATTTATAACATATATGTGTGTGTGTGTGTGTGTAAATCTTCAATTTTGCATGTCCTAGAGTGCATATATCACTTTTTTAATTATTTCACTGCAAGCAAGGTGATAATGCTACTAGGATACAGGAGGGGGTTACAGCAAGTGAAGGGAATGAGAAGACTATAGTGGGGAGGGTTGAGGAAAGGACAAAATAGGAACAGCATTCAAGAAGACAGAAGATGGCAATTGACATTGCACTTAAATATTTGAAGATTGTAGTTGTCAGGGAAGCAAGAAATCAGTAGGGAGTTCCACAGGTGAGAAATGCAAGAAAAAAAACAGAATAGAAGTGGCAGTTGCATCAAGCTAGTTCAACAGTAAAATGGTGAGACCAAGTTGCTAATCTGGTAATACACTTAAATTCATGTAGTTAGGGGCACCAGGGAAGAAAAGCTGATCAGAGCATGAAAATATTTGTAGAAAAGACATCTGGAAATCATGTCGACTTGATTAGAAAGTGACTGAAGTTGAGATGCCTGGTCAACATCGAGAGAAAATAAGATTTCAGCATCATGAAGGACAGTGCTGATTTTGACAGGCACACTATAAACATGCTAGTTGATCATTTGTCTAGTCTAGTTTAGTCAATCCTCATTGGGTACTCTACATGTACATCAGAGTGACCTTATGCTTGGAAACAATTTCAGGGCCTGTTTTATAATACCAGTATGTTTTTTAAGATGGAGCGCCCATTTTTTTTTTTAAGGCCTGGAGAATGTGACACTCACAGAACATGTCAAAGGTAAGGAAGAAACAATAAATTACTTACCCTAACAAATTTGTATAAATGGATGGCAGAACAGGCCGTAAGTGGGACAGTAAAAAGACAGTCATTGCTAAGAGTGACAAAGGATAGGAAGTTGTGGAGAGCCATGATAGAATACTACCTTCAGAATGGTCTTTTGCTGTATGAAGTCATGGTTCTTAAATATAAAATAATGTTTATAATTTTTTTTTATGTATAACATTGTAAAAAGCTTCATTATCTCCTTTTAATTAACTAAAACATAAAAAAAAGATCAATGTAAAAAATTCATGTATGTTTACGAGCCAATATGGAGACAGATAAGGTGATGTGATTTGGTATTGTCAATTTTTGTAAATATCAGGAAAAAATTAAGAATGACTCATGTAAGCAAGTGAACAGCAAAAGTTCTTTCACATTATTTTGCGACAATCACATTAATTAACTAAAAAAAAAAAAATTACCTGCTTGTTTGTAAATCAGCAACCCAAAAGGCATTGATTTTAATACAATTTTTCTAAAAATCTATTTTATTCATTTATCTATAATTTAAATTAAAATATTTTGAATTAACATCTGCATAATTGCTCGAACACTTTAGAAATCCTAAAAATTAAAAATGTAGAGTTCACAAAAAAGTATGAAAAAAATTTGAGCGTCAAAATTATTCATAAACAAAATATTGAATAGTTGAAGAATTTTGATTATGGAGGGATTTACTTTTATCATCTTTTCTTTGTATAATTTTTTAATGTTTATTTATATAAAAATTAATCAGTATAGAAATTATACGTAATTATTATTATATATAGGACCAGCGGGTGCTACCACCAAATCCACCAACCATAGGAGGGAGGGCAAACCTGGCTGAGGCCCCAGGAAGTGCTTTGTGGACTTCATTATCTTATCAACATTTGCTTTTTTCTACCTACATTTACATATATTACAAATTAAACAAAGCACAACTAACTACTAAAGGGTGACAAATTTTTGTGGATTTTGATGTCAGTCTGGGGTCTTTTTTTCAACCATGAATGTTTTGCTCATGCTAAGTCTAAAAAAAAAAACACTATATAAAATTCAGTATTTTTTATCCATAATTTTGAATGTTTTTAACAAGAAAAATCTCAAGTTGATGTTAAAAACGGATGTAAAATATTGTTGATTTATTTAAGATGGAAAATATCTATTATGACATATCTCTAATCCGTATTTAGATAGATTGTATTTATTTTCAATTTTTCTAATTGAATTCTTCACCTATACTGCATATGATCCGTTATTGTACATAATTAAGTTACAATAAAATTTGCATTTTATAAACATACCACCTTATGAAAATTGAGATGTTGTAGAGTCGGGGACTACTTATTATAGATCCAGTGGCAGGGGGAGAGATCCTTGCACCAGCTCTTCTCTCCTATAGGTAAAATAGCAGGACAGCCTTGGTTGGCAACTAGTCTAGGAGAAGGAAAACTCTGAATTCAAATCAGCCTAGAGAGGGTTGCACTCTGTCAGGCTGTCTTTCCCATGGCACACCACTGCTACATGGATGCTACCTTATGAAAATTGAGTTGTTGTAGGGTGGGGGCCTTGCATCATAGATTCAGGGGGCCACAAGACCTTTGCACCAACCCTGGGTATGTCTACTTAATAGGATTGGTAGAGGTTTAGGGTCTGCACATGTAATGGAAAGACAAAATAATTACATCATCAAGATATTAACATTCTACACTTCTTCAAATAGAAGGTTCCCAAGGAAAACCCATTAATAATGGAAAGAGAGCTAACAGCTACTGGACTTGAGAAACCAGTTTTTCTAAAATCTCTTAGCTGTATACAACTGCTTTCTAATAATGGATAAAAAAAGGCTTTGGAAGCCTGAAGGTTTTGGCAAAGATCATTCTTCTTTGAATATTGTGGACTGGCACTATAGAATTGCAAACGAAGAACTGTACCAAATAACAGAAACCACCAACAGCGGCAAAAACTAAAATGGATAGCATATCTAATTCGAAGAGAAAATAATGATATAATCAACATGTTGACATTCCACATGACTTCAAATAAAAGGTTAGGAAGGAAACTCCCATCAATACTGGAAAGAGTGATAACAGCTACTGGGCTTGAGAAGAGAAAATAATGACATAATCAAGATGTTGACATTCTACACCACTTCAAATAAAAGGTTAGGAAGGAAATTCCCATTAATACTGGAAAGAGTGATAACAGCTACTGGGCTTGAGAAGAGAAAATAATGACATAATCATGATGTTGACATTCTGTATGACTTCAAATGAAAGATTTGGAAGGATGCCCTCATCAATACTGGACTGAACGATAACAGCTATTGGACTTGAGAAAGATTTTATAAATTTTAACTGACATTTGACATCATATTGATGTCATGCATAGTGCAAAACCTGTTCTGAAATATTTAAACTGCCAGCTTTATGCAACCGCTTCCTAAGACCATCCTTCTTTGAACATTGTGGACTGGTGCTACAGAATCACAAACAAAGAACTGTACCAAATAACAGAAACTTGTGGACTACCAACAGCAGCAACAAGTAAAATGGATAGCACTTGTTGTTCATCACCACTTCAAACAAAAGACTTATTTGCTTAAAAGCATTTTTAATCATTGTTCTGAGAAAACAAGGGACCATTTTGATGACTGTTTTAATACGAGGGTTATTCAATAAATAAAGTGAATTTTTCGGTATAAGGACTTCTAATACAGATAGAAGCTTACTTTTTTATTTTTTTATTTTGTTTGCCTTCTTTTTCACATGGATTTAATTTAGTTTGCAGATTAAAAAAAAACTTTGAGAGTTTCGGCAATTAACAAAGATGGCCGACCAAGAAACATGCTCCTGGATTGAACAGCGGTCAGTTATCAAGTTTTTGGTTGCTGAAGGGTGCAAATTCATAGGAGAATGTCAACTGTGTCTGGTGCCACATGTTTCAGCCAAAAAAAAAAATGTCTACAAGTGGGCTAAATTGTTTAAAGAAGGACGGAGCAGTTTTGAGGATGAAGACAGGCCTGGGAGGCCTACAGAAGTGAGGTCTCCTGAGGTGATCGAATCAGTCAATGACCTCATTCAGTCTAACAGAAGAACTACTGTGAACTGCTGAGGCAGGTCAAGAAAGACATAAAGAACAAACGCAGGGGTCACCAGTCAGAAGGAGTCATCTTGCATCATGACAACACAAGGACTCACACAGCAGCCCAAACGGTGCAGACCATCAACGAGCTGGGCTGGGAACTGCTCCCTCATCCCCTTACAGCCCAGTCTTTTTGCCCCTTCAGACTTTCACCTGTTTGGTCCCTTGAAAACATTCACGAGAGGCACGAAGTTTAAAAGTGACGATGAAGTCAAAAATGTTGTGATCGACTGGCTGATACGTCAGTCCAAAGATTTTTATGCTGAGGGAATACGGAAGCTTGTGCACAGATGGGAAAAGTGTGTGACAGTGCTGGGAGACTATGTTGAAAAATAAAAAAAAGTAAGCCTCTATCTGTATTAGAAGTCCTTATACCAAAAAATTCACCTTATTTATTAAATGACCCTCATATTTCTGAATATGTTGAATGCCATGCATAATGGAAATTTAAATCTAATGAAGAAATTTAAGAACGTAATTCATTTTACATAATGTGCATGCTTGGAGTAATTGTTAAAAAAGCTAGTCTAGTGGACTGTTGCCTTTGTTAAATAAGTCCAGTTCTCATTGGGTACTCCATACTTGTACAAGACTGGCCTAATAAGATTAGGAAACAATTTTCGGGCCTGCCCTATAGCTTGTGGTGTTAAAAATTTGCAGTGCCAGGTAGAGACCAGGATTTGGTGAGGTTGATTTTCATAAAAAATAATTTTCTTCTTATTTATTAAAATGACAATGTTAAAACAGTCACCCTTCAGAATATTTCCGCCTTCAATTTGGTCTTGCCAAGCTTGTTAAATATATATTTTTTAAAATCACGCATTTGACATTTGCTGACAAAACAGAATAACATATTCATATATCTGATCAAGTAGAGAAAAAAAAAATCAAATTATTTTCTGTTGGAATAAAAATTATTCAATTGGATACAGTAAGGATACTGAACTTTTATGTGATATCTGTCCTCCTGTTTGGCAGCGGATGCTGGACAATCTCCTCAAAGATAAAGAAGAGACTTGAAGCAACAGAAATGTGGTTCTACAGAAAGATACTGAGGATACCATGGAACAAACATGTGAGCAACGGCAAGGCTTTGGATAAAATGGAAACAAAAAGGAAACATACTTAACATCAGGAAGGGGCAGTTGAAATTTCTGGGGCACATAATGAGGAAGGAGGGCTTGGAAAATATGATACTCACAGGGCAGATTAGAGAAAGAGAGACAAAGGAAAGCAGCACATAACATATTTGATTGGCTTGAGTAAAAGGATGGTAGAACAGGGTTGGAGAAATAGCGAAAAGACAATACTTATTAAGAGCTACAAGGGACAGGAAGATGTGGAGGGCTATGATCACCTCAGAAGCATCATAAATGTAGATTGCGTTAATAAATTTAAGTATTAATTTCAATTGGAAATGTTAATTTTTGCATTGTTTCATGTAAATAAAATCTGGTCCTTTAAAGTTTAAAAAAATCTAAATCCTCGGGGATTAATATTATCAACTCATAGGGATGAGTTTTTAATTCTTCAGGATTTTCTTTTCATTTTACAAGGGATTAACTGCCAAGGATCACGTCAAAGGATAAAAGTGATAAGGGATTTTTGTATAATCTTTAAGGTACAAAGATTTATAGAAAGCAAATATATATTTTTTTGTTCTTTTATACTTTTTACTGAGATATCTTGTTCAGTTTTTAATATACAAGGGTAGATCAATAAGTGTGTGGTCTGTAGGGGGGTTACAACAAATAAATAATAATAAACCCCTAACACTACAGTTCAAAAGTTTAAAGCTACCCCCAGATTTAGCATGGGGTGAATTTGATAGAAGAGTGAAAAAAAAAAAATGGAAAAGAACTCTTAGAGTCCTTGAAAAAAAGAATGGAATCAATTATTAAACTTTGAGAAACTTTTCCAACAAATACCAAAAATTTATATTGCAGTAATCAAAGCTAAAGAAGGATATTTTGACGAGAGCAAAATTTAATTGTAAAATGCTTTTTGTTATAATAATATTTCTAATAAAAAATCATGCCTTACTCTTTTTTTTTAAACCATGTATAATAATTATCTCTTATTTAAAGTACAAAACAACTATTTCAGGAGTCAATTTAAAAAATTATCAGGGGTTGCTTCAAACTTTTGTACTGTAGTGTATATATACGAAAATACTCGTAAAAATGAGAAAAGACATGAAAATAGCAAAATGAGTATTTACACTATCCACATTGTTTGCACTGTTGTCCTCATCTTTATTCTCATATTCATAATGTCTCAGCCATTGTACATTCCAACCTTCTTCACTTGGAATACATTGGAATTTCAAACTCAACCCTTTATTTTATCCATCAAGGTAGATTGTTCTAGTTCCATGTGAATAAAGAATTGGAGAAATTTAAGAAATGCTCATAAATACTTATAAAAATATCCAAAGCAATAATAATTCTGAAGTAGGTATATATAAAATAAACTGTCATAACTGCTCCTCACAATACATTGATGAAACTTGCAGAAATTAAAAAAAATGTATCTATGGACACAACAGGGATCTTATACACAAAAATAAGGAGGAGGCTTATACTTAACATCAGAAAGAGGCAGCTGAAGTTCCTAGGACACATAATGAGAAAGGAGGACCTGGAGAATCTGATACTCACAGGTTGAATAAAGGGAAAACAATGCGTGACATACATAGCGGCCTTAAGCAAGTGGATGACAGTATGTGGTCAGGGGGAGGTGTCAGAGAGAATGAACTTGTTGAGAGCTGCAAGAGATAGAAGGTGGTGGAGAGCCATGATCGCCTACATCCTGAAAGGATGCGGCACATAGAAAGAAAGATACATAAAAATATATTCAACCACAAATTTGATCTAAAGAATGCCACACTTATTAAAAGAGAAAGTAACTTAGTGGAAAATTTTTAAGAGTGCCACTATTGAATCTTATCAAAATATAAATCTTTTTCAAATATCTCCATTCCTGAAAGAATTACTTCTTTCCCAAGCCAATATACATGATTATAAAAATGTTAAAAATTAAAAGAAAAATGGTTAAATTCACAACCTCATGTTATTTAAAATAAATTACACATAAATTAATCCCAAACTAAAATAATTATTAATTTGCACTTAAAAAAATAATTAAGAAAATCACTTACTTTTGTTTTTTAGACATTGAATTGTGTCACTTTGTGACCCTCCATAACTTATCTGACTTTTCACCCAATCTCATAAATATTTCTGTGTTCTTAAATGGATATGTGCGTTTATATATATATATATATATATATATATATATATATATATATATATATATATAGGTATATCTTGATGTAATAGGAAACAACAGTTAGATTGATGATCAAAACTCAAATTTTAGATTTTTTGTTTTTATTTCTAAAAACAGTGCTTGCTGCAGAAGTATATATATATATATATATATATATATATATATATATATATATATATATAATGAATGACCCAATTTATTATTTTATTTTATAATATGCCTTCAACCACAAATTTGATCTAAAGAATGGCACATTTCTTCAAAGAGAAAGTAACTTACTGAGACGGAAAATATTTAAGAGTGCCACTATTGAATCTTATCAAAATATAAATCTTTCTCTAATATCTCTATTCCTGAAAGAATTACTCCTTTCCCAAGCCAACATAAATGATTATAAAAATTTTAAAAATTAAAAGAAAACACTTAAATTCATGTTATTTAAAATATATGATGCATAAATTAATACCAAAATATAATAATGTAAATATTAATTTGCATAGAAAATTTCAAAAAATCTTTTACTCACTTTTATTTATTAGATATTAAATTATGTCATTTAGCATCCTCCATAGCTTGCTTAGACATTTTGGCTAACCTGATGAATATTTATGAGAATTTATAAGGTGATAATCATAGTAACCAATGTCATCTTAATTTCTATTGTTATATATATATATATATATATATATATTCTAAATATAAATTAAAATATAATTTTATATATTTACGAATAATTTCAATATATGTTGGATGTGTGACTTGAGTTTTTTGGGTACTAAATTTAATCATAACAAGATATTATTTATTGTTTATTTTAAAAAAAGGATTTTAAAAAAAACAATATAAACAATAATATGCAATGGATGAATTGGGTAAACCAACAAAACTGTATCCTTCATCAAACATAATTAATATTATATTTCTAAAATTCTATTTTAATTTGTCTAATTACATTGAGCACTATTATGTCTTTAGGAATGAAAGAGATATTTCAATTTTTTGGTAATTATTTTTTATTTTCTTACCAGTGTATACGGTCACTAATATCTAGTTATTCATTTTCTGAACCCTATATATATATATATATATATATATATATATATATATATAAAAAATGAAAAGGAAACTTATCTTAGCCAATGTGTTATGTCCTCTGATGGACTTTATCAAGGCAAATGCAAGTGTTGTATACCCACTTCTTGCTGCTGCAGGTAGTATTGGAGCGCCAGTCTTGATTCCCTCATATGTTGCTTTCTTTGTTCTGTCATTTTCCAGCCAGGTGATCGCTGGTTGTATATTTTTTGTTCAGAGGTAAAATGAGAACTTCAATGAAAAGGATTTTAAACTTATCTATTTTATTAAAACTTTCGATGCGTACATTTCTAACTAGCCAGTGAGGTCACTCTATCAGACCCACTGGAGAGCAAGTTCCCCAAGGCACAAAATCACCATGTCTAATGTGTATGACATGTAAAACTTAACTCCATGAAATAACTTTCTATTTCTCTAACATTCCCACGTTTGGCTCAACCAATCAAAATCAACATCCCTATTTTGTCTGCCATCTGACCTTAAGGTCAGCCTCAGAAGGTCTGAGCCATTATACACTGCCACTAAAAAGTAATAGTCTGAAACTATTATTTAACACAAGGATTTTATTTTGGAATGAGTATTTATAGAAAAGAGCAAAAATGTAAAATAATATCACCAAAGTTAAGCAACATATAACCTGGTCAGTACCTAGATGGGAATACTAAATGCTGTAAGCTTGGCTGAGCCAGTGCTGTAATGTATAAAAAATTGGAATTGTTAATCAGAGAGACAAGTTCCAATTCCCATTGGGTTCATTATATTCTCTTACATGCAAATACCTTTGTGAAAGGTACAAGTTCTTCTTCCTCAGCTATGGGTTAATTAGTAAAACGTGTATCACTGAACCTATTATTATGTTAGGATAAAAAATAAAAATAAGACTGCACACAAAATATTTAGATTTCGCATTAAATAACCCATAGAGGTGTTGATATGCTGCTAAACAGGATCAACCAACCTTGATTGCAGCTTCCATGCATTCAACATTTTCAGGTGTTGCATCTGTTGAACGTCTCCCAGAAATGAAGGCTTTTCAATGTTAGTATTGATATTTTATCCGAGCTTTATTCATCAAATTCCACTCAAAAGCCACCTTAATCAGTCAAGAAAACTCGACATGTATTTAATGTGAATATGATGAGCACGCAATGGTATCTCACTGCTGACTATATAAAGCCTACAGGTAGTGGTTCATGTGCAGCTGATTCTCCAGTTACATCAATGCCGTTCAAAAATGGCTGGATACTTTCCAGACAGGCTTTTTAGCTAAACAATCACTTTCATTATGAAACTTCTTGATTTTTTCTGATTTAAAAGAAAATTTAGCACACTTGGACCTTCATTACTGAAAATTTTTTTTAAAAAAACTGTCAAAAGGCTGTTTTTTTTTTCATTGATACTGCTCTTATTTAAATTGTATATCAAATTGTCTTTAAATTAAGTGGCAGCAGAAGAATTATCACTGAACTTTTAGAAGGTAAGCTTAAATTTTAATGCAATACTTAAATGCAGTGATCAATTTTGAGTTCTGTTGTTTATTGTTACCTATGGCATTTACTTGTCCCTACCTATTATGATGAAGGCCCAGTCAAGAGCCTTCTACAGGAGTGAGCTGAAATGCCACCTGATAGGGAAGCTTTTAAGCTACTAAATGAATAAAATTGAATAATAAATATTTAGATTTTGGCATTAAATAACCCATAGAGGTGTTGATATGCTGCTAAACAAAAACAACCAACCAACAATTTGCAGGAAACTCAAAAAGTTTCAAAATTTTTTAAGTTTGTGGGAGCTTAAAATGTTTTCTTTTTTAAAAAAAAAATAACTCCTGTTCAAACTTTATAGTGACATACATTAAGTCTGAAACTCAAGTCCCAGAAATTTTAAAAAGTCAAAATTTATTATTTTGAAAAAGCCTCTGTAACACTCTCTTTTTGAAAATTAAAAAAAAAAAAATAGAGAAAAAATTCAAAAGTCATTTTGAAACGAGAAATACATTTATTTACATTTAATCCTCTCAGAATTTTGTTCGGAAAAACTTTTATTTATTTGTCTATTTCTTTTACCATCTTTAAGTCATTATTTCCAACCCGACAAAAGGAAAGTTCTTTTTCCGTTCTTTCTTTCTTTTCGAAATGACAGAGTTCAATTTTCTTTTCATCTTCTTTATTTAATCTTTGCAAAGATGAAGTTTCTAATGCTCCGATAATCACAAAAAATGTCTTCCAATTCCGAGAATGAGGAGAAGAGATATGAAAGCTTTACATAATCCCAAATAAACAACAACAAATAAGTTGGAGAAACATGTTTTGGCTGTGAAGTTCCTGATCTACTATTTTCATCGGTTTAAACTACAAACTAAGATGATAAAAAAAAAACCATGCATAAAATCCACACATGATTAATCTAAACTTTCATATTCTTTGTTTTTCATTAGATATCAATTATTATATATGAATGATATAAATATTATCATATTATATATTATTATATTATAAATATTATTTTATTATATATAAATGATATAAATATTGATAGATACATGACATTTAGGATATATTTACTATATATTTTATTTTTAAGAAAAAACGTTTTTTTGTCTGTCTGTCCATTAATGAATCAACATGGATTAAAAAAAAAATAATTTTATAATTAAAAACATTAAATTTTATTGTGACAATGGGCAAATTGATAGTTATATAATGTTGATCATAATGCAGCTCCAGGCAGATTTTTGCTAGTTTAAACAGATGAATTTGATTAAATTTCCAGAAAATTCTGTTTTTATCTTGCAAAATTTAAAAATTAAAAAAAAAAAAAAAACCTGAAAAGAATTATGTTTGTATCACAGGAATGACAACATTTATTGAAGCTTCTACTATGAAAATGCCCTACAAATGATTTAATTTTGAAAATGCATTGATTTAATTTTTTAAGAAAAATTGCAAATGGTTTTATTATGAAAAAAATTTTGATTTTATTAAGAAAATCCATTGCAAATGATTTTTTATGAAAATCCATTTAAATGAAAATGAAAATGCAAATGCAAATGATTTTATTATGAAAAATGAAATAAACAATGATTTTATTTATGAAAATGCATTGCCAATGATTTTATTATGAAAATGCATTGCCAATGAATTTTATTATGAAAATGCATTGCAAATAAGTTTTTTATGAAAATGCATTGCCAATGATTTTATTATGAAAATGCATTGCAAATAATTTTATGAAAATGCATTGCCAATGATTTTTATTATGAAAATGCATTGCAAATTTTTTACTATGAAAATGCATTGATAATGTTTTTACTATGAAAATGTATTGCAAATGATTTTACTATGAAAATGCATTGCAAATGATTTTATTATGAAAATGAAATAAACAATGATTTTACTATGAAAATGCATTGCCAATGATTTTATTATGAAAATGCATTGCCAATGATTTTATTATGAAAATGCATTGCCAATGATTTTATTATGAAAATGCATTGCCAATGATTTTATTATGAAAATGCATTGCAAATAATTTTATGAAAATGCATTGCCAATGATTTTATTATGAAAATGCATTGCAAATGTTTTTACTATGAAAATGCATTGATAATGTTTTTACTATGAAAATGTATTGCAAATGATTTTACTATGAAAATGCATTGCAAATAATTTTATTTTGCCAATGATTTTATTAAAAATGCATTGCAAATGTTTTTACTATGAAAATGCATTGATAATGTTTTTACTATGAAAATGTATTGCAAATGATTTTACTATGAAAATGCATTGCAAATAATTTTATGAAAATGCATTGCCAATGATTTTATTATGAAAATGCATTGCAAATGTTTTTACTATGAAAATGCATTTAATGTTTTTACTATGAAAAAATGTATTGCATGAAAATGTCGTTGCAAATGATTTTACTATGAAAATGCATTGCAAATGATTTTACTATGAAAATGCATTTTTTCTAAATTTATGGCAATTCAGTTTATTCGCTTCTGCTTCTATAAGGATACATCAATTTACTTATTCTTACATAAACACATATTCAACTTAATTAGAAAAAATGTGTACTACTGAAATAATGGATGCCACCTTTTTATTAATAGGAAAGCCTACAAGAACTAATCAAGTGAAACTGAACCATATAATATTGTGGAATTATCCCAGTTGTCAGCCATAGAGCATTTGTTGATAAAAGCTAAATGTTGTCATAAAACAGTACATAAGCAAAAAACACAAAGTCTCATTCTATCTTTACTTCTTTTAAGACACCTTAGAAGTAGGACATATCTTGTTTCCCTTCTGAAGGACTTTTCAGTCCCCAGTGAACCTCATGTCACAATGATCCTTGACATGAAGCAAACATGCACGTCAATTCATTTACAAAATTTTCTAAAAAGTAATATTTTTTTTTTCAAAAGTAGCCAATAATTAAAAAAAAGGCATCTTTAAAAATAAAAGATTTTCAAACTTTTGTTAACAAAGGAAAAACAAAAAACAAAGCCTAGAGAAAACAAATTGATTTATTGTTTCATTTTTTACACCTTATCAACCTTTTGAAGGTTATTTAAAGCCAGAGAATATTTAGATTGTAAAACACTTATTTTGCCATGGAAAGATAATAGTGTTTTATTGATACAAGTCCTACTAATTAACCCATAGCTGGAGGGAGAAGAGGTGGATTTATACCTTTACCAAGCGTACATGAATAGAATGAAACTAAAGGAACTGAACCTCAGTTTTCCAATTTCCGTATGTTGCCGACATGTTTCATCCTCTGAGAGACTTTATCAAGGCGAATGTAAAGATTTATTTAGTTGCATGTGTTTATATACAAGAGCAAGGATGCCATTGGTTTATCAAGGCTTTTAAATTTGAGAATATTCATGAATATTCATCAGGTAGTTGAAAGGTCAGTGAAAACAAAATGGAGGCCAATTTTTGTCACAATTCAAAGTAAATTAAGTGAGTAATATTTAAAAATAGTTTATATATATATATAAATATATATATATATATATATATATATATATATATATATGTTTGTGTGTGATGTGTGTGTGTGTGTGTGTGTGCATGCACACACACCCATGTGGGTATGATGATGAACTACATCTTGTGTCCTGGGTTAGAGCGATAAACTACGTCCAACAGCAAGCATGGCCTCTGATCAGGAGGTTTTGAGGAGTGTGGAACCACCTCTTAATTGCTGGTGTTCCCAGGTCCACTCTAACCCAGGGTGGTAGCACCTGTTAGGGTCCCAGCTATGGGCAAATAGTTGACCCTGCTCCCCAAACTGGGGTAAAAAACACTATGAAAATGTAAAAATAGGTTTTAATACCAGAAATAAT
>CAHIKZ030002452.1:252500-277500 GCA_903632075.3 Acanthosepion pharaonis
ATACCCTGGGTTTTATATATTATCAAATATGTATATATATAACCTATATATGTATATATATATATATATATATATATATATATATATATATATATATATAATATATATATATATATATATATATATATATATATATATATATATATATATATGTATATATATATATATATATATATATATATATATATGTATATATATATATATATATATATATATATATATATATATATATATATATATATATATATTATGTATATATATATATATATATATATATGTATATATATATATATATTATGTATATATATATATATATTATGTATATAATATACAGAGTGATTGAAAAATAACTCTCTCAGGAATCATGACTTGACACCTTTTGGGGTTGATTAAAGAAGCAAGTCTACCATACCAAACCAAGACTAGAAAAATTTGAAGGGCAAATACAAGAAGTTATGTCTTCCATGCCACAAAAGTTCCTCGTGTAGCCATTTGAGGCAATTCCTGGACAGCACAAAAAGCTAGTAGTGAAATAAATAAACACTTTCCCTTCATATCCATTCCTTGTAAAATTTTACAGTTAATAATTAAATTAGAAGTATTTTAAAATGGGTAGCTACTTTTCAATCAACCTGTATATCAATAATATATATATATATATATATATCAAATAAACCCCTACATGAAAAAATAATCTCTCATAACTGAAGTGGGCTAGTAAATTATTTTTGAAAAGGCAGGCAACCATCAATTTTTAGGCTGTTCTTTAAAATGTAGAAGGTTTCCCCAAACTCTTGGTCTTTAGTGTAGATAAAAAAATGTTGTGTGTATATATATATATATATATATATATATATATATATATATGTATACACACACATTGAGTTGCTTAACCCTCATACATCTATGATGATGGGAGTGTCCATTATAGTTTTTGTATAACAAATGTAAGAGAAAATAATGAAAGTCTTTGAAATGTGGAAGCATTCTGGCACCATGTTAATAATAATTACTTTTTCAGTTTCTGGGCACTTTTCAAATGTTTTTTTCCATATTCTAAACATCTGTTCTTACCCACAACAATACACCTTGATTTTCAATAAATCCTGGAAACCTAACAGAGAAATGGCTTCATCCTTCTCCCGAAAACTCTTTTCTACAAGTAAAATTCATATTTTATAATACTTTTTTAAAAACATACATATCTCACTCTCTCTCTATATATATGTATTCAGTTTATTTCTTAATTGTTAAGGTGTTTGCAAATCTCTATTGAAATGACTGCAATTTCAAAAACTGTAATCAGTTCAATGCATTTTTGTAAAAGCCACACATACCATGATATTTGAGGTAACAGTGGTACACAGAGGGTGAATAGAAGGCGAGTAAATGAATAAAAAGCAAAGCGAAAAAGAAATAGAAAAAAAACAAAAACAAACAAGCTAGTTATCATTATTATTGTTTCGGATAGTGAAGGCGACCAAATTAAATAAGAAAGGTGACTGAATGAATAGACATCCTGCTAGTTAAACTGTCGTCGACTCCAGAATTGAAAGTGGAAAGTTCAAATTCTGGCCTTGTCTTCGTTTCATTCATTTCCACATTATTGCCCTCAGTAAAGGCGTGTATCTATTTCTTCAGGGTGGTAGCACCTGCTAGGGTCTCAGCTATGGGCAAATAGTGTACAAAACACTATGAAAATATAAAAATAGATTTTTATAGTAAAAATTTCCAGCAATAGATTTTTCGTAGCAAAAATTCTAATAATAGATTTTAATAGAAAAAATTACCAAAGCTTCCAAGAAAATTAATTTTTGGCATTAAATGACCCCAAAACAAACCAAATCTATTTTTCTTCTCCATCTATGGGTTCAATAGTGAAGCAAAATGAGTTCTAAAGACTTAGGTGGCAGCCAATCAAAGCAGAAAGACAGCTTTGAATTCAAAAACAATTAAGGGTACAACAGGAAACTTCATTCCCAAGAAATGACACTAAGTAAGATATATTAAAGAGGGGAAAGTTGTGGAGAGCCATGATTGCTTATATCCTGAAAGAGTATGACACTTTTTAAGAAAAAAATATTTGTATAAGTATGGAGACTATCTTTTTTTCTTAGATCAGTCACTTATTGGAATGCCATATGTGATATACACTTAGGTGATCATGTCTCTTTCAATTTATGACTGACTAGGCAGAAGATTTTCCCGCAGTAGGTGACCATTTCTTTTTGTGATAGTCTGGTTGCCAACCTAGGCTATAAGACCCATGAATCAGTCAGTCAGTTAAGTGCCATAGGTAAAACATGCTTGGGTGATCATGTCTCTCAATTTATGACTGACTAGGCAGAAGATTTTCCCACAGCATGTGGCCATTTCTTTCTTCAACAGTCTGGTTGCCAACCAAGACTATAGCACTCATGGACCAGTCAGTCAGTTAAGGGCCATACATGATACATTCTTGGGTGATCATGTCACTTCTCGATTCATGACCGACTAGGCAGAATTTTTTGCGATAGACTGGTTGCCAACCAAGGCAATATGACCCCTGGATCAATCAGTCAGTTCAGTGCCATACATGATGCACACTTGGGCGATTATCTCTTTTGATTCATGACTGACTAGGCAGAAGATTTACCTGCAGTAGGTTGCTATTTATTTTTGCAGTAGACTGGTTGCAAATTAAGGCATAAAAACAGTCTTTTCTGTTACTCAACCCGTAGCTGGGAGGAGAAAATGTAATTGAAGGCAAGTGAGACAGACTAAAACAACACATAACCTACCTCAGTCATTTATGTGCCATACGTGATACACTCTTGGGCAATCATGTCTCTTTCGATTCATGACTGACTAGGCAGAAGATATTACCCACAGTAGGTTGTCGTTCCATTCTGCGATAGTCTGGCTGCCAACAAAGGCTATAGCACCAATGGATCAGTCAGTCAGTTAAGTGCCATATGTGATACATTCTTGGGCAATCATGTCTCATTCATGACTGACTAGGCAGAAGATATTACCCGCTGTAGGTTACAGTGAACAACCAATGCATTTTGTGTTTTTAGTTTTTTTTTAAATGTCCCTTTTGTGATCATATACTTTTTTGTTTAAACTTCTTGAGATTTCTCCAATGCATTCATTTTGGCAATTCTTGCATTTGATAGAGTAAATTTCTCCCTCAAGTTTTGGCCGGTTGTTTTGTTTTTTATTGATTAAGTCCTTGATTGTTTCAGATGTAGTTGTGACAAATTTTATGTTGAGTTTAGATAAATTCTTTTCAATTGTAGATGTGATAGAGTTACTGGATAGAATATTATATGTTTTTGATTTGTTGGCTTTGTCAGGAAAGACCGCTCTTCTATTTTGAAATATTTTATGAGCCTTTTGTTTCGCATTGAATATGAAATAGGGCATGGAAGGATCTTGAATGTATTTTCAATATATTTCTCCATTTCCTGTAAAAATTGAGGGCTGCAAATTCTTAGTGCTCTTAAACAGAATCCAATGATCGATTCAGATTTTATTTTGGTGTTATGATGGGAGTACAGGGTTTATTAAGTTATTTTGATTGGTTGATTTTTGGTGGCCACTAAATTTTAGGCTGTTGTCAACTCTGTGTAACATGATTTCTAAGAAAGGTAAAATTTTGTATGTAAATTCTATTGTGTGTTTGACTTTGTTTAGTTTATCTACAAGATCTAGTAATTTAGTATCACGGGTATATATTAATAGAGCATCATTAATATATCGGAAGTAAGTTGAACCAGACTCAAGAAATTCCAAGAAAATGCATGCCATCACTCCACTGAGAGGTCCATATATATATATATATATATATATATATATATATATATATGTGTGTGTGTGTGTGTGTGTGTGTGTGTGTGTGTGTGTGTGTTATAACACCAAATCTTCTGATTCATGTTCCACAAATTTCCACTACTGGTCAGATGTGAACACTCCAAAGCCCAAGACTAAACTAAAGAAAACTGTCATCTGCACATCGGCTCTGCACATAGCTTCCGTTTTACTTACATACTCAAAGAAAAATACAATCCAGAATTTCCACCCAGTAGCATCCACTCCTACCTAAAGAAATAAAATAAAAACTGGAGGCATTCTGAGCCTAAGAAAAGGACATATAGGCTCATCAAAGGGACATCTTTGGCAGTCGGACGGCACTACAGCCAGGATTCACAACACCTTCGAAGACAACTCGCCAAAGGCCGTCGCCACAGTAAGTCACAACTCACCCTCCCTCTCCGACTGTATGCCTCTGCAGACGACTTTTACAATTCTATTTATCTCTTTCTTTATGTAATGGATAGTGGCTTGGATTGAGAAATCGGAGAGCCGAGTTCGAATTTCAGTTAAATCCATTACATTTACTTACGTGCTAATACCCTTGGGAAAAGTATAAATCCTCTTCTTCTCCCCCCAGCTATGGATAAATAGCAGAAAAGACAAGGTTCTATAGCCTTGGATGGCAACTGGCCTACTGCAGAAATAAATAACAACCTACCGCAGGAAAAAATCTGCCTTGTCAGTCATGTATCGAAAGATACATGATCGCTTAAGCGTGTATCACGCATGGCATATAACTGACTGACATTCTTTCAATGAGAGACATTGACACCCATTTACCATTTGTTTTATTTTTACATTAATACAATAGTTTGTTTCTTAACCTTCATCATTTCCTCTGAGTTCTGCCACCAAATGCTTAATAATGACATATGTGAAAACGATAAGGGAAAATTTTTATATATCAGGACATTTTAAAAAAATCTATGGCAGAGTGGAAAAATTTTGTCATAGGATGCATTGTGTCATTTAGAACATCATCGGACTAAAGTGATGTTTATATTGATGTGATTACACATGAAGAACTGTCCTGGGTATGACGATAAACTATATCCGCGTCCTGGGTAAGACGATAAACTACATCCAACAGCAAGGCCTCTGAATTGGAAGTTTTGAGGAGCATGGAACCACCTCTTAATTGCTGGTGTACCCAGGCCCACCCTGACCCCGGGTGGTAGCATCTGTTAGGGTCCCAGCTATAGGCAAATAGTTAACCCCCAAACTGTGGTCAAAAATGTAAAAATAGGTTTTAATACCAGAAATTCATTGTAAAAAATTATTACCAGCAATAAATTTTTGAAAAAAAAAATTATTACCAGCAATAAATTTTTGAAAAAAAAAAATTATTACCAGCAATAAATTTTTGAAAAAAAAAAATATTACCAGCAATACATTTTCGGAAAAAAAATATTACCAGAAATAGATTTTTGAAAAAATAAAATATTACCAGGAATATAAATGTCGGCATTAAAGAACCCATTGAGGTTGATATGCCGTAAAACAAAACAAACAAACACATGAAGTAAAGAAGATGCTGAAATTTCAAGTTTAAAGTAAAAACAAAATTAGTTTCTTTAACAAAAAGTCCAGTCGATTTCATTTAGTTTCTGATTCTGTAGCACCAGTCTACAAGGTTTGAAGGAGGATGGCCGTCCCTGAGTTTCATTTCCTCAAAATCATTGATCTGAGATCTGAGAATGCTGTTGTATATGGCTGATGGTTTAGATGTTTCTGAATGTGTCTGGCACCATGTATGGCATTCATTACAGAGAAGTTGACAGAAAATATTTCTGAATGAGTCTGGCACCATGTATGGCATTTATGACAGAGAAGTTGACAGAAAATATTTCTGAATGAGTCTGGTACCATGTATGGCATTCATGACAGAGAAGTTGACAGAAAATATTTCTGAATGTGCCTGGTGCCATGTATGGCATTCGTGACAGAGAAGTTGATAGAAAATATTTCTGAATGAGTCTGGCACTATGTATGGCATTTATGACAGAGAAGTTGACAGAAAATATTTCTGAATGAGTCTGGTACCATGTATGGCATTCATGACAGAGAAGTTGACAGAAAATATTTCTGAATGAGTCTGGCGCCATGTATGGCATTTATGACAGAGAAGTTGACAGAAAATATTTCTGAATGAGTCTGGCACCATGTATAGCATTTATGACAGAGAAGTTGACAGAAAATATTTCTGAATGAATCTGGCACCATGTATGGCATTCGTGACAGAGAAGTTGACAGAAAATATTTCTGAATGAGTCTGGCACCATGTATGGCATTTATGACAGAGAAGTTGACAGAAAATATTTCTGAATGAGTCTGGCACTATGTATGGCATTTATGACAGAGAAGTTGACAGAAAATATTTCTGAATAAATCTGGCACCTTGTATGGCATTTATGACAGAGAAGTTGACAGAAAATATTTCTGAATGAGTCTGGCACCATGTATGGCATTTATGACAGAGAAGTTGACAGAAAATATTTCTGAATGAGTCTGGCACCATGTATGGCATTCACGACAAAGAAGATGACAAAAAATATGGTATGTAAGAAAAGAGAGTAAAAGAAGAATTATGAAAGTTGAAGTAGAAATGAAGGAAAATAAATGAAAAATGAAATGATACGAAAAATAGATGAGTTTTGCCTGATAAAAGCTTAAAATATGTGTGCCAGAAATACATTGAAAAAAAATTGCAAAGACGTTTCTTTTTTTTCAATCAATATTGTGCAGCATTATTTTTTTCATCTCCTCCATATTTTTTTCTCATTCCCGTGAGGTGTGGAAAGACTTGAGAAAGTTTTTTGTTGAGAAACAAGATGAGGTTTATAGATTAATAGCAGGTGAAATTACACATTAAATATTCGTATAATAATTTTCCTTGTTAACATAGATAGTTTGTGAGAAGATTACTCAATAAGTATGGCATAAGGCCAAGGTTAGGGAGTGTACCCCACCACAAAAGAAATAAAAAATAATAGATTACAAATAGAAGTAGACTTTCTATTTTACAATGAAAAAATACATTGGAGGCTAGCTTCATGAATTTAATTCGTTCCTGAAGGCCGTTCGTAAACCGAAAGTATTTTTCCAATAGGAATCAATGTAGAAAAAAAAAAAGTCATAGTACAATAAAATTGGAAAAGAAAAGCACAACACAACACACGAATGTATACAAAATGGCGGTCGACTCAGAAATTATTCCGTACGGGTTAACTCGGTTCGGCAATGTTGTTCGAGAACCGAAATTTTGTTCGATAAGCGAGGTATTTTCATCTCGAATTTTCTGTTCGAAAACCGATTTGTTCGACATGTGAGACGCTCAATAACCAAGGTGGCTCTGTACTTAAGACATAACTTGAATAATATATATATATATGTATATATATATCGAACACTCTTGAGAGAAATGCGTGAATTTGCAAACAATGACTACTGCTGTCAATATTGCAAAGTTCTTCATATCGGCCATTGGCGTGTTTATACAAAGAGGACATACGTAAAAATTCGCCTTCCTTTCAACCGAGCGCTGATAAATCAGTCGGGTTTCGCTCCCGGCTTGAGACAATCGGCTGTCTAGCCACATTGATGAGCTGTGATACAACGAAACAGTTTGCCTGTGGATGACAATAGATATATTCAAAGAAGGGGATATTGCAGAAAGATTCGGACTAGGAACCCGCAACAAATGCGGAGAAAAATGGATCCAATGGTGCACAGCCACTGACCAGGTAAGACGTGGTTCCAAGAGCATCCAAGACGATTATGGACATGGAGGAGCCCAGGAGGAGAAACTAAAATCCAAATTGATTATATAACCATCAACAAAAGATTCAGAAATGCAATGATTCACTGCAAAACCTACCCAAGTGCCGACTGCGGAAGCGATCATAGCCCCCTTATATTAAGAGGCCTAATGCAGCACCCAAACTGTAATACAACAAACTCCTGAGCGATCATATAAAAAAAAGAAAAAATATATGGACAATGTGAAAAGAAGATACGAGGCACAAAATGGAAACTCGAAATGGGACGCACTAAGAGATGCTTTAGTGACATCAGCAAATGATAGCATCCCAAAGGAGACGGGAAGATGAAGAAAAGAAAAACGAATGGATAACTAATGAGATTCTCGACATGATGGAAAGAAAACTCGCCCAAGATACAGAACGGAATACAGAAAATTACACAATGAAATAAGCACCAAATACAGGCAAGTTAAAGAAGAATGGCTAAACGAAAAATGTGCAGAAATAGAAAGACTGAACACTACCAACAGAAGAGACGTGCACAAACAAATTAGACAACTGGCAGGACAAAAGACATGGTCATCAACAGACTGCCTAAAATCAAGGGATGGAACGCTCATATTAGAGAAGGATAAAAATTCTTCAACGTTGGAGCGGGCATATTGGATAATCCTTTCACGACGAAAGGGAACAACCAGCAATACACAGAACTACCGCCGGACCTGGAATTCTGAAAACCGAAGTAAAAGCAGCGCTGGCCAAATTGAACAGAAACAAGGCAGCTGGGCCAGACGGAATTGTAACGGGAATGCTGACAACCTTAGACGACTTTGGCATAGACTCCGAAATAACAAATGAAATCTACAACAGAGGGGATATACCGGAAGACCTCAGCAGATCTATCTTCGTAGGTATGCGTAAGAAAACAGGCGCAAACGAATGCGAACTCCACCGAACAATAAGCCTAATGAGCCACGTATTCTAATGAATATAGCGCGCAGAAGAATCAGCCCAGATATAGGACAAGAACAGTGCGGGTTCGTTAAAGTCACCAGAACAAGGAACGCGATATTCATGCTCAGAATGTTATCAGAAAGAGCGATACAGATACAGAAGGACGTGTACGCAAAGGCCTTCGACAAAGTACGACACAAGGATCTGCTGGAACTTCTCAGCAGCCTTGATATGTTGGAGAAAGATAAGAGAATAATCAAGAACCTATACTGGCAGCAAAACGCATACATTCGCATAGAGAACGAGTTCAGCGAATATACAAAAATTGAAAGGGGCGTAAGACAAGGATGCGTCTTCTCGACGGACCGGTTCAACCTATACAGTGAAAAAATTCTGAGAGAACTGGAAATCCTTACCAGGATTTAGCATTAGCGGCTACAATCTTAACAACATAAGATGGCACAGATGATACAGTACTGTTAGCAGACATAGAAAAGAAATTTACAAAATCTCCTACAGAAGGTAGCGACGGAGAGTGAGAAGAAAGGACTAAGCATAAACTACAAGAAGACAGAATGCATGGCCATCAGTAAGAGGATGAGTTCGAAATGCGATTTGAGGGTTGGGAACACTAGAATCAAGCAAACATGGAAGTTTAACTATATGGGAAGCGTTTTGACATAGGACGGTAAGTGCGACACTGAGATCCATAGATATATTGGAGTGGCCAAGGATGTTACGGTTTTTTGTGTATATAATGTATATGACTAGTGAGCGAGTCAAAATGACTTAATTCCCTTTATAGTCTACCAATAGGAGATTAACCAATCAGAAGCCGCAGAACACTGTATCCATCGTGTATAAAGGTGGCCATATTTGTTTACCCTACCGGAATGACCAGAGCCAACATGTCAGGCGAAGATACCAGAAGGAAGAACTATACTTTGCTGTGATATCCACTGCGAACCTGAACTGCGCTTTCCTACTGTCTCCGAAATATTCACTGACAACCTCTGGATTCTATGCTCGAAGACGATCGCCATGAAAATGTCTAACAAAGGACACGTTCCAAAAGCTAGGCAGAGTAATAGGAGACATGAGGGTTTCTTTGGTAACAAAGAAAAGAATACTGAGCTGTTACATGACATACGTATTCCTTTATGGAAGCGAATGTTGGACGGTCTTGTCAAAGATGAAGGAAAGACTCGAGGCGACGGAGATGTGGTTCTACAGAAGGATGCTGAAGATGTCATGGATTGAGCATGCAAGCAATGATGAGGCCTTCGAAGGGATGCAAACAAGGAGGAGGGTTATACTTAATATCAGGAAGAGGCAGCTGAAATTTCTAGGACACATGATGAAGGAGGACCTGGAGAATCCGATACTCATGGGTTGAATAGAGGGAAACAGAGACAAGAGAATACAAGGCGTCATATACCTGGCCGACTTAAGCAAGTGGATGACAGAACGCGGTCTGGGGGAGGAAGCAGAGGGAAGAAACCTGTTGAGCTGCAAGGGATAGAGGGAGGTGTAGAACCATGATCACCTACGTCCTGAAAGGACATGGCACAAAAAGAAAGAAGTAAAAATTAACCTTCCTTTCAACCGAGCGCTGATAGCTTAGTGGGTAAAAATCTCTAACATGCCAAATCAATCGGATATCTAGCAACACTGATAAGCTGTGATACATCGAAACAATCTGTCTGTGGATAACAATATATATATATGTATGTGAATAAAAAAGACAAGAAGAAAAACTATACTTAGTCGACGCGTTTCGTCATTTGACGGAATTTATCAAGGCATTTGAAGAAATGAAGGAACGCGTTGGCTAAGTATATTCTTTAAAATTCTTTTTACAATTTATTTACACACACACACACACACACACACACACACACACACACACACACACATATATATATATATATATATATATTGCTTATGGGTCTGTTTATTCATTTTCCAAGCATAAAACCCGGCTTTTGAATAACATCGTGTTCGATTTATCAGAAAGATGTCTTTATGATGTTATTGGCCTGGGGAAGAGTGGGGAATTGATTCCAGCGTGTGACGCCTTTTCAATTGTTAGAAAACCATCATATATATATATATATATATATATATATATATATATATATATATATATATATATGATATAGTGCTGGTAATAATCCGTTGATATATCCTAGTTGGTATATAATAAAAAGCAGGATCCTATAAATGTTATTCTGTGTGTGTGGATGTGTGTGTGTGTGTGTGTGTGTGTGTGTGTGTGTAACGAATGCACGGCCGCAATTTTCGACGGATTTGCACCAAAAATTTACATGCACATGCTCCAAGTTAGTGGAAAGGTCAATACCGACTTTGCATTTCCCAACTCCCATCAATAGTGGAAATAATCGATTTTTTTCATGCTTCTACGGCAGTTTTCATGTAGTTTGCGGCCATTTTGTACTGGCCAGAGTGAGAGCCTATAGCTGGCTGCTCATTGAATAGGCAGGAAGATTCTATTGGTCAGCGTGAGAGCCAACAGCTGACTGACACGAATGTTAACTAGCATGCTAGCAAAAAAAAAAAAAATCGATAGCTGTATTCATCACAAGTGGGAAAAATTTAAATCTGCATTTTTTTTTATTCCAATTGGCTCATTCGCTTGCTTAAACTCAACGTTGATTCTGATTCCGCAGAACTGGGTTGGGTGAAAAAAGTATTTGTTGTTAACATTCTTTTTTCTTTCGGTTTTCCAGTTAGGAGTCCTTTTTTAAAGCTGATCGTTTTGTGTTTATTTTGTTTAGTTCTTTTTTCGTAACTGATTTAATGTTTAGTATAGAACTTAGAAAAAATTCGCAGTGTGAGATAGGCAAGAAGTAAGGCATGTAGCAACATCAGCACGGCAAAGGGCACTCCTTTAAAGGCAAAGAAGGGCAAAATATTTTAAGTCAAGTGATAGCGATTGCTGTTGAATCAAGCACGGGCAACGCCGGGCCATGGTGCTAGTATCAAATATTACAACTGATCCACAAAAAGAGATCAATGAATTTATTATAACAGAACTTATGAATTATACAACAAAAATCCAAAATTACCTTACATGGGATAGATCAATTTTAACCAACGCGAAGTACGTCGGTCTTATCCAACTCTGGTGTATGGAAGCCATACAGCCGGGTTTGAATAAGACCGACGTACTTCGCGTTGGTTGAAATTGATGCATGAGGTAATTTTGGATTTTGTTTATATATATATATATATATATATATCCCTTTTTTTAGACGTTATTACTACAATGCATTCATGAAACTTCGAAGTCGGACACCACTCAGCTTAGTGATAATTTTCTCCACATTAATTATGTGTGTGTGTGTAACAATCATTATTAAATGTGAAGTACCATTGATTGGTGATGAGACGGCAGATTTTCATTATTTTCACTGTTGGTAGAGAGAGATTTATCTTTGATTGTGTTAGATGGTTCTTTTAGGAGATTTTGATGTTTTCGGCCGACAAACTCATGGCCAGTCTACATATAGCTTTTTTTTTCTGGCGTGTTTTATTAAACACTTTATTTACACCTCAACTGTTCTTATTCCACTGTGTTTTTGGATATTGTATATCTCCAGAACTGTTACTTTGTGGGACAAACTCCCGAGAGAATGCTTTCCTGGCAAATGCACTCTCGGTCTCTTTAAATCCATGGCCAACCGGTATCTCTCTTACTCGTCTTCATAATACTCTCTTACTTTCCCCTTCTTCCCTTATAATCGCACTCAATAATCCACTCGCTTGAGTGGCTATTGGGTCTTGTATTGAGTGAACTTTACTAAAATAATCAGTTATTTCTTTTTTAGATTCAGGAATTTGTATTTTGTTTTTTGAAGATTTAAAAAGGAGACTTTAAAAAATTATATCGGGTGTTTTTCTTTAACACGGGAACATTCACGGGAAGAAATACAGCTGCATCTACCCCAAGGTTTTTCTTGTCAGAGTCCGTCTTACATATTTAAAAATCTACCATTCGTCCGTGCATTGAATATTGTTGCCATATCTGGTCTGGTGCCCCTGCTGTTTATCTCGAGGTTCTACACAAAATCCAAAAAAAGATCTGCAATATAATCGATCCTGACCTGGCATCTTGACTTGAGTCACTTTCTCACAGACGTGATGTGGCTTCCCTCTGTCTTTTCTACAAATATTTTCATGGCCACTGCTATGGCGGGTTTTTTTTTCCCTGGTGCCGCGACTATATGAATTTAAGCGAGCTACTAGATTGGCATCTACATCCCACCTTTTTACTGTTGAAAAAGTAAATGCAACCGCAACTTCTATTCCAAAAGTGTCTTTTCTGGCACTTCCTTACAGTGGAACTCCCTTCCTTTTACTTGCTTTTCTGATATCTTCAATCTTAAAAAAACATTAAATGCAATGTCAATCGCCATCTTCTGTTACCTTGATCTTTTATCCATTCCTCAATTCCCCCCTCCCTTATACCCAGTCTTTTCTCTTACTTTCACTCTCTGTAACCCCCTGCGTGCTAGTGGCACTCCCGCTTTGCTTGGAGTGAAATGCTTAAAAAAAAATAAATAAAAAAAATAACTGCTTGCGCAGTGTTTTTAGTTTCTGCTCTAAAGTCTTATGTATCAAATTTCAGAGATAAGCGTCGGATTTGAAATAGATGTAGTAAGTCAAGTGGGAGGCCTAAAATGCCATCTATCAGACAACTGAGAACTGGAGCGAGATACAAGAAGACAAAGATTCCTGTGGGTAACAATTAACAAGCAAATTTATCAGACAATTACTACTGTGGCATGAGACTGATCCATACTGTGTATCCTTTGCTTATTAACTTGAAACTGGCTAGGCGAGTAAAGATTATATATATATATATATATAATCTTTTATATATATATATATATAATTATATATATATAATTTTTTTCTGTAGTTTACTGCTACCAGCAAGCAGAAATATTTCTTCTCCCGATGATGGCCATTTTGACTGAAACTAGTCGAGGAATCTAAATGAAATAATAATAAAAAAAAAACGAAAGAATATTAATCTACAATCTAATGTGTCTGAAGATTTTAATTTTTAATATTTTTTTTATATATATATATATATATATATATATATATATATATATATATATGAGTAGTGGCCATAATATAAGGAACGGAAACAACAAAGACATAAATATATGTATTACTTAAAAAAGTAATGCATGATTAGCAATGAAATTTTTTACCGAATAAAGATTAGGTGTAATGCATAAATATTATACAAAGTTACAAAAATTTACATAATTGTTTTTTTTTTTTTAAATAATAAAGATTAAATGGAACAAAGGAAATAAAGCTACTGGACAAATGTTAAGGAACGATGTTAATAATTCTTTTGCATAAATTTTTAATTTAATTGTTAAAAAAAATTTGATGGAAACTTTTCAACAATAAATAAAAAAGTTCATTTATCATTAGGACTTTTTTTTTTAAAACCATATGGCAAATTCTACACGCAAAACGCTCTCTTTTTTGAAGAAAAAACTCTTTTTCAACTATCAAGAAAAAAGTCAATTTCAGAAATTTCTGATATTGTTCATAGGTCTAAAAGTGTCGTTCATCGTGTAATTAGCAGGTATAAAACCGATAAAAACGTTAAACAAAACAAAATTTTTTAAATCATTTTTTATATAAGTATTTATATATATATATATATATATATATATATATATATATCAAGAATTGGACCACTGCTATTGTGGTGATCCAGTTCATGAAACCTAACCATGGATATATTTTGATATTAAATTATGCAAAATTATATAAAAATATTTTTATTATTGGAATTTATTCCATATACACCAATGGGAATATATATATATATATATATATAAATATATATATATATATATATATATATATATATGTGTGTATATGTGCGTGTGTGTGTGTGTGTGTGTGTGTATGTAAAGACAATAGGAAAACTTTAATATTAGCCCATGCGTTTCGTCCAATGAATGGACTTTTTCAAAAAAAACAAAATGAATTTATTAAAACAAAGTAACTGTTAACAGCCAAACAAAATGTCCCTAGCAACTAGAAGAATTTAGAAAACGCCATTGTATTCATATTGTCAACAGAAAATTACGCCAAGTACTTTTTATGTGGAAATATTTTTTTATTGTTGTGTTGATATTTATTTTCAACCATTTTCTTTTGATTTCTTCATACAGTTTTACGTTTGCTGGGCGAATGTAGTAATTCATTTATAAATATTTTTTTTGTACAAAGTTAACTCTGAGAATATATATATATATATATATAAATTAATACATATAAATATTTTTTAAAAATCATAGATTATTGATTGACGTTATTGTAAAACTGAAGTCAGGGTTTATTTATTACCTTGAAACTGACTAGGTAGTAAAAAAATAATATATATATATATATATATATATATATATATATATTATGCATTGAATACTGTTATCATATCTAGTTTGGTGTTCCTGCTTTTCATCTTGAGATTCTTGAAAATATCCAAAGAATAATGTGTAATGTAATCGATCCTGACCAGACATCTCGACATCAGTCTCTTTCTCATCGACATGACGTGACTACTCTTTGTTTTTTCTACAAATATTTTCATGGCAGCTGCTCTTGATTTTTTTTCCTCGATGCCCGTGACTACATGAATTTAAGCTATATATACTATATATATATATATATCCCAGACTTTTAACTCTACTGTTGAAATAGTTAAATGTAACCGAATTTTTCTATTCTAGCAGTTTCTTTTCTCGCATTTTCCGACATGTGGAACTAGTGATTACTTGCTTCCTTGGTAATTACAAAAATTTAAATGTAATGTCAATCGCCATCTTCTGTCTTGTTGAATTCCGTTCATCATTTGTCCTTTCCCCAATCATCCCTGTTCTCAGTCTTCTCTTTCAATTTGACTCCCTGTAACCCCTTGTGCACTCAAGGCATTACTGCACTGCTTGAGGGCGAATGATTAAAAAAATATATCACACACACACAACATTATATATATATATATATATATATATATATATATATATATATGGAAGGGGTCATAGTTATACCAACGAGTGAAAATGTATATTTTAAAAAGAAGAGAGAAACCGAAAACCTTTTTGGTTATAATGTGATTTTTTAAAATATATATTATACTTTATTTTCCGTATTTTTGCTACACGCGTTTCCCGTCTCGCGACCTTCATCAGGCAAACAGTGGATATTTCTACATATTATTAAAAGGAATTAATTTTCCTTATGTTCTTCGATTTTTATCCATTGTCTTTTTTGTGTAGTAGTAACCCAAAAATTTTTCTTGGACTGGTAGCAAAAGTGTTCTTCTGCTTAAGATTTAAATAAAAAAAAATTAGGATTGGTTAGAGAAATGGCAAGGAACGATGTCTTCCTTCTTATCGTTTCATGACACCTGTATTTTCTTAGATCTATTCCCATTTTTGTGTATTGCGTGTTCGTGTGTGTTTTGCTAATTTGTGTACAAAATTCAATATTATATCCATATATATATATATATATATATATATATATATATATATATATATATATATATATATTTGTGTGTATGAATGTGCATTTATTTATTTAATTTACTGGACAGAATATTTAAGAAATTTTATTAGAAAAATATGTGTTCCCCGGAAAGGGTATATTTTTTCTAATCAAATTCCTTGAATATTCCCGTCAGCAGATGTAAATAAATATACAGTTTAATAAATAAACAGAACATCTATTCGAACATAGATACCCACTAAAATAATGCTTATACAATAAAATATGTCGAATTATCAAATGAAAAACCCATTCCTAAATATATGTATATATTACAGCAAAAAAAAAAAAATATTACCTCAATATGGTATAGTCTATTTCAATCCGCACTGTACACGGCTATCATCAGCCCCTAACTGCCTGCACAGACACTAAGGAGCTGATGCCAGCCGCGTACAGAACGGCTTGAAATAGACTATACCATATTGAGGTATTTTTTTTTATTTTTATTACATATGCTCTGTTATAATAAATACATCGAGCTCTTTGTGGATTAGTTTTAATAATTAATATTGCTAGGCTCCACCCGTATTATATACCAACGAATCGATTATTTGTTATATATATATATATATATATATATATATATATATATATATATATATATATTTATTAAGCCTCTATCCATGCGGACTTATCACATGCGCAGGCCCTAAACTAAACTTTGGTATGATAATTTTTTAAAAGATTCACTCAATGGAACTTCAAAACCTCACTTTAACTCTGATTCGAACTATAAGTCCAATTCCGGTCAAAAAACCGATTTGGGTCGAAACTCCGATTTGGACTGAAATTCCAATTCAGTTCGAAAATCGAATTCTTCAAATCACAAACTCAAAAACCTCATGTCACGCAACCTCTTACTTTAATTCTGATTCCTTGGCATTTTGAAGGAACAAAATAGATTTCCTCAATTCACAAAGTTTTGGAGATACAGTGGAACCCGGATATAAGAGACCCGGATATAAGAGAAACCCGGATATAAGAGAGTTTTTCTCTGGTCCCAAATTAGAGCCTGTGTTAATGTATATAAATTAGACCAAACCCGGATATAAGAGAAACCCGGATATGAGGCTTAATTTCTCCGGTCCCGACAACTTCTTATATCAAGGTTTACATGTTTTTAAACTGAATTTAAAAAAAAAAAAAAAAATTAAAATAAATAAATTCACAAAGTATCTTTGTTTCTTTAAACACAATATAATTTAAAAACTTTTAAAATCACTAATTTTTTTTTAGTTATTTTAAAATTTTAATTTTTAACAGTTCCCTCCTTATCCGGATACAAATCTCAATGCTGGGTGTTCAAGCACCAGATTAAGGGCAGATTTTCAATCCCAGGATCATCCTGATTCCAAAAAGGTATAAGATATCTATGTGGCCCGCATCAGAAGGGTTTCAGACACGCGGACGGACAGACAGAATTTGCTGTTTATTTAACGCCATTTCTTAACCTCAAAGAAGGATTGGGGGGGTTAGGCCAGGTTTAGTTTTTTTTTTTTTTTTTAAAGACCAGGTTTATTTATTTATTTATTTATTTATTTTTTGACCCGGTTTAGTTTTTTTGTTTTTTTTTAATACGTTTTCATGACCGAACACACGCTGGTCAATTTCACACCGAACCCGAGAAAAGTTTTTGTAGATATTTTTGACACGTCAATTCGGCCTCCCTCAAGCCCTGACATGATCCTATGAACTTTGCAATATGGCGCATATTGAAGAGCAATTATTCACATATTTCATACTTAAGTGTCTCAGACTCGAAAGAAGCTCTTCTAACATTGAGGTAGAATTTGTCGAAGAGGTGGGGGTGACGTTGAAAGCACAGTGTTCATTTTGAATTGTGAATATATGTAAATTATTGTCAATCAACCTGTAAACTTTCATGAACCAAAACCTGAAGACTTTTATTTTATGATAGAAAGAATGAGTATATGTATATGTCGCACTAGGTAACCAAAGAAGGATCATCTTAGAAAGATCAAACCTAGGAGAACATTGAACAATATTTCAGTTGGTTTAATCGAGCTCTTGTATAGCTAAAACATGACAGACCAACTATGTCTTCCAAACTGAGTAATGATAAGCCGAAAAAAGATCATTCAGACCTTCAATAATGGTACCAGCATTCATACTCTGGCTTCCATCTTCAAAGTCCATTCAAGAATCACGAGAACGGTGAATAAGTTTTTTAAAAAAGAGGGAACAGTAGATAGAAACTGGATCAGGAGGTCACAACAGCAAGAGGGATCATCATTTCAACTTAGAGCTAAATACATTCTTATTGCTCAAAGTAGAGTCCAATAGTCTTCTAAAAATCTCGGAGAATGCCAGTAAGATATCTTTATTCATTTCTAAGATACAATGTTTCAAATCTTAATCTAACAATTCGGGTAATTTTATACAATTTGAACAAATTTGCATTTACACCCGGTATATATATATATATATATATATATATATATATATATATATATATATATATATATATATCATCGACTCTCCCGTATGAGGGTCAAGTAGATCAGTTTCCAGGAAACCGACAGCCCGACACCGGCACATGAGATTTGATTATAGTGGTGAAGGCCTCGTGCAGGACCATCCACACTTTTTAAAAGGACCTATAGCCTTGGATGGCAACTGGTCTAGGAGAAGGACAACTCTGAATTCAAAACCTGCGGAGGGTCGTTTGATGGAACCTTTGGCATTCGGTGAACAGGTCGCTGTATATATATATATATATATATATATATATATATATATTTGTGGAGATTTCACAGTTTATTTTGTTCAGGTTAGGTTTATACTAGATATAGATAACAATTACATTACAAAATATTAAACAGTACACGGACAAAACAATAATGATAGTCTGTTTTTGTTTACATCGAAGATTTCCAAGCAACAGCAAACTCGTTCATATGAGACGCTGGAAACGAAAATCACACCGCAGCTCGTGATGTCGCACAGGACGACGTGAGAGTGAAAACGAGAAGTATTAAGTATGGTATAAACCAATCGCTTCTGTTATCAATTATAATTGGGGATTCCTTGTGCCGCATACATTTCAAGTAATTCTGATATAATACGGACATTAGCAACATCGACTAACAATCAGTCTTACTTGAAAAGTATGCGGCACAAGGAATCCCAAATTATCTTGACTGGTTCTTGTCGTTAGATCAAGGCTGTCGATACTAAGAGACAGTGTCGTCCAAACCATTACTGACTATAAACAATCATGATCTGAACGAGAGGATTTGCATACTTTAAAATGGTATTTGAACCTTGCTGATATTTTAACAGTCTCTTGACTAAAATGGTTTCAATTCACGCCGGATAAAAAACTGGTTGTTTTTTTAAAAACCAAGAGCTCTCTTTATTAAGTCTCTTAAATGCACAAGCCGGTAGGCTTAATTCACATTTTTAAAAATAAACAAAAAACAGGGCGTCTACCCAAGCAAGAATACCTAAAAATTAACGGAGTTTTTAGCCAATATTTTTTTTTTTATCGTTTCCCCCCCACGCAAAGCGATAACATCCTTAAAATCCATGGGTTTACTGAGAGTGAAAGAAAATGAAAAAAACTTTTGTGACTAGAAAGGGAAATAAGAGAACAGGTTTCAGGAAGACAGAAGATGGCGATTGTTATTGCATTTAAATTTACAAAGATCGTAAGTGGCAAGGAAGAGTGTTCCACAGGTACGAGAGAAGAAACTCTTAGAATAGAAGGTACGGCTGTATCTAGCTATTTCAACAGTGAAATAGTGAAACCTAGTTGCCAATTTAGTAATACGCTTATGTTCACGTGGTCGAGACAGCAAGGAGGAGAGCGATCTTTATTTCCGCTTCAATACAGAAAATGTAGCACAAGAACAAAAATGGGGAATGAAGAAAAGGACAGTCTTCTATGTTAATTTTAAACTTAGCTAGCCACAAACACTGACTCAGACATACAAACAATATTCCTAACACCAAAACAACACATTCTTACTTACCTTTCTTAGTACAGTCACCATAATACCTCATTGTCTCTATGAAAATCTTAAATAGTCCCCATATGTAGAATTCATTGTCTGTGGGGGAAGGGAATAAAACAACAATTTAAAATCTATACCCATAGCGAAGAGCGATATTTATTTCTGCTATGTACAGAAAATGTGGCACAAGGCCAAAATGGGGGATGGGTAAAAGGGAGGTCTTCATCTGTCTTAATTTTAAACTTAGCTACCCGCAAACACTGACCCAAACAACCATAAAACAATATTCCTAACACCAAAACAACGCATTCTTACTTACCTTTCTTACTACACCCACCATAATACCTCATTGTCTCTATGAAAATCCTAACTAGTCCCCATATGTAAAATTCATTGTTTGTAGGAGGAGGGGAATAAAAACAACAATTTAAAAACTGGCCCCATTGAGTATTTACAATATGAAAACAAGACTATTTACAAAAAAAAAAACAAATAAAATAAGCAAGGAGGAGAGCTCATTAGAACAATTACCATGAAAATATTTATAGAAAAGACAGAGGGAAGCTATATCCCGGCGCTGGAAAAATAACTGAAGTCGAGATGCCAGGTCAGGACCGATAAGATTACAGACTCTTTTTTCGAGATATATAGCGCGGGTACCAGACTACATATGGCTGCAATATTCGATTCACAGATGAATTGTAGATTTATAAACGTGCTCGAAAGATTCTGGAGATAAGAATTCTCTGGCACGCCACAGTGAACCAACATTCCTAGCAGTAGACCTAGCAATTGATTCAATATAATCTTTCTGCTTCAAGCCAGTGGCAAAGGTGAGATCAGAAAGGCGCAAAGAATTGGTTTCGCGTGTACCACGTTTTATGTTACCGGAAGAGAAGAAGGGACAACTCATTAACTACAAGACAGAATGCATTGTCATCAGAGAAAAAGATGAGCCCGAAGTGCGATTTACAGGTTGGGGACACTAAAATCAAGCAGGTGCGGAAGTTTAAATATCTGAGAAGTGTTTTGACAGAGGAAGGTAAGTGCGACGCTGAGATACGAAGACGTATTGGGATGGCCAAAGACGCATTCCAAAAGCTAGGTAGAGTATTACGAGACAGGAGGATTTCTTTGGTAACAAAGGATCCTGAACTGCTACGTGATATGTGTTCTCCTTTACGGCAACGAATGTTGGACGGTCTCCTCAAAGATGAAGAAGAGACTCGAGGCAACGGAGGTATGGTTCTACAGAAGGATGCTAAGGATATCATGGACCGAGCGTGTGAGCAACGATGAGGTTTTGGAGAGGATGCAAACAAGGAGGAAGCTTATACTTAACATCAGGAAGAGGCAGCTGAAATTTCTGGGACACGTAATGAGAAAGGAGGGCTTGGAGAATCTGATACTCACAGGTCGAATAGAGGGAAAGAGAGACAAAGGAAAGCAACGCATGACATACCTGGCGGGCTTAAGCAAGTGGATGACAGAACAGGGTCTGGGGGGGAGTAGCAAAGGGACAAAACTTATTGAGAGGTGCAGGGGATAGGAGAAAGTGGAGAGCCATGATCGCCTACGTCCTGAAAGGACATGGTACATAAAAAGAAGAAAAAGATTTTTAAAACAAAAAAGGAAAGCAATGCGTGACATACGGGATGATTGGGTGACAGAACAGGTCTGGGAGAAATAGGAAAGGGACAAAAATGTTGAGATTGAATAAAAGGGATAGGAGAAGTTTTAGCCATGATCTTATTACGTCCTGAAGGGACACGGCTCATAAGAAAGGGAGAACAGTGCCTAAATAAAATAAATTGATGGCCAGAATAACCTATCTCTTCATTTGATGTGATTAAAATAGTTGAATTAATAAAAAACAATCATGGCTATCATATCAGCGTCTATCGTAATATTGACAAAATCAGTCAGCTACACTGTGATGAAACCCTGGTACTTTAAATCAATAAAGTCTGCGTCATTTTAAGCGATTTTTTTCTACTATTTTGTATTTATTTCCATTTTTGTTTGTTCAGCAAAATAAAAGAAAGAAGGTTTTAGTGCAGACATTTTTTAAAATGTTGGTTTCTCGTTAATAAAATTTAATTAATTTATTTTAGTGACAGATTTTGACATAGATACTCAATGAAAAAAATCATCTTTTAGCTGACCTAAATGCTTTGCATTTAATTGTAAGACAGACCCGTTATCCAGAATTGAACAAAAAAAAAAAAAAAAAAATCAAATCAAATGAATTAAAAATTAAATAAATAAATAAATAAAATGATTTGATTGTGATTTTAAAGGTTTTTGTGAACTAATTGTTATTATTTTAAAGTCCATTAATTATTGGTCGTTTTTCTTCTTTTTTGAATTAATTTTTTTTTTTTAAATTAAAATTTTAAGAATTTTTAAAAAACCATTAAAAAAAATTAAAACAAAAAGCAAACAATTTTTTTTATCACAGAATTTAGTAAAAGAAATTAAAGATAAAGTTGTTTTAATAAGGTGGCGATTTTCATAGAAAAAATAGCGACATAACGGACGACGTCAATGATTCATTGTTGTTTCAATGATTTTGTGATCATCAAAGATTATTTGAAAATACATTCATTTGAACAAAATACCGTATGTGTGGGTAGTCTAGCGGTGCAAATCGAATTGTTGGGCCCTCGACAGAAGCATCCAGGTAAAAAAAGAACAAATGGAGTATAATCCCACTGTGCTTAATATTTAATTTAAAAGGGGGCTCAATACATAGTAGAGCTAAATACTATTTATTTTAGGATATTAAAACATGTTATAGATATCATTGCACTTATAATTTTTAATTATATTTCAACAACATAAATCTATTTTTCAGGCGATGTTAAATTGATAACATCATCGCTTAAAGCCAAAACACATTTATGGAGTTGAAAAAAAAATTGTAATTGCGTAGTGATTTTTTATATTTTTTAATATCCTAACAATATATATATATATATATATATATATATATATATATATAAGGTCTTAGGAGGTTGCGAGGTTGGTTGTCATTTTAGGTTTGACTTTTTCCTTAACTATCTTAGTGCTGAACTACATATTAGGATTTGGAATTTTGTATTCCCACTTTTTTTTGTTGTTATAACTTTTTTCCACTGGCTATTTTCAGAAAATTTACATTTTCTATTATCTAAATTTTATTCATTCTATCTCTCTAAATCTCTCTCTCTTTAATATAAATATATATATATATATATATATATATATATATATATATATATATATATATATTCGTCCAAAATACGTTATTTTTATAGATACAAATATTTAAAAAATGCTTTTTTTAAATAAACAGTATTAATCAGGTTGATTTCTGGACCGAATGTCCGAGGAGATTTCACAGAAAATATATGTCCTCCGATTAGAATCGAACCTTTATATTTACAAATTTAGATTCTCCAGCCTGACGTGACATGCCAGTTAGCTACTGGGGGAAGTTGTCTATAAATCAAGGACAAATTACTGTTTTTTAAAAAATTTTAAACCATACTTTTTAAATTGCTTTAAGCCTTGCTAAGATTTATTTCAATTACGACTTAGTAGTGAGTTCAATCCCCACTGAGTGCTCCATACTTTTGGCCTTGTGCCAAAGTTAAGCAACGCTTAGAAAATCAGCATAACATATAGAGTAATTACGAATGTTTTAATGTATACATTTTAATTTTACGTCTTTTAGCCCTGTGTAAAGAACTCAATGGAATCCTCGACCACATGACCAAAGCGAGTTTTCAAGTCGGAGGCTATATATTACGGTTTAACCTTTTCCAAAACTTATTTGGGCTTTAGAAAGGTCTTTTTGCCATAGACACGCTACGCGTGAATAAATAACTCTTTCGGATATGCAGAGAGAACTTTTAAAAAAACTTGCGCAGGCCCCAACTAGTTAAAACATTGGGTGAGGGAATTGATGACAGTGATGATGATAAAGATATTGGGACACAAAATTTTTTTTATTTTTTAAGGCTTCATATAAACTTTCTAATTCAGATGGGTATTAAATTATACACGCTCATTAAAACGATTCCAGCTTAATTGCTGAAGCAACTTAGAAATAAAAAGAGCAATTTTTTTTTTAAAAAAAAATAAAGAACAAAAAACATAACTTGTTATACTCCCTAATTTTTAAAAACAAGATTGATGTCGTTTGGCTGTCTGATTAGATTTTTTAAGTTAATCAGACAGTCTTGAAAATTATTCTCAACAACTTATTAAGCGTGACATACTGACACAGACCTCTGATATTAATATATATATATATATATATATATATATATTTATATATATATATGATTAAAAAAAAAATTCGCTTGAAGATGGAACAGAGCTTATTTACTTTAATTCAATTTAATTCAAATAATTATATTGAAGTTTTCGGCTCTTGTTTTGAAACATGTATCTTATGTGCGAGTTGGAATCATATTTTCAAATAAATAATTATATTTATGCTCTACTTTTTGTATCGAGCACTATTTTTAAAAAATAATAACAAAAAATACTAAAGAACTTTGGATTATTTACCTAACGAGTTCTTTCCTATTTTCTATATATTTTACACACACAAACACATACATACATATATATATATATATATATATATATATATATATATATATATATATATATATATAAATTTAAAAGCCGCCTTAATCAATATTTATGAAATTTAAAATGGAGGGCTCTTGTTTGGGCCTTCATCACACTAGGTGGGGAGGATAAGATGCAAAATGTATCAATAAAATACAGAAGAATTTAAAATTAATCGCTACATTTATAAGTAGAAAAATTAATATTTAAAAT
>CAHIKZ030002452.1:285000-312635 GCA_903632075.3 Acanthosepion pharaonis
ATATATATATATATATATATATATATATCAAGAACAGATTTAAGAAAATCTATGGCAAATTTGAAAAAAAAAAGTTAAATCAAAAGAGAAAGAAACCAAATGAAATCGACTAGACGAGCGTTTCTTAAACGGGGAACCCTAAGGTCCCGCAAAAGGTCCCCAAGGGATCCGCGTGAACAGGTGAGATAAACTAATGCACTTTTGACTTTTTATTTAATTTCATGGTTTTAATTTAATTGGCTATTGCAATATTGTAATATAGACCTCTTCATATCCAACTTGTTATGTTATGAAAAAAATATAACAATCATTGGGAATATATTTAGTGATGCCTGTACGGCTCCAGTGTGAAACCACCTTCAGTAGTCAGTGCCCACTCAGCGAATCAGTTATTCAAAAATATATATCATGATATTTACTACGTAAACTACGATGAAAATAAAATGAGAAAGATATGGTATATAATTTTGTTTTTGCGCAGGGGTTCCTTAAGACATGTCATTTATTTTAAGGGTTATGCAAGGGTACAAAAAGGTTAAGAAACTCTGAGCTAGATAGCCAAAACGCATATTTGTATTTAAAATTTCAACCCCCCTCTCTGTTATGCGCGTATATGGTCGCATCAACGTAAACATCACTTTAGTCCGATAAAAGATGAAACGCGTCACACGATTTTTTTCCATTTGTCATAGATTTTCCTAACACACACACACACACACACACACATTTAGCGCATTTCTAGCCATCTGTCAGCATAATGAAATTCTCTTTATTAAAAAATCTTTCAAAAATAAAATCTACTGTTCAGAAACTTTATTTCAGGAATATTAGCTGATTTAATGTTTAATTAATCAGATAATCGTACACAGACCCGCAACAGCATTTTTTATTTTACGATTCAGAGAAGATTTTCGATAACTTGTTCTCCTGTACCAAAATGAAAAAAAAAAAAATGATGACTTAAATTCTCCAAGGATTTCTCCATATAACTAATATAAACATTAATCCAAAAAAAAAAAAAATTTCTCGACATTTCATAAAAAAATAAATAAGTAAGGGGTAACAGATTGACAAAAATGTTTTACCAAGATTTTCTAAACGGGAAACATTTCTGAAATAATTTTATTTATTTGTGAATAAGTCATGAAAGTTTCATTAAAATCTGACAGTTTGAGTTATGCAAGAATTTCCAAATCAATGTATTTTTCTCCGCAAAAAAGAGACTAAAATTTCCTATACTAATCTTTGGTTCTTCTGCTGACGCAGGAAAAACAAGATTTTTTTTTTTAACCAAAACTTCGAAAGATAAAAAATATAATTTAATAATCAATAAATCCTTTGGTCTTTAATCTTAATAATAAAGATCTGGACGATAAAACGTTTTTCATTAAATTTTGAGTATTTTTTCATCATGTTATGCTCATATTTAGCGAACCTTTTTATTTCATATATATATATATATATATATATATATATATATATATATATATATATATATATATATATAATAACCTGATATAGTATAAATATCGATAAATTTTCCAACGGTCAGTTTTCAATCCACCCCAGACGATTATTATGTGCTAGAAAAGTGAGGGAATTAAAAAGTTTACTTATTATTATTATTATACATATATATTAATATAATTGATATATATATATATATATATATATATATGACATGTCTCATTAAATAATTATTTAATTTTTAATTATTTTTAATAGGATCCTCTCGTAATTACGGGCAAGTTTCTTAGTATCCTTATTAAAGGAAGAAAGAAAATAACCGTTTTGATGCATATTCATTTTATTCCGAGTACTTTCGACATTAGCACAATGTCGTCATCAGAATCTTGTTTTTTGTTTTTTTTCTAAGACAAAATTGCTATGATCATCATTTTTCTAAGACAAATTTTTGATTTCATTTGAAACTTTTTACGTAATGAGACACGTCTTGATAAAAACATGCTGCCAAAATGTGTGTGTGCGTGTGTGTGTGTGTGTGTGTATGTTTGTAACAAAGGTCGTGCTTCGCCGAAAAAAAGAAAAGGAAAGAAAAAAGCGAAAAATGGGGTCAAAATTCTCTCTGTCTTTTCTCACCGACGTGACGTGGATTCCCTCTGTCTTTTCCACAAATGTTTCCATGGCCACTATGAGCTTTTTCCCGGGTGCGCCGGCTACATGAATTTAAGCGTGTGACTAGATTGGCATGTAAGTTTTACCAGTTTACTGTTAAAAAAACAGTTTCTTATCTCGCACTTCCCACCTGTGGAAGTTCCTTGCATTTCCTTTCTTCCCTGATAGCTACAACCTTCAAAAATTTAAATGCAACGCCAATCGTTACTGTCTACTTGAATCCCGATCATGTTTTATCCTTTCCTCAATCCCACCCCCCTATACCCAGTCTATTCTTTCCCTCTCACTCCCTGCATACGCCCCCGCACTGCGTAGTAGTGGCATTACCACCTTGAAAGATAAGAATATTTCAACCCCCACCCGGCCCCAAGGTGTCTTTGTAGTTATTGTGTTCAATAGGAAGAAATAGAGCATTAATAATATGTCAGTTATACACGCTTAGGCGATCATGTATCTTTCGATACATGACTGACGAGACAGAATTTTTTCCGGCAGTAGGTTCCTATTTCTTTCTGAGGTAGACCAGTGGCCATCCACGGCTATAGAAACCGGTCTGAAGAAGAGGGTAACAGCACGTAAGTGAATGTACTCGTTCATTTATCTTGTCTCTGTTTCGCAAAGATTACATCCACTCCACAGATGTCCTGACAGTCAAATTTCACAGTCAAGCCACCTAAAGACAAGATCAGTGAACATATAACTTTATATATATATATATATATATATATATATATATATATATATATATATATATGTGTGTGTGTGTGTGTGTGTGTGTGTGTATAAATAAAAAGAAAGAACAGTAAGATGTATAATCTGGTGTTCTGAAAGGTATTTTATTTTTACAAAATAGTGCTCGATGTAAATTTACAGAGCATTAATATTATAAATTAATTGATTTAAAATATGTTTTTTTCCGCTACACTGTTCTAACCATGTTTCAAAAATGGAAGCTAAAAGCAATTAAATTAAAGACATTAGTTCCATTTCATCCTCAAGCGAATTTTGGAGTAACTTTTAAAATTACTGGGTTTAAAGACACAGCTAAAATCACGTTTACTAGTATATATATATATATATATATATATATATATATATATATATATATATATATATATATATATATATATATATATATATATATATATATATATATTCACACATCCAAGCATACACTCAGGCTTATCAGTATCTGTCTATATATGGATAACAGCGTTGGTTAGAATCCAGTGACAGGACCCAAAGAGTGTGAGTTCAATACACAGTTAAGGCAGTGGAGAACTTTCAGAGGGAAATTAACAGGAGGTAACTGATGATTGACGTCCATTAAACATGGTATATGGAACTAGAACAGTCTACCCCAGTGAGTGAAATAAAAGGTTCAGTTCGACATTCCAACCATCTGAAGAAGGCTGGAGCGTACAACGGCTGAAACGTTGTAATAAATATGGCGATAATGATGGGGAACAATAGTCCGAATAATGTAAATAATGTACATAATACCTAATCTCAGAAATATAGTCGGAGGACGAATATTTTCTGTGAAAATTTCTCGGACATTCAAGCCGGTAAATGTTGCTTAATACTGTTTATTATAAACAGAGCATTTACTTAAATATTTGTATCTGTAAAAAGAATGTATGCCCATAGCTAAGATACAAAGACAAGCTGAAAAGCAAATTGTCAGCAGTCAATATACCACATGACACCCTTGAGCGCTTAGCTTTGGAACGGGTAGAATGGAGATCAACGTGTTTTAGTGGACACAGCAATTTTCAATCTGCTTGTCTGAATCATCTTCAAGAAGCGAGAGCAAGATCTAAAAGGTCAACCAATCTAACAATGATCTCATCTCACGATCCTCACACTTGCTCCATATATGGCCTTTGTAAATCACTAGCGGATCTTAAATGCCACTTAAGATTAGCGCATAAACTTTCACAACTGAATCAATAAGCAGTCAGATTCTCATACGTCGAAACCGACGGGAGAGTCTATTATTATTATATATATATTAAGACATTTTTATGTTTATACATTCTATATATATATATATATATATATATATATATATATATATAATGTATAAACATAAAAATGTCTTAATATATATATATATATATATATCTCATGCGAATGCCAGTGTGTTCCTGTGTCACAATTTTTCAAGTTAAAGAGACACAACAACTCTAACCTTCAATTGCTCATTTTCAAATGAAAAAAATTCTGTTCCCAAATTACAGTGTTTCAAAATAAAATTGTTTGTGTTTTCAACTTTACTCCTAGAGGCCGTAGCCTTACATATCATACCATTTCGGAATCAGGCCGACCATGTGAGCAAATTAAATACATTCCGAACCGGATACGGAGCGGCAATCCTGAAATTTTGGATTCTCAAATTTTCATTATCGCTATTATTTTGGGCAAAGTTTTTACGTGATTTTTTACGACGAATTTTTTTGTGCGATAACAATTTTTATAACTTGGAATTAAATTTGAGAATAATTGGAATTAGCTGCGAAATCCAGCGAAAGTCACCCATGAAATAAAATTAATTGTTTGTACGGAAAGTAAGGACCTACGTACATCAAGTGGCGGCAGGAGATATAAAGTTGGACTTTTAAAAGGTAATTTCAAATATTAATGCAATACTTAAATGCGACGATCACTTTTGAGTTCTTCTGTAGTTTAGTGGTGGTTATTGTATCTACTCCCCCCCTACTCAATCAAGAACCATCCGCGGGAGCCATCTTAAATGCCTGTCGACATCGTAACTTTTAATATAGTAAATAATATATCTCATGTGAAAATGCTGATAACATGGAAATAAATTTGGGAATAATCGAAAATGATTAACGAATTCCGGCGAATGTCGCCCATGAAATAAAAATGATTGCTTTTAAGGAAATTAAGGACCTACGTACAACAAGTGGCCGTAGAAGAAATATCGTTGAACGTCAGCCATGAAATAAAAAATAATTATTTGTACGGAAAATATAGAACTACGTACATCAAACTGTCTATAAATTAAGTGGCCTCAGAAGAATTATTGTTAAACATTTAAAAAGTAAGTTTAAATATTGATGCAATACTTAAATGTAGCGATAAATTTCGAGTTCTTCTGTAGTTTATTGTTGCCTATCACATCTACTTCTCCCGACGATGAAGGCCCAATCAAGAGCTCTCCGCGGGAGTTAACTTAAATTCAGCCCGAGAGGGTGGCTTGAAAGCTTGTATACATACATATCTATATATATATATATATATATATATATATATATATATATATAAAAAAAGAAGAGAAGAGAGGTGCTGCAAACGTTTTTGGTTGTAGTGTGTTTTTTTTAGAAAAAAAATATTATGCTTTATTTTCCATAATTTTACTACACGGGTTTCTGGTCTCGTGACCGTCTTCAGAGAAAAGCGGAGATTTCCATATATTATTAAAAATTATTAATTTTTTCCTTATGTTTTTCAGTGTTAAATATTCTCGATATGAGACATTCTCTGTTTTGTGTTAGTAATCCGAATCATTTTTTTGAATTGGCAAAAAGAATTTTGCGCGAAGGGTCATAAAACAATTAAGGTTGGTAAAGAGAAATGATGAATTACTTATTGGCATTTTATCATTTTAATGTTTTACTATTAGAATATTTTTAATGTTATATATATATATATATATGTTTTAATGTTTATATATATATATATATATATATATATATATATATATATATATATATATATATATATATATATATATAAACGTTTTTTTCCATCAGTTTCCAGTTATGTCGCTTATTGTCAACATCATCATCATAAGTCCTTTGACTGCTTCAATGGTTGAGGAAAATATAAATCTAGGAAGAAGAAACAAATTTTTTTTCAGGATGATCTTTTGGCGGTGGCTATCAGGAGTTCCGGCATATTAATGTCCATCCACCTTTTCATTTGTCTGACCAGCTTTTAAATATTGCCAGTTTTGTTTATGCGTCCGCTTTCATGATTATGTATAAAAACGGAGTTATTTAGTGCTTTAAATTTAAATATAGGATATTTCCTTTTAATTTTCAATATATGTTTTTATCTTCTTCAAAATCTCCTTTAGTCTAGACATCTTTAAAATCGTTCAGGTATAAAATCAAAAAAAAATTTACACGTTAGACAATATGATTTATAGTATATGCCTCCTGACATGCTGTTCATTCGGGAGAATGGCCATTTTTTAAAGAGAAATGAGTGAGTAATATAGGTGTGTCTTATTCCGATTCTTGATTGGACGACTCCTTTTTGTAAAAGTCTAAGACCACGATGCCATATGATATATATAGAAATAAATATTCCTTTTTAAAAAATTTATTATTCGGTGGTAGTGACATAACTCTTACGGGTTGTTTAAAATGTATGAGATTGTAGATGTTTTAGTGGATTTTCAAATTTGAAATGTTAATTTTTAGGGATTCCTTTACTGACATATCAGACCTTTTGTTGTAATGGAAATCATATCCCTAATTGTGATAGTTATGGTCTAACTATAAGTAAATATATATATATGTGAACAAAATATAGAAAGTCTAAAAACTTTTGGAATTTCTAGCCTTCTGACCGATTCCCTGTCTTTCAGTAGTGTATTTTCTTCTACAATAAACCTCTCTTTCTTTGATCTATGCTCGTGTTGTTGTCCCTTTCTCTCGAGTACAGCATTTGTCTGTTTGTAACCTTTATAAGGATACAACACTTTTCATTTCCGCTGATGCCTTTCTATATTTAAAAGGTTTAAAAACAGAAGACTGGCAGAAATTGCAGATCCGGATGTAATGCGACTTGAGATCCGTAGACTATATTAGGGATGGCCAAGGAAGTTTTCCAAAAACTGGGCAGATTTAATTGCGAGATAGGAGGATTTTTTTCCAGTAAGAAAGAAAGAGTTTTACTGAGCTGTTACGTGACATCTGTCCTTAAATTTTTTACGGCAACGAATGTAAAACGGTCTCCATTTTAAAGACGAAGCAGAGCCTCGAGGCAGCGGAGGTATGGTTCTGCAGAAGGATGCTGAGGATATCATGGACCGAGATAGATAAGCGATGAGGTTTTTTGAGAGGATGCAAACAATATAAAAAAATTGATATATTAACATAAGGAAGAGGCAGATGAAATTTTTGGAAAATAATGAGAAAGAAAGGACTGGAGAATCTGATACTCACAGGTCTTTAGTAATTTAATTGTTAAGCGATCGGCCAAAATATTTTGTTTCTCCAGTGTTTTCTTTTATAGGATAGTGAACCTGACGAAACTCAAGTTACCTGTTTATTCTCTATTATGAAATAAATAAAGCTAAGTATATATATATATATCAGTTTACATAAAAATAAATCAGTTATCCTCAAGAAACACATCATACAGTGGATAACCATTTTGGTTAGATAAATGATAGACCCAAATAGTGTGAGTTTTTACCCGGTTAAGGCAGTGGAGAACTTTCAGAGGGAAAAAATTAACAGGAGAATGCTGGTTGACATCCATCAAACATGGCATATTGGAACTAGAACCAGATTTCTACCTGTGAGCGATTTAAAGGGTTTAGTTGACAATCCAACACCTGAAGAAGGCCGGAGCGTACAACGGCCGAAAAGTTTTAAAATAAATATATTTATAAAAGATGAGGACAATAGTCCGAATAATGTAAATAAAAATAGAGGATTTGATAGGTAGGCATTTTCTGTTGTTATGTTAAGAACGGCTGAACATCCGACTTTATCAAAAACTTTTTTTTTTAGTCATCAGTATATAAGGTCTTATAGTTTGGGCGTTTTTGTAAAATATTCTTCTCAGGTGACCGCTGTGGATGTATGCTGAAAAAGTGACGCGACCGCATATTCGAAAAAATAATCAGGCACGACGAAAAAACAGCCGAAGGAATTATTCTGGTTGATTGATGATCTTCAACAGCGACACGGGACGAGTAGTAGATTTGGGGATTTAAAATGAATAGTGGTTAAAAAGAACGATTGATTCATTTTAAATCAAATGTATCCTTTTGTGTGTGTAAAAAAAAAATGTGTGTGTGTGTGTGTGTGTGTGTGTGTGTGTGTGTGTGTTCTTGTGTATGGGGACTCATATCTGGCGAAATAGCTTCCTTTTTAAAGATCATGAACTCCTTTTTTTATCAGCTGAAATTAGGCAAAAGTAAAACAGCCCCGCCTTAAAATATTTGGACCGAGACTGATCGAAATTAGATAAAGTATTTCCTTCAAGTTTCATTGAGCTGTCAAAAATTAAATAAAAAGAGTCAATTTTTAAATTTATTTCCACGCATTTAATATGAGCACAAATATTAATATCATCATAAATTTCTTTGTCATCCTTTGTAAAAAAAATAAATAAAAGAAAGAATATCAAGAGTATGGTATTTCACCTTTATAATGGAAATTTTTTCATACATATCTATATATATATATATATATATATTTAATATAAAATGTGTGTATATATTTATATATATATATAATATATATATGTTTATATATTTATTTTATATATGTATATGTTAAAAGAACGTATGCATTTTAGAGCCTTGCGCAAACTAATTGAAGCAACCACTTTAGTTTCCTTTCCTTCACCATTCAAACGGTCAGACCCATTGTAGTGACAGTGTGTAATTGATTTCTATTTTTTTCCTCAGACTAGGTATTTATAGAGGTGTGCAGTAATGTGAATCTATTTTTGGGTGTATGGAGGAAATTTGTTTGGCCTTGAAAAATACATCGTTCATTTTGATTGCATCAGATTTTTATTACGCCCAGACACTATTGGTTGACTGTCGATTCTTTTGTCCTTCTTCATTGTCTTGCGATGGACGTTACTCAAAAAAAAAAGCATCGGAAATTGTAACGCTGAAGAACACATACAAAACCTTATTAATTCAGAGAGATCGCGGGCTTTACGACGAAAAATAAGCGAAGACGGCCATTATAGAATTTGATACCGTGACCTAAAAAATCAATGAGGATATATATAAAATTAGTGGATTCCATTATATTTTGTATCAAAGAGTTTCTGAAAAATAAATCTATCCCATACGAAGCGCTAACATTTCACTAAAACAATGTTTCATTGGAAAAATACCAAAAAAAAATATAAATAATAACGGAATTAATCGTTTTAAACATAATTTATTTTGCTTTTTTAATTTAAATTTTAATTTTTTTTTGGTGGTAGTGGTATATATATATGGGGGTTCACCCTTTTTTACGTTGCTTCAATTTTGCGACAATAACACTTTTCGAATAGATTGTTAATTGGCGTTCTGCTCGCATATTTCTCTCCATTAAATTTTGCCAAAAAAATCTATCCACGTGTCAAAAGTGAAATGCATACATTGGCGCGCACACACAGACACAAAATTAATTAATCTTAACTGTCTTGAGGTTAGTATAAACTATTCATGTTTTCATTTGTTTTATTTTTTTTTTTTTTCCCGTTACGAATAAATATATATGTTAGATTCGGATAGTGTCTTGGTGTCTGAAGAGGAAATATATCATATTTTTAACGATTTATATATGAGAATAGCAATGAACCGAACCTGTGAGAAAATTTAGAGAAAACGGCAACAAAATTCACTTTACCTAACATTAAAAAACCTAAAAGTTAAAATTATGTATAATGAGAAAAGGGTTTTTAATGAAATTTGAATAGTTTTGTTTTAGAGGAAAATAAAGGAAAATATTTTAAAAAAAGAACATGAATGGACGCGGAACGGAGGTTTAGGGCAATAGCAACAATTAATAACATTTTTTATCATTAGTTACAATTCGACTGTAATTAAAACGAAATCCCAAATGCGAAAAGTTAAAAAAAAAGGTTATATTCGCCATGTTAAGACAAAATAAATCATATGTTTCGTTTGATAATCTAAAATAAGTATTTACATATTCATAGGACATTTGATACATTTGCAGAAGTTTAAATATCTGGATTTTGTTTTGACGGAGGACGGTAAGTGCGACGCTGAGATATAGACGGATTGGGATGGCCAAGGAAGCATTCAAAAAGCTAGGCGCAAGTATTGCGAGACAGGAGGATTTCTTTGGTAAACAAAGAAAAGAAAACTGAGCTGCTACGTGTCATCTGTCCTCCCTTACGGCAGCGAATATTGGACGGTCTCCTCAAAGATGAAGAAGAGACTCGAGGCAACGGAGATATGGTTCTACAGAAGGATGCTAAGGATATCATGGACCGAGCGTGTGAGCAACGATGAGGTTTTGGAGAGGATGCAAACAAAGGAGGAAGCTTATACTTAACATCAGGAAGAGGCAGATTAAATTTCTGGAACACGTAATGAGAAAGGAAGGACTGGAGAATCTGATACTCACAGGTCAAATCGAGGGAAGGGAAAGCCACGCGTGATATACCTAGCGGGCTTAAGCAAGTGGATGGCAGAACGTGGTCTGGGGAGGAAGCAGAGGGAAGGAACTTATTGAGAGCTACAAGGGACAGGGGGAAGTGGTGAGCCATGATCGCCTATGTCCTGAAGGGACACGGCACATAAAAAGAAAAGAAAGAAGTATTGAAGAAATTATTAAATACTGAATAAATTATTGAATAAAGTAAAAAATAAATTCAGAATATATTTCTTCTTTTCAGTCAATTCTAATAAAAAAACGGCTTAAATATTGATATTGTTAAAAACTAACAAAATTTTTACCCCCATGATTTGTATTTTGTGTTTTCGGTAGGCCTTTAATTTTTTTAAAATAAACCATCCACTTATTGGTTGTTTCGAATGCGATTTTTAAAGAAAAACATACAGTTGTGTTTTTTTCAACATTTTTTAAAAAAAAAAAACAAAAGATTTTTTTAAAATTACTTTCTACTAATCTACACTTATTTTTACCCCCTGCCAAAATAATATGCGTTAAATTTTTTCAGTAGAAAATGATTTATGTCGATGATTCAAAGGCAGCATTTATCTATGGAAATAATTCTCCCATTTAACAATTAACATGAACCAGAGGATTTAATTTTCACATTTTATACCTTTATAAGTATCTATATATTTTTAAGCGGGGATGTTTTAAAGTTAAGAGGTCGCCGACATATACGGTAAGAGTTACAAAGAACAGGAAATTGTGGAGAGTTATGATCGCCAACGTCCTGAAGGGACACGTCACATATAAGAAGAATATATAAGATGCTATCTTAATAACTTTTATCTTCTATCTCTTTTCAGAAGAAATAGAGTCGGACGATAGGCGAACATGTCTACATCTGTTTTCCACTTTCTTGTTTTTCATCCACCTGCAGTTTTCAAAAATTTTTAAATTTAACGCCAATCGCCATCTTCGGTCTTTATGAACCATGTTCTTATATTGTCCTTTCTTCTCACTAAAGTCTTCTCATTCTCTTTCACTTTCAGTAACCCCGTCCTAGTGGCACTATCGTCTTACGTCTTAGTGGCTTAATTTTTAACAGAAATTTAAATTATAAATGATTAAGAAAAAAAAGAAAAAAAGAAGATAAAGTCTTCCGTTTAGTTTTTAATTCCAGCAACATTTAGGGGTCTACAGATCCTATTATTCGCAAATCCATGTCAGTAATATTTTCCTAAATGTAAATGTAAACAAAAAATGTTTTGTTTTTTTTGGGTTTTTTTTTTCAGGAAAAAAAGCACAGTCATTGAAAAAATAATCCATTACCCTCTCCTGGGGAGGTGCTGTCTGAGAAACAGATTGCCAAAATTGAAACCCAGGCAAAGTTTACATTGTAATTCAAACTGGACTTTAAGAAAAACAATAAATGCAGTAAATACATTTTAATGTGTAAATGTGATGGATATAAGAGACCATCATTTAAGAGAAACCCGGATATGAAAGAGAGATTAACTCTGGTTTGAAAATTAGAGCCTGTGTTAATGTATAAAAATCATTTAAACCCGGATATAAGAGACTTCTTTTCCGGTCCCGACAAACTCTCTTATATCCATTTTTGACTGTGATTTCAAATAGACAAGCAGGGACAATTATTTATTTATTTTATTTTTTTTTTTTTTTTTATGGGTTTTTTGTCGCCATCAATCCTCATTTCACCTCCTAATTTTATTTAATATTCAAATAAAATGCTTTGTCTCAGAATATTTCCCAGTCGAAACTCAGGAGTCGGAGAAAAAATTTCTAGATATTTAACAAGAGGGGAGGATGGAATAAAATTGACTTCATTGGATTTTCTTGGAAAAAAATTTATTTACTATTTATTATTGGAAGAACTTAAACAGGAGTAGATAGTTGCATTTGACATTCATCCCCTTGTCTTTAGAACAAGAATAGATGTTTATCACGTGTTTCCTGCATAGGGTTGGGTCTCAGGATCCTTCTAAAGTCTTTTTCATTCTCTTTCACTCCCAGTCACCCCTTGCGTCTTAGTGTCATTATCGCCTTGCTGGACTTGAATTGATTAAAAGCTAAAGAAATAAATAAGATAAAATAAAATTTCGACCCCGCCCGTCTATTTGGGATTCAAAGGTAGACGACGTCTGTCTGCATTGAAGAGGTTTTTTTTTTCCCATTTCAAGAATTTGCCCCCAAAAGAAACTTTTATTTTATGTTTTTTTCATAAAAAAATTTGATTTTTCCCTCCATTTCATTGGGTAATGTTCTGGAGGAAATTAAAATAACTTTGCACATTGGACGCTGGGTGAACTGGAGTAGAAAATACGTCTTATATTATTCTTTTTAAGCACGAAAACATGATAGTTTTGTGCAGACTCTCTCCAGACACCATCAACTGAATGTCTAGAATACACCCACATTAACAGTCACAAACTTATGTTCGTTCGCATTCCAGTTACTATGAAATTACACACAGCATGCGTAAAAGTTTTCTTTTTTTTTTTAAATCGTTGAAATAAATATTTTTTTTGGGGTATTTATTTTTTTTTTTTTTTTTTTCTTTACATTCCTCTTCCTGCTGATCTTATTTTGTACATTTTTTTAATTCTTTCTTTTTTTTCTTCCTTTTCAATTTCTTTCTCACTTTCTATTTTCTTTCTTTTTAATCCTCTTTTTTTTCTTCACTTATCTTCTTTCCTTTCCACCATCTTTTTTTCCCCACACCCATCTTTTCGTTTTATTCTGTCCCGTTTTATTTATTTACTTTTTTTTTTTTTAATTTCTTTCCTCCTGATGATTTTCAATTTCATTATATATATATATATACATATCTCTCTCTCTCTCTATTTATTTTGTGATACCAGATTAACTCGTAAAATAAATGGCGTGTTTTGATAGAATAATCCGAACTGCTGCTTTTATACTTACTTCATTAAAGAAGTAAAAAAAAAAGAATGCTCGCGCTAAGTACAAAGACAAACGCACGACGCACGATAGATAAATATTTAAAAGATAATTTCAGGATAACAAGTTTTCAAACAGCCTTTTTTAGACCATTTTATTTACAGATTTTATATATTAATTCTTCATAATCGGCCAAAAAACACCAGGATTTTCAAGGGATAATGTGATTGTGACTTTCTATTATTCTTTAGGTATTTTAAGTTTTATTACCGATCAACACATTTGATGTTTTCAAACGCAGAGAAAAGAACATGAAAATTACCCAAAAAAAGCGGTGAGGTTCCATCCTAACAAAAGTTTTAGACGAAAACGAAAGTGCCAACAAAATGAAGTACCGTATTTGACGGCATATAAGACGCATCCCAATTTCAGCAGGGCACATCAAAAAAAAATTAGTAATATTTAGTAAAATATTGAAAAATTTTTTTTTAAATGGTACAACAATTAGGCGATATTTATGACTTTTATCATTTTGGTTAATATTCAAAAATCATGATTACAATTAAATGAAAATAATAGGAAAAAAAAAGAACAAATTTTATATAAAAACATTAAAATATCCAAAGGTAAGAAAACAAAATAAAATCAAGCAATGTTTTAAAATTTAAGCAAAACGTTAAAGTCAAAATTAAAATTTAAAGTGGAACTTCAAATCTATAAAATTCGTTGTTTCGTTATCAAAACTCTGATATCTAATTTTCTACTTATCATTGTCGTTAAATAATGCGTCATCTAATTTCGGTTGACTATCACGAATTTTAAAACATATGGCATATAAGAATCAAGGATTTTTAAAAGTTATTTTCGTAAAAAAAAAAGAAAGAAAAAGGCAATATTTATGAATAAATTTGTCAAATACGGTAAATTTATTTCTCTTCAAAATTACACTAAATAGGGTCTCCAGTCCTCCGAAACAAGTTTTAAACAATAGAGAGAGAGCGAACATGGAGAAATGTACCCGTAATGAGGCGTAGTGTCAAAAGGACGGTTTTTCCTATGACACCGCTTTTATTTTAACTGCCTTCACTCCCCGGAAATGTTTATGTTTTTAACAAGCGGTGATTAAATTTGTAATAAGACCTAAATGTAATGACAGAAGTACGCAGGTGTAGGCTTTAAGAAAACTTTGTTCAACTGAGAATACAAGGTTCGCATATAGCGTCCTTTCATAGTCCCAGTAAACAGAAATAGCTCTCTCAAAGAGGAGAGTGGCAAAACAAGGGGAGACCACTCTTGATTATTCATAACACTAAACATACGAAAGTAAATTCATACATTTTATTTGTTCTTAAGAATTGATAAAAATACTAGCCTTTATTTGTTCAATAGATTACACTACTTATTTATTGGAATGGTTGATTGGTTGAATTCTCTTCTGAATTACGCGGGTTGATTGACAAATACGATATCTAATCCTATACACCAAATTTCAGACCATGCAGAATAATAAAACCGTTATCCACATCATCTTTAGACCAGAGATTGGTTGATTTAGTTTAGAGGCATATCAACACCTCTATGGGTTATCTAATTCTGAAATCTTAATATTTTGGACACATTTTTATGGCCTCAAATAAATATATTTTGAACGCAATTGCATGCTTCCCATTACATGTAAAATATATTATTGGTCATTTTGCTATAAAATGTAAAGGGTGTTCATTGGAACACCCTATACATTAGGGTGCCGATTTTAAATATGAATTAAGAGCCTAATGATTTTTTTCTTTTTCTTTCAGATTTGGCAGACATTTGGGCGGTATAATTTTTCACACACTTAAATAAGATGATCCAATATAGAAATAAATTTTCACCAATAACACTGATTTATTTACTGCTGACTTTGATCCGTCTTAATGAAACACCCTTTATATATAATCCGCCTTAATGAAACACTATTTATTACTGGTCATTTTGCTTGAAAAATGTATTGCTGGTCATTTTGATAAAGATATGTATTGTTCGTCATTTTACTATAAATAGGTATTGTTAGTCATTTTATTATAAATCAGTATTTTTATACTTTCATTTGGTTTTGTTTAGGGATTCACTATTTACCCTCAGCTGGAACCCCGTGTCAGGGTCGACCTGGGACCAACAGCAATCAAAAGGGGCTTCTACGTTGCTAAAAACCTCCAATCTCCCGATCAGGGGCCTTGCTACCGGAGGTAGTTTCATGCTCAGGACTATTTTTAGACCAGAAAAGTTAAAGAAAATAGTATAAAAATGAATTAGATTTCTTTTAAAAATCTACCCGAGAGAGTAGGAAAAAATTACTTTGCCACAATGAATTTCCTTCAGTTGACTGATTTGGTTTGTTTTTACGGTTTATCACCCCTTCTAACGTTATTTAAAGCCGAAACATATTTTTTGGATTGTAAGATTTTTTTTTCGGAGACAGAAATAATTTTATAATACAAGTCTATTTAACCCATAGCTAGGGAGAGGAAAGGTATCTTCATACTATTCCCAAAGTTACTTGCATGTAAGTGAATATAAAGAAGGCGACCGGAACCCGAACACGGCTCTCCGATTTCTCATTCCGAGTCGTTAACCATTACACCACCCGCACATCCGAGTTACACCATCAGGTATTCCCGAGCGGTCACCCATCTAGGTACTGACGAGTCTCAACGTTGCTTGACTTCGGTGATTATATGGGGACCGGTGATTCAACGTAATACGACCGTAAGCAAATACTTTGGAAACGGATGGGTAAAATGTCGAGTATTCGGACAGGATGTATTTCTCAAATTAATATTGAACAGCCGCGAAATAACTTTGTTTTGCATTCATTAAAAAAAAAAAAAAATCTTTGCTTTAATGTCAAAGTTGAAACAATTTATATGTTAATTTTAATTTATGCAACTTATTTTATTGAAGTTTTATTTTAAACAGGACTGATCAAACGGGGTCTGTCTGTGAAGTTTTCATTTAAACTCCCCCGAGAAAAAGAAATTCAACTTTATCCATTAATGGTTATCGGGCGCATACATAATTTCAATTGGTTTTCAAGCCCCCCTACACACACACACACACACACACTTCAGCGATCTCGTTGCTTGGCGTCCCTTTCGAACCTCTAAATGAGAAAGACAAGTTTACAAATTCACCTAATTAAAATTATTTGCCATTTTAGCCATATTTTTAATGCGCTATTTCCGGCTGTGGCAGATTGTGAATTCAAGCGACGTGCCTTTTTACTAAGTAATTTCAGCCATTGTGTTTTTCACTCCGATTCATACTCGCAAGTGGCCAGACGACTGGAGGATATTATTTTTTTTTTATTATTATTATTCAGACTCTATTTCTAGATAAACTGCCAGCAAAGACTAAATAGCTTGAGAACCTGTGATCATCTATTAGTACAACCAGCGAAGGTTTCTATACAATTTCGTCTACGCAGTTTTACTCACAACGCTTTGGTGGATTTCAAGCTATTCTAAACGGTCCCCGCAGTCTGATATTATGAAAAAGATGATTTGTTATTTCCTTCTAGTACGACCATCGACGTGTTCCGATCAGTTTTACCTCCCCATGATACGATTACATGTTTTTAAATCGTTTTACCCCAAGCAAGGCGATAATACCACTAAGACGCAGAGAAAGTGAAAGAGAATAAGACTGACAATGGGAAGGATTGAGGAAACGACAAAAAATAGTTTGGTTGTTTTACGGCATATCAACTTCAATGGGTTATTTAATACCAACAAGGTTTTTATTGCTGGTAAATTTTTTCCCAAAATGCATTGCTGTTAATAATTATTTTTCTTCAAAAAAAGTATCGCTGGAATTAAAACCAATGTTTACATTTTCATAGAGTTTTGACCTCAATTTGGGGGTAACTATTTGTCCATATCTGGGATGGTAACAGGTGCTACTACCCCGGGTCAGGGTAGACCTGGGAACACCAACAATTAAGAGGTGTTTCCACGCTCCTCAAAACCTCCTGATCAGAGGCCTTGCTGTCAGATGTAGTTCATCGTCTTAGACAGGACGGGGAAATGGAACAGGGTTCAAGAAAACAGATGACAATTGACGTTGCGTTTAAATTTTTAAAAGATTGTAGTTATTAGGGAAACAAGAAATGGAAAGGAATTTCCACAAGTGGAATGTGTGAGGAAAGAAACTGTTACAGTAGAAGTGGCGGTTGCATCTAGCTAAAAACAGTGAGACCTAATTGCCAATCTAGCAGCACTGATGTGCCTTAAGAGGATCGTAGGTTTCTCGCCCAAAAATTGTTATGGTCATTGATTTATTTATTTTCGAAAGAAATCCAAGGCACACTATTTACATTGTTCGGACTATTGTCCTCATAATTGTGGCATATTTATCACAACGTTTCAGTCGTTGTACGCTCCGGCCTTCTTCAACGGCCAAAACGTTGTGATAAATATGGCAACAAAGATGAAGACAATAGTCCGAATGTAAAAAGTGTACATAATACAACATATAAGAAATATAGACAGGATATATATATATATATATATATATATATATATATATAAATATATATAGGGCCGGATTATCATTTAGGTTAATATAGGCTGCAACCTAGGGCCGGATTATAATTTAGGCTAATACTGGCTGCAACCTAGGGCCGGATTATCATTTAGGCTAATATTGGCTGCAACCTTGGGCCGGATTATCATTTAGGATAATACTGGCTGCAACCTAGGGCCGAATTATTATTTAGGCTAATATTGGCTGCAACCTAGGGCCGGATTATCATTTAGGCTAATATTGGCTACAACCTAGGGCCAGATGATTATCATTTAGGCTAATACAGGCTGCAACCTAGGTCCGGGTTATCATTTAGACTAATATTGACTGCAACCTAGGGCCAGATTATAATTTAGGCTAATATTGGCTGCAACCTATGGCCGGATTATCATTTAGGCTAATATTGGCTGCAACCTAGGGCCGGATTATCATTTAGGCTAATATTGGCAGCAACCTAGGGCTGGATTATCATTTAGGCTAATATTGGCTGCAGCCTAGGGCTGGATTATCATTTAGGCTAATATTGGCTGCAACCTAGGGCCGGATTATCATTTAGGCTAATATAGGCTGCAACCTATGTCCGGATTATCATTTAGACTAATATTGGCTGCATAAAACGTCGGATTATCATTTAGGCTTTATTGACTGCAATAGGGAAAATTTAGGCTAATTATTTTTAGGGGCGGAATATATTTAATATATTGACTGCAATAGGGGGGATTATCATTTAGGCTAATATTGACAGCAGCGTTGCACCCTCAAGTTTTCAGAAAACATTGACTTCCAAACAAGATCATATCCATTTCTATATTTGGTTCATATATTTTAATGAATGATAATATATATATAATATATATATATATATATATATATATATTATATTATATATATATATATATATATATATATATATATATATATATATATATATATATATATATTATATTATATATATATATATATTATATTTATATATATATATATATATATATATATATATATATATATTATATATATATATATATATATATATATATATATATATGTATGTGTATATATATATATATATATATATATATATATATATATATATATTACCTTTTCGAACCGGTTTTCTAGTTAACATGACCAATTTAAAAATCCTTGTAAATTATCTTAATTTACAGGGTGATATGGTCATAACCGATATGTATTCTTAATTCCTACTGCATGTCATTTATATGCTCTGTTTAAATAAAACATTGACCGCTCTATGTGAATAAGTTTTAATATTCAATATTATATATAGGATTCACTTAGATTATATATCAACGGATCATTACCCATATATATGTATATCTAATATTTCTGTTTCTCATCGTCATATTTGTGCAAAGTGAGCTTTTCTCCAATAAACAATATTAAAGACAAAAATAGATCATAGCTTGGAAGATGTTGAAAACTTTGGTTTATAGCATGTATCGACATATTTCTGTCAATTTATGAAAAAATTATGCACAGCCAAATTTTGAAGTCACATATTTCAAAACTATAAAAAGTGCAGCTAAAACCGTTATTTTTTTTAAAATTTCGCGTGACGAATTCTTGACGACTGCGCATTGTGTCTACTTACAAGTGATAGTCCTTTCTTCTAGCTTTCCTTTACTACTCTCTCTAGTAGTTCCTGCAGTATAGGTATACTAGTTTTTGACTGAAAGAGCGTTGACAAACCAAATAGACAAAGAATTTAAGTAAAAGTTTTGCTAGATCAATTACGACTGAGTAGTGAGTTCGATCCTCACTGGATGCTCCATACATTTGGCCTTGTGCCATATCTAAGCTACGCTTAGAAAATCAAAGTATTTCTATCAAGGAAAAATTTATGGTCAGCTAAATTTTCAAAACTACAAAAAGTGCATATAAAACCTTTTTTTTTAAATTTCGGGTGACGAGGTCACGTCACATGTCCTGTAACTCATTATGGCCGTAGCGGCACCACATGTATTGCGGCTATGGTAGCAGTCGTGTATCAAGGTCATGATATCCTAAAAGCGCCCATCCTTCCTCCAGGCTGATTTTGAATTTAGAGCTATCCTTCTCGACTGGCTGGCACCTCAAGACAAGAAAGCCCAATCAGCTCTATTATTTAACCCATAGCCATGGGAAGAAAAGATGTGTTTATACCTTTCCTCGAGTGTACTTGTGCGATAGTGAACGCAGAGCGAATGTCCGGAATTTCACTTCTACAGTCTTTGCTCGATAACGACCTGTGATATTCAAAAGCCGTCGGCATTATTATTACACACAATTTCGGCAAGTTCCTTGACAAGTTAACGCCACCCAACCCTGGACATCAAATGACTTATTCCACAGTACGAGGGAGAAGTCAAAAATTATCCGGAATTCTAACATAGACATGTTACGGCGAAAGGGCGGATAATTTTTGCCTTAGCCTCGTGGAATAAATTCACGAAAAAACACAACAGTTCTCTCGAGCTCGTTGTATTTAATAAAATATTTTTAAACGAATGCTGAGTGGCTAAATATAACAGAAGTTTATATATACATACATATATATATATATATATATATATATATATATATATATATTTACTCTTCCTGACGACTTGCAGATGGCGAAGCTCTGGAAGAAACTTGGATTTTTGCGGTAAAAAGAAAACGTTGCGCGAATTCGTACACTGCTGCGTCTAACAGCATCTCTATGTCAGGGCGTTTGACCCTGGAAACGTTCATACCAAAAAAAAAAAAATGTGCCTAAAAGAAGAAAAAACACAAAAAGGTTGATTTCAGCGAATTCCACAATAATAATAATAATATCATCAAGGGCGCAGATATTCTGTTAGCCGAAAATGCAGATTCTTTGATAAATATCCAGAAACAATTAATCATCGTGTATAAGGTTGCAGGGTATTGGCATCCACTGAATATAAAACACAGCATGACAGAGTGGGCCAATATCTGCACTGGAAAATCTGCAACTTTTACGGGAAGGAAATTGAAAGTAATTCGTATGAACACCACCCAGACCTGATTACGAAGATAGGACCCGTAACAATTTTATGAGTTTGCACAATACACACAGGCAGAACAATCAAAGCTAATCGCCCAGACATTGTTATTAGAGACTGCAAAATGTGCCTCCTCATTGATATGGCAGTCCCTGCAGACTGCAATGTATCTTTGAAGATCTTCAAAAAGCTATCAAAATTCAAGGACCTTGAAATCTCAAAAATGTGGTACATGGGAACATCAAAAATCCCTGTTGTCGTTGGAGACCACGGGTTGATTGGAAAAGATTCTAGTAGACTAATTGAATGGATTCCTGGAAGCCCATGCAAAAATACAAAAATGTGCTCCCACGAGTACAACTCAGGTCTTACGAAGAGCTTTATCTATGTAAAATATGTCTTTTTTTGTTTTATTTTATTTTTTTTAATTGGTCAGTGGAAAATGTCATGATGCCATTTCTGACCTTAGGTCTCTGGGCGAGACCCGGAAAGAAGTGGGTACACACCAGAAATTAAAGGAATAATAATAATAATAATAATAATAATAATAAGAACACTGATCAACACGATTTTGGTGCCAAGAAACAAAACACGTTTTTTAGCTAATTTGATGTTGCTGATTTCAAAAATGAACTTAGTTTTTCATGGTTAGCTACCATTTTTGCTGTATTGAAATTGCTCATTTTCGGAAAAAGATCAATTTACGATATTGGCTGAAATTTAGTTAATAAAGTTCGTAGAAACCCATCAATTTTCAGGTAGGCCGAGCAATTTATGTCAGTCACTTGAGAGAAACTATTTTTATAAGAAAAGTGTTTTTCAGTAATAAAGTTAAAAAAGAAATACCGAATTTTTCCAGTTTATCGACAAAATTCAAATTAACAGATAAACTTTAGCAAACCTGATAATTAAGGTAACATAAAAAATGTGTCCTGGGTAAGACGATAAACTACATCCGCGTCCTAGGTAAGACGATAAACTACATCCGCGTCCTGGGTAAGACGATAAACTATATCCGCGTCCTGGGTAAGACGATAGACTACATCCGCGTCCTGGGTAAGACTATAAATTACATCCGCGTCCTGGGTAAGACGATAAACTATATCCGCGTCCTAGGGAAGACGATAAACTACATCCGCGTCTTGGGTAAGACAATAAACTACATCCGCGTCCTGGGTAAGACAATAAACTACATCCGCGTCCTGGTTAAGACGATAAACTACATCCGTGTCCTGGGTAAAACGATAAATTACATCGAACAGCAAGTCCTCTGATCATAAGGTTTTGAGGAGCGTGGAACTACCTCTTAATTGCTGGTGTTCCCATGTTCACCCTGACCCGGGGTGGTAGCCCCTGTTAGGGTCCCAGCTATGGGTAAATAGTTAACCCCTAAACAGGGGTCAAGACACGAGTAAAAATAGAATTTAATACCAACAATAAATTTTTTGAGGAAAAATTATTACCAGCAATACATTTGTGAAAGAAAAAAAATTTCCAGCAACAAAAATTTTGTCGGCATAACCCATTGAAGTTTTGTTACGTCGTAAAGGAAACGAAACCAAAACAAACCAAACCATAAAATATGAAACCCTAAAATCTTCTGTTTAATATTCATAAATTTATCCTATCACTTTTATCCTTTCACTACGGAAGGAAATTAAGAATATTGAGAGCATTTTGTTTTCACAGTTGGAAAGAAACTCCAACTAAAGACATCTCAGTTGACTGCATCTATTCCATTGTAAATGATGAATATCATGAGAATGGCTTCACCGTAACATCTGCCCTCCAAGCGGGATTAGGAACATCCAATCACACCCTGATCTAGAATTACGCTCTTGGGCATCGTTTGCTGATGTGGTGAAATACTTCTTAGGCAATTTCCGGGACGAAGACTACAAGTAGTTAGTAGAAAAGCTGTTGAAAAATCTACAGGACATAGGCGCTAATATGAGCATTAAGGTACATTTTTTACATAGCCATCTAGATAAATTTCCGTATAATTGCGGCGATGTGAGTGACGAACAAGGAGAACAATTCCATTAGGATATCAAAACAATGGAGAGCGCTACTAGGAACGGTGGGACAAACGAATAATGGCGGACTACTGCTGGAGTTTCAAAAGAGACTTAAATAACATTGAACATGACAGACAATAAAGAAAGAAAAAAATTTAGCATAGTTCTAATGTTCACGAAGGTTTTATTTCTACTGTTAGTTTATTAAATGATTTGATGAAAATACTTGTTGGTATATTCAATTCTCTTATTTTTCAAGTCTTAGGGTCTGATTGTTATTGCAAAAATAGTATTTTTCAATAAGCAGACCAATAGTTGTTGTTTTAAACACGAATTGAGAGGTTTCTACAATTTTATTTTGAAGAATATTGTTATCGGTCAATATCGTATATACAGAAAAAAATGCTTTTTTCCCCCAAAAAATGAGACATTTCTGTACATCAAAAACGATAGCTAACCAAAAAAAAAAGTAAGGTCATTTTCAGATTCAGCGCCCTCAAATAAGCTAAAAAAAGATGTTTGGTGGCTCGACACCATTTCAAAATTCTTTTGTTGACAAATGTAATAATAATAATAATAATACACTCGGTGTCAGCTGAAATGGCAGAGGACAGACCTGAAGATTAAACTGCTATAAGCTCAAGCATAAAAATAAATTTGAAAGCAAGATAAGTTATGAAACTTTTCTTTTTAACCTTTTAATCTTTTGCATTATTCACTACTTTCCTTTCCGCTACATTGTTTTAAAGGCTCCTCTATTGAACTACTTAATTTCAGTAATAGTCATTTTCTGTTGCCATAGCAGGATATGACAACACAACTGCAAAATTCAACCATTCTATTATTCATTCATGTGAGTCATTTGTAGTGGCAAGGTAAAGCTTTTGCTTTACAAACAAAAACATCTGCAGAATGTTAAAAGCATTTGTTCCCTATGAGACTAAATCTCAATTTATTAAATATCATAAACTAATATTCTTATATTGGCAATCTATAATAAAAACAAATAATAAATAAGAAGAATATCTTAAGAATAAAAAATAGAAATAATGGTATAATATTAGCTGTTTCCTTATAAGGAAACAGCTAACATTCATTGATTGTGGAGCCAATGCTGTCTCAGATTAAATTTATAAAACCTTTCTCTTAAAACAATTTTTCAGGAAAATAGGTCCCTCAAGTTCATTGTTATTAATGTTTCCTATAACTTTAACACACTGCATTATTCACTACTTTCTTTTCCACTTCATTGTTTTTCAAGGCTCTTCTACTACACTACTTAATTTCAGTCATTTCATTTTCTGTTACCATAGCAGGATATGACAACACAACTGCAAAATTCAAACACTATTATTCATTCGTCTGAGTCACTTGCAGTGGCAGGATAAAATTTCAGCTTTGCAATCAAAATCACATCCAGAATGTTAAAAGTTAATCGTTCAAGCTTAATTCTACCTTCCACTAGTATGGCTGACGCTAAGTCCCCAGGAGAGAGTGGCTCATTCTCGGATAACCTTTTCCACTGATGAAATGAAAAGAAATATTTTGAAAAGGTATATTGAAGGGGAATGGTAAAAAAAAGTGAGATACTAGAATGTATCTTACACATTTACAAGTCGACAATTCGTCCATTCATTGACTACTTTATTTAAAGCTGATCTGGAGCAAGACAAATGCATCCAGAGATTCTTCATAAATCACAAAGAATCTGCGATGTTATTAGTCCTGATCTGGCATATCGGTTTCAATCACTTTCCCACTGCCGCAATGTATCTTCCCCAAGCCTTTTCTTTAAATATTTTCATGTTAATAAAATTCCAACTTATTCCCTCAAATATGCCTTTCCAGTTCAAGTGGCTGCAATTCCATTTGAAACTGAGTTTTGCAATCAGCATTAACAGAGCTCAGGGGTAGAAGGCGGGTGTGGAAAATTTATAAAGTTTGCAGAACCGGTTTTCTTCCATAGCCTAATTCATGGAGATTGATCGTTGTTTAAATCCCAATCACGTTTATTTATAAAAAAAAAACGAAAAGACCAAACGGGTAAATAACTCTCTACATCATGTTAATTGTTCCGAGGAACTTACTGTTTGTTATCGACAATTTTTACGAATCTGAGCGCATTACAGTCGAATTGAGGATCGATGTCCTTCCTTTAAACATCGCCCTCTCGCCCCAAATGCTGTTCCTGAAATTGTGCGAAATGGTAAATCCGAGAATTTGTTTTAGCACCCGCAGAAACTAACTTGAAGAAAGATTCTTTCTTTCGTTATCACCCATTATTTCACAGTATCAAGGAAGGCAATAAATCCACGAGACCCATGCTGGTTACTGCGCGTCAAATAATAGCGGAAAAAAATCATTATTTGGGAAAATTATTAAATTATAAAACCGGAATTGGAAAGACCGAAGACAAGAAAAAACATTGCCTTTAAATTTTTAGAGATCAAAATTGATCATCAGACAATTAAGTCCGAAAATATTTAACCAAAAAAATCGGGCAAGATACAACAAGATTTTATTGAATAAATTTATTTCTTTAGTATTTCAAAATATTTTTTAGTGTCTATAATGTTTTATTTTAAATTATAGTTAAATTATATGTTAAAAAAGATGAACCATTTGGCAAAATTATAATTTTTATTTCCCAATTTAAACAAAGAGAATAAGAAGAGTATGCAGAAGATTCAAAAATGTCTAGGTAGCCGAGGTTGAAGACAATGGCGATTTTATTGAATAAATATAGTCTTCATCTATTTCAAGATATTTTTGTATTAACTATAAATATTCTGTTAAAATGAAATGTCAAATTATTTTCAAAAAATCATGATATTATATTTTTATATCTATAAATATATATATCTATCTATCTATATATATATTATCACGCATTATTTTTGGTATTTTTATTATCTATTATCACATTCTTTGACATCTATCTATAAAAAGGGAGAAAAACAAATCCGAATCAAAATGTTTCATAATCTGAATTAATGGTTGTTTTCACCGATTTTCCTTATGTAGGTAAACAGGAACACCGTAAATTGAAAAAAAATAGGATCATGTCTCGAATATACGAAAGAACGAATATATATGAAAAATATATATATATACTGACTTTTATAAATTTCGATTACACAAACCATAAATATATATATATATATATATATAATAATAATAAATTGATATGTCCATATATATAATATATATATGTATCATGATATTATGCAAAATTAAAGATGAAAAGACACAATTTGTTATACTATTTTCTAAATACTGTTTGTTGATATATAAATATGGTTATTTACCACATATATATATATAATTATCTGTGTATATATATATATATTTTTTATATTTTCTCTTTTTATATTTATGTATATTTATATATATATTTTATATATATTTATCTATATATAAATATATATTTATCTATCTATAAATATATATTTATATCTCTCTCTGTATCTCTCTCTCTCTCTCTCTCTCTCTCTATATATATATATATATATATATATATATATAGGTATATGTATAGAATGTAATGAATGTTAAGAAGTTATTTAAATTTGAACAGGGTATCCTGTATTTCCATATATTTCGTGATTTAACTCGATTTGTCATTGTTCTTCCTGCAGCGGGTGCATTATGAATTTTTGAATGATGGGGGGTTGGGTGGGGTGGTGACATAATCCTTCCACGAAAAAGGTGGGTGGTGTTTGTTCAGTGTCCCAAAGGCTTGGTAGCAAACCAGCGAAGATTGATTACCCTCGTTCCACTCGTGACGCTAGATATCGAACGTTCAATCACGGCGGTAACGTGTACGTGGGTTGATTGAAAAGTGAGGAACTCAAGACCTTGGAGAGTATCTACTCTTCTTAAGCAGTCTCTGGTTATATGAAGAATTTAAAAGAAAACAAATGCTTCTTAATATCGCTGGAGAACGCTTCTTTTTTTTTTTTACTCAAAAGAAGTTCAAGATATTCGTGAACGAAAATTAATCTAAATCCTGATGTAGATATCAGGATGGGATCAAAGTGTATTATCTGTTCTGCACTTAGCTAACTGTAATGGAAATATTAGCCGTTTCCTTCTAAGGAAACGTTCTCTATTCATTGACGGCTTTTTCTCGTCAATTCCCTGCCATTCAATTCAATTGACATCGGGTTGGAATCTCTAATTCCAATGGAAATTAGCCGTTTCCTTCTAAGGAAACATTCTCTATTCATTGACGGCTTTTTCTCGTCAATTCCCTGCCATTCAATTCAATTGACATCGGGTTGGAATCTCTAATTCCAATGGAAATATTAGCCGTTTCCTTCTAAGGAAACATTCTCTATTCATTGACGGCTTTTTCTCGTCAATTCCCTGCCATTCAATTCAATTGACATCGGGTTGGAATCTCTAATTCCAATGGAAATATTAGCCGTTTCCTTCTAAGGAAACATTCTCTATTCATTGACGGCTTTTTCTCGTCAATTCCCTGCCATTCAATTCAATTGACATCGGGTTGGAATCTCTAATTCCAATGGAAATATTAGCCGTTTCCTTCTAAGGAATCATTCGACATTAATCGATAGATTAACCGTGTTTCGCTAGATCGATTATGTTTAAGTAGTGAG
>CAHIKZ030002453.1:0-253599 GCA_903632075.3 Acanthosepion pharaonis
ATTGAAAACTCAAATTAACTTCTCCATACGTGTTTCGCAAAAAAGTAAAAGGGCTTAACAGCGGAGAACAATGCTGAACTCAAATAATGCAACTAAATTGTATTCTGGTTGGTCTTCCATACTTGATAATTATTGTCCGACTATAAACACAAAAATGACATTTCTTAATTACCATGGCTAATCTGATTGGTCCAAATTATACAATTTTCAAAGCGCTAGACAATGACAATCTCACACGGACATTTTGAAAGGTTGATGTTGCTTTTAACTAATGTTAAAATATTTTTTTTAAATTCAATTTAAACATTTTCTAAAAATCTTTTTTAAAATTAAAGAAATAAGAAATAATTGTATTAAAAATTCAATTTTCATTGAAAAAATTTTTTGCTTTCAGAAAATATTGTCCATATTCATAAAAACAAATTAAAACAAATAAAAGCATTTGAAACTAAATAATATATTTGTTTTATTGAGTTTTGTATGTTACAATTCACAGCTGATTTTCAGGTACGTTAAAAAAAAAAAAAAAAAAAAAAAAAAACATGATTTTGCATTCTTCAAAGCCTTGTGCTTTTAACTATTGTAATCATGATGGTCTCGAATTTCTAGAGTTTTTCATAAAATTAGTTATGGGGGTGTTAATAAATATAAAAAAAAAAATTTTTCATGACTTTTAAAAAAAAAAAATATTTATAATAATTTCGATCATCTGTGAATAGTTTCTGAAAGTTTCATTAACATCTGACAATTATTTTTATTTTTGCAAGATTTTCCAAATTAATGTGTAAATACAAAAAAACGCGCTAAAAATTATCTATGTTATTTACTACACCTTATTTGCAACAAAAGAGAAACAATTTTTTTAAATCAAAATTTAGAATATTCTAAAAGATGGAAAAATTTTAAAAAATAATTAAAAAAAATTTAGTCTATCCTCTTCATAAAAACATAAGCATTTTGACGATAAAATTTTGTTTTCATAAACTTTGGGGTCTTTTTCATCAGACTATGCTCTATGTTTTAGCGATTCCGTGGAGTGACTTAGGTTAAAAACCCAGGTTGTTTGTGTGTGTGTGTGTGTGTGTGTTCCTTTATATATGGGATCGGATTTCTTACATTTTCAGCCGATAAAACAAACATCCACTTTTTTTTTTCGGCAGGTAGTATTTCTTATTGTCTTGCACACTTTTTTTCTTTATTTACATTCAGAATGCTTTAAAAATTCCATTTACAAGACAATTGTTTATAATAAAATTCTATTCACCAATCGATAGACTCAAAACGATTGAAAACAATGTTTTTGTTTGAATTTGGGTTTGACTAATTCGTAAAAAAAAAAAAAAAAAAAACTAATTAAGACATGCGTGTCCGTCAACCTTAAACAATAATCTTTGTCAATTTTATTTTTCAGTCTTTATGATGGTCGATACTTGATCTATCTCTTACTGTTACATCCTCGGGCAACGCTGGGCTCTACTGCTAGTATATATATATATGATAAAATACAAAAGGAAGAAAAAGCTGATCAGTTCTTGACCAAGGAAAGTCATATTAAAGGTCAATTTGTTTAAGACAAAATATGTCCTAACAGGTATTTAATCAAATAAAAGTTGGTTTCTAGTACAGTAAACAATCTAATTTTTATACTGAAACATCAAAAAAGGACAAAATACTATTATTCTACTTTTTAAACAAAGAGCTGGACACAATACATTTAACACTTTGTGCTAAAACCTTTAGCTCCAACTCTATCAAACTCACAAAAGGTATCATCCACATACAGAAAATAGAAGTTGAGTCATCTGATGTCTGTAAGCAGCCTTTGTATGTAAAAACTCATGAAAATGTTCAGCTTTGAGGACCCAATGGCTATCCATGAAAATTCCATCAGTCTACCTATACATATCAAATCTAGGTTGTTGCATCTCAGAAGATTCTTTATTTTTTACATTCATATATATATATATATATATATATATATATATATATATATATATATATATATATATATAAATAAAAAGGATGAGTTTAGATTTAGTTTCCATCTATATATATATATAAATTTTCAGTACCTAAGGTTTGAGATTTCATTTTTTGAAAAATAAAAAACATTCTTGAAGATTTCGTTTAGCTTTCAATGAAAGCTAAAAGATTAAATTGACAATTTCTAGAAGGTAAAAATACTATACATATTTCAAATAGAAATTATACACATTGGAATATTAAATATTTGCTCAATTAAAAAAAAAAAAAAAAAAATTTACTGACGGCCATTTCTTACATTTTAACAAGTTTTAAAATAAAATTTACTTATTCGATTTTAAAAATCTTCCAAAAATAAAATATATATTTGTGACATTATTTGATTGAAATTAGCAAATTCAAAGTTTAATTAATCTGATTTGAAACAAAATATTGTTTATACAAGGATTATTTTATGGTTCCTGTCTTTTATTGATGTTATCAATAAGGTCTGAGGTAGTGACAGCTAGTCTGAATGATCAGAATTGACATAAATTTACAAAATCTCAGTGAATGCTTTTTTTGGGGTGGTTTTTAACTACCTAGTAATATTCACAAATTAACATTTTTAGCAATTATCTAGTATTTTATAGACTTTCAGTTGCGTTTGAAGATGCTTTATGAAAAAATAATAAAATTTAAAATACTATAAAATTTTCTTAGATTTAATTTTAAAATTTAATGAAATACCATGACAGAGGTAACTGAATAATTTATGACCCACACTAAAATAAATACATAAATTAAAATATTTCATGAACTAGAAATTAAAAAAAAAAAAAAAAAAAAAAAAAAAATTTTTAAAACTCACTTTAAATTTTAAAGTTTTAAAACTGAAGGGATGATGTTCAAAACCTATTGAAATGTAAGCAATGAATAACGAATTGGAGACAAATGAATTAATCTGTAAAAAGAGGACAAGTCTTAGAACACATGACTTTTTCATAATAATGTTACATCTAGACTACCATAGATGAAAAATTCCATCCTTTACCAAAAAAAAATTAAAAAAAAATTTTTTTTTAGATTATTTTAAAAATATTAGTGCAAAATGACTTATATTAATATAATTTTTTGACTTGTAAACATAGTTTCTACTTAATTACAATATCACCTAAAAGAAATTTTACAATTTGGGAGAATTTTTTAAATTATGATAGATTATTATAATTAAAAAAAAAAAAAAAAAAAAAAAATGGAACAATTCTAGTAAAAATTCATTATTCATCAAAAAGTTTTGTTTTAAGATAATAATGTCCTAAATATAACTCATTTACAAACACAATTAAAAGGTTTTCTAATTAAATAATTTCATAGTTTATTAAACTTTTTAGTTTACCATTGAAGCAGATTTTCAGAAAATGAGAAGTTTGAGGAAAAAAAAAAAAAAAAAAAAAAATGGAGGATTAATTTTCCAAGGAGCACTTTTTAACTAATAAAAAATTTTGGACATATGATTTAATATATTTCAAAATTTTTTTTTATTTTCTAAAAAAAAAAAAAAAAAATTCAAAAATAATCTCATTCATTTTTTAACAAGTTCTGAAAGTCATTAAAACATGACAATTTTTGTAAGGATTTCCAATCAATGTGTTTTTCACCAGGAAAAAAAAAAAAAAAAAAAAAAAACACTTCATCGTGAAAATTACTTTGCAGATGAAAAAAAAAAAAAAAACAGGATTTATAATCCAAATTTCAAATGTGTTGGAAATTCTTTTAAATAATTAAAAATATTTTGGCCTTTCCTCTTACTAATCACAAACATTTTGACAATAAAAATTGTTTTTTATTAAGCTTTGGGCCCTTTTTCATCATGCTATGCTGTTTTTTTTTTTTTTTTTTTTATAGCAAAAAGTGGAAAAAAAAAAAAAAAAAAAAAAAACCTGAAAAAAATATAAAATGTTTATGTTATTAAGAGGAAAGACTAATTTTAAAAATTTTTTTTTTAGTTTTTTTGAGTCAGCAAAATTGCCATAAAATCAATGATATCCAGCAGTTTTTGAGAAATTTGTAAACAATTTTTTTTTTAAGTTTACTTAATTTTTTTAGTAGAAAGAATTTAGTTGAAAATAAGAGAATCATGTCTAACCATGCTGACTTGTTTTTGGAGGTGTCAGTTGACGTTTAATCAATGTATCAACAACTTATGTCAGGGGAAGTTATTGGACAGAAGGGACGATATTTTGAATTTCAAGTGAACCAGTTTTATTTTAATTTTTAAAAATTAAATACTTTCAAAAGTTTAATATTTTAGTGAATTTTTTTTTTTTCATTCATTTTTTTTTAGGTATTTTTTTTAATGAAGATATATATCAAAGACTGGCACTGTTTCCATCCCTACAATTGAAACTAAAAAAGAAAACAACTAATAATTGCAGTAGCAGTATGTCTCGCACTGAAAAATAATAAATTAAACTTAAATTTTCAAATGTCTTGTCCTCATATTTTTTCATTATTTCAGTGCTGATCTTTAATGACACTATGGCTTTTTCTAACAAGTGCTAATTTTTTTTTTGTTTCAATAATTATTTTGATTTTATGCTGAAAAAGATTCATATTCTTATACAGTAATACAACAGTCTTGTTCTTTCCACAACATATTCTAATATAATAATGTTTGATTCCTTTTTTTTGAAAATGTTCCACTGCAATGTATCACTGTTAATAATTCTAGTCATCATAATCTGTTATTTGTCAATAAAAATATTTGATTTTAAAGCTTTTTGTTTATTTTTATCAATTTTTTTTCCCAAGATATTGACATTACTTTTACAAATAAAAACAAATTTTGCAAATTCTAAAAAAAATTGCCAAGGTACCCTCATTTTCAAGGGGTCCACCAAGGCAATTTTTGCCTGCCCCTATCTTAGACTAAACCCATTCATTATATATATATATATATATATATATATATATATATATAAAAAAAAAGGCTTAAACACTAATATTCCATGGTCATAATTTATTCCATTGGAATCGTAAATACGATCCAAATCATCAGACTACAAATTCAAAATGAAAACAGAAAAAAAACAACTCCGGAAATCAAAACAGAATTTAGAGAAAGTGTAAGTATGAGGATGAATGACAGAGAGAATTTTTGGAGATGTGGGTGGGGTGGATTTAAAAAGAGGAGAGAAAGAAAGTCGACGGATGTCTAATACATAAAGATACATTTTCGTGGTGACATATACACACCACAGACAATTCGGATAGGAATAAAAAAAAAAAAAAAAAAGGGAAAGGTTGGGGAGAGGGATGGGACGAAGGAAAATAAAAATGTGTTTACATAAAGGGCCGCTTCGTAATTGGGAAAATTAAATCAAATATAAATATATGAAGATGAACATAACGATTGTCTCATTTCGCAAGGACCAAATATTTCTATGTTCAAAAAACACATATATAATACACACAAAAAAAAAATATACAAGTAGGTACATACACTTAGGCATGTACACACACACACATATAGACATACGTGTACATGCACATACATACACACATACACACACATATATATATATATACATACATATATATATATATATATATATATATATATATATATATATATATATATATATATATATATATATATATATATATACAAACACATAACACATATATATATATATATAAAAACCTAAAAAATATATTCATATCCACACATACACATATTCATCTATATTCATATATACACACTTTTCATATATATATACACATACATACATATGCCCCATGTATACATTCATACATACATACATATTCAATATACATACATATACATATACATATACATACACACATATATATATATATATATATATATATATATATATATACATATATATATATATATATATATATATATACATATATATATATATATACACACATATATACATATACATATATATACATACATACACATACACATACATATATATATACACACACACACACACACACATATACACACACATACACATGCAAATACATACACACATACATATGCATATATATACACATGCAAATACACACACATATATATATATATGTATATATATACACATGCAAATACATACACACCATACATATGTATATATACACACACACACACACACACACATATATACATATATATACATATATACACATACACACCTATACATATACATACATAACATAAACATTTCCATACGTACATATATACACTTACATACATACACACATATATACATACATATATATACATCCAAATATACACACATATATATACACACATATACATACACATACATACATATAAATACACACAGATATATACACATATATATATATATATAAAAAGTTAAAATCTAAATAAGTGATTTATTCAAATATAAAAAAAAAAAAAAAAAATAAATATATATATATATATATATATATACATATCTACATATTACACATACATGCACATACACACACATACATATACATACATATACATACATGCACACACATACACAAACATATATATATAAATACATAGCATCACATAAACGTGCATAAAGGTACATTTAGAGATAAACATAATTTCATACAATTAAAATGTCATGCCCGATGTTATAGGACTGAGATGGAGCCGACAATGTTTTGACAACATGTTACACAACGGTGTTCAAGTTTTGAAACCTTTCTTATGTCTACATTTAGAGAATACCTCATTAAAAGATTCAGCAGCTCAGAATTTTTATCTTTGATAATGAAGATTTTTTTCCGCCATGCATAGATCACACCGATCAAGGGAAGTTATTAGGTGTTCTGGCTCTAGATAGGAATCTCCATTTCAAAATTGGGTTTAATTCTTATCCACCAGTTCCCAGTAGTGTTTGGATAAGGAAGTCTGTCTACTGAGGCATCTATATCTAAATGAGCGTCTATGGTTGTATAGACGCTGCTTCCAATCACCGGCGGATATACCTATGTATCTTTTTTTTCTCGTTTATATTTCCCTCAGGAAAGATAGTTGCCTCTACATATACTACATTTTCAGATTTGCATTTACCCCGATTGGACAATGGTCTTTATTCCTACAATTGCAGGTAGGGTTACTAGATTGAGTTCCATTTACGTGGTAGTTTCTAAGTATTCTGCAATTTGGGAAGATATGATTTTCTCTATATTTCTAACGCATGAGTAACTAATTTTTAGAGTTTTCCTATTGAAAATTTTACGTAGTGGATGCTTACTGTGGAAATGTTTATCAATTAATTTCAAAAAGAAACTTCCTATATCAATGTTAGAGAGTCTGCAATATGGTGGGTTGAACCATATTACCTTCCTTTTCCTGTTCTTAGTTTTGCCCTTATTCTGATTTACAAGTTCACCATTAAAGCTTAATTCTTGTCTAAAACCACTATTTTTTAAGGCCTGATTGTATATAAATTTATTATCATTAAATATTTTCTGGCTAGAAGATAGCTTATTTATTCTCGTATTCACAGTTTTGGGGATGTGATCTATCACATGTTTAGGGTGGTTAGAGTGGACGTTGATGTATAGGGGTGTTTAAAATCAATTTTATGGAAGGGTTTAAAGGTATTATTCGATAGATTGAGTGTAATATCTAAAAAGTTGACTATTTTCAGGTTGGAAGATATTTCAATTTTAAGGTCTAAGTATTTGAAGGCCCTAATAATCTTCTTATGTAAGCTTATATATTATATACTCTTATATTCTTATATATTATATACACACACACACACACAGGGAACAAATATTCACACACATACAAATTTTTAATTTATTGTATTTCCAACTAATGAATCATATAATTGACTGTACACAAATGCATGATAACTAAATATGCAAAGAAAACAGAAAAAAATTTGATTCAATAGAAATAAATCTCATCCATTTTAATGGGTGAAAAAAGTATTCGTATATTTCAAATTTCAGATTTTAAAACTTTTAAATTGCTTTAATACTCTAGATCAGGAGTGGGCAAATTACAGTCCGCAGGCCACATCCGCTTTTGCCAAGGCTTTTTAAAATTCTATTACTTTTGTTAATATTTAAAAAAATTTAATAAAAATGTACAATGACAAATTTAAAATTGTATAAAACCTTTTGCAAAAAAAATATTTTGTAATAATTTGCTTTGATTTGAATTTTAGTTTAAGTATCATTTTTTAGGATATTTGTAAACGAGATTTAGTGAGAGTCACTATTTTACAGTGTTTTAAAAATTTGATTCTATTTTTTAGTAAGTTAGATCCTAAAACAATGAAAAAGCTGTCACCCATAATGACTTCTGAAAGAAGTAAAGTGGACTTTGAATGCCATATTTTTCAGAAGGAATGGGCTGAAAAGTATTTCTTTATAGAAAATGGTACAAAAGCTGTGTGCCTGATTTGCCACGATACTTGTGCAGTATTCGAGGAATATAATTTGAAAAGACATTTTCAGTTAAAACATGGCAACGGACATGGTTAAAAAACTGTAATGGCAAAAAGGGATAATTTTTAAATGTACATCTACACAAAAGCTTACAACAAAGGCAAGTTTTATATTGGCAAACAAGATCACAAAACATAACAAGCCATTTTCCGACACAGAATTTGTGAAATAATGTATGATTGATGCAAGTGATATTGTGTGTCCAGAAGTAAAGTTAAAAGTAGAAGCAATTTCATTGTCATGGAGAACTATTGTTCATAGAATAGATGCCATTGCTGAAAACTTGCATGGAAAACTTTTGGATACTGCAGATAAATTTAAGTGGTTCTTAGTCGCTTTAGATGAGAGTACAGTTGCTGATTTTCATTTGTGATATGGAGGAAAATTTCAAGATCACAGAAAAACTTGTCAATGTAGAATCTCAGGAATGATTTATATGAAAGTCTTATGTATTGTTTGGAAAATTGATAAATTTGTGAGCATAACAACTGATGGGGCACCTGCACTAATTGGGACACATTGTGAACTTGTCAAATGGCTAAATGTCAAGATTCAGTCAAACTTCCCACTTTACAAATTGCTTTCATTTCAATGCATAATTCACCAAGAAAGCCTTTGCAAAGTAAAATCGGATTTTAAATATTTGATTGGTTCAGTGGTATGTGCAGTAAATGTGATAGATTAAGGGGACTAAACCACAGTTTCAAAATTTGTTGCAAGAAATGGAGTCTGATTCTTTTGATGTGTTGTATCACACCAATGTAAAGTGACTAAGTCTTGGAAAAGTTTTGAAAAGACTGTGGGACCTCAAAGAAGATTTTCATGTTTTTTGAAATAAAGGATGTGCCTTGCGACTTCTCAACCAAAATAAAGGATGCAGAATGGGTGTGTGATTTTGCATTTGCTACAGATACCATGCAAAAAATGAATGAGCTCAACACAAAACTTCAAGGTAAAGATGTCTTTGCTTATGCTTTATTTGTGGAGGTAAAAACCTTTTAGACAAAGCTTACACTTTTTGCTAAACAACTGTCTGATCAAAACTTTGCTCACTTCCCCCTTCTGAAAGATCAGCCTGTTGAATATACATCTGCACAAAAATACAGTGGACAGATCACAGAATTGAAGGAAGAATTTGCTAAAAGATTTGCAGATTTCAAAGCAGTGTATCCGCAGTTCAACATGCTGAGGTCTCCATTCACCTCTGACATTGAAACTGAGACTAATTAACTACAAATGGAACTTATAGACCTCCAAGCTGACAATTCTTTGAAGTATAGCTTTAAAAACAAGTTGTTAATTGAATTTTATCCATCTCTTCACCCAGAGCATTTAAAAAATTTGAAAGTCTTTTCAAGAAAATTGTTTGTTCTGTTTGCATCCACTTACATATGTGAGCAATATTTTTCAAGTATGAAAATTATCAAAAGCAAAAATAGATCTCTTTTAACAAATTAAAATCTTCAAGCAGTATTAAGAATTAGCCCAAGCAGCTTGGAGTCAGATATAAGAAAACTAGTCAACAACTAGTAGACTACATCAATCTCATTAATTACAAACCTATTATTGTCCTTACAATACATTTTTCTTGCATTTTGTCAATTATTTATGCTATAATACAATTTTTACATTATTGTAAATTGTAATTAAACTTTACAATGAGCAAGATGTTTTTAATAATTAACTGATGGCGAAAATTTCATGCTTTTATATTATACAATATACAGTTTTCAAAAGCATCTAGCCCAATAGCCATGTCCATATTAACAATGTGGCCCACTAAGATTTTTTAATTGCCCACCCCTGCTCTATATTATTCAAGTGGAATATCTTAGAATGTTTCAGTAATGTTATCAGTAATTATTTTTAGCCTAAAAAATACAAACAGAACATTCTTTAATTGATATTCATGCAAGAAGGTTATCATCATGGTAAGAAGTAAAGAATTGACAAATTCACAAAAAGAACTGATTGTTAATCTCTGGAAAACAGGTAAAAGTTACAAGAAAATCTCAGACAACCTGAATATTCCATTTACTACCATTAGTTCATTCATTGCAAGGTATAAAAAACTCAAAACTTGACAACCAAAGAAGAAGAGGTGTTCCATGGAAGATTTCTGCAAGAAAGGAAATTAATATGTCAAATTAAACAAAATCCAATGGTTACTTGTAAAGAGTTGTAGGATAACTTACTTTCATCAGGAATCTGTAACTAAATGGACAATAAGCAATGAAATTTATAGGAAAAATCTAAAGTCAGGCTTCCCTCAGAAAATCCCACTGCTATTGAAAAGACACAGAGAAACCAGGTTGAAATTTGTTTGTGAACATAAGGATAAGGAAAAATTGTATCGGGAAAGAGTATTATGGACAGACAAAACCAAAACTTAGTTGTCGGGACATATGAAGAGAAATCATGTATGGAGGAAAGATGGCGATGCCTTCAAATGATAGAACACCACAGCTGTTTAAAACGCTTATTTTTGTCACATAGGAAAATCTAACATGGCGCACAAACAAAATATTCTTCAAAAAATTGTATTCGTCAGTAACATTTTAAGCACCACATAGAATGTAAAGTTCTTAAAGCAAACCTGTGCCAAACTGTTTTCCTGAATCCTTGATGACTTGGCTGTCCGAAAATGACAACATCAAGATGGAATAATGGAAACTGACCGTGAAAAACACCATTATGCGCAACAAGTTTTCAATCAATCAGTAAACTTCTGAACCTTTTCAGGGGAAGTTATAGGATCCAGACAGCTATTGTTTGCACATGGAATTATTCACTGGTAATTAATCTTTGATTTGGCTGTGGAAAATGTCACTTGGTGGTTAGCATTAAGAAATTATGCCTAATTTTCTGAGAAAAATCCCCCTTTTTTTATGAAAAATATTTATTTTCACTTCAAAGTAATATCATTCAAACCTCATTACTTTCTCCTTAATTTGGCATGAACATCATTGAATAAAAGGAACGGCTAAATGGCCTGGTGAGGGGAAATATGAAAGACACGCGGCAAAAAAACAAAACAAAAAAACAATGTCATCTACCAAGTGTTGTTGTAGTCATCACTGGGTCACGGGGTGTTAAAAACAAAACAAAACGCATGAAGCCATTGTTCAAACAAGTTTGAAAAAAAAAAAAAAAAAAAAAAAATCATTATACCTACCAATGTTAACCCTTTTTTTTTTTACTCTTTGCTCTTATCTGGGAGTGGTAGGTTTTATTTACAACTTGTTCTAAGTGTTTATTGCTGGCTGGCTGACCTTTGACCCCGACATGTCAAAGTCAATTTGGCTTAATTTTACTTTGGGTTTCTTGTGGTCAGGAATTACAGATAAATCTTTCGCCTTTTACTAAAGATTTCCGTGGCCGGGTGTCAATTTTTTTAACCCCTGGCAATTGAAAATCACCAATGGACTGTTGCATTTTGACCCTCTAGGAATGTTGATTTCCTTCAAAACTCAATTTTATGCCTGAAATAGTTTGATTATGATTTAGGATTTCTGATTTTCCAACAAAATGGTTAATTTACCATTAATGGGGAAATTTTGGTTTAGAACTAGAAAAGAAATGCAAAATTTTCACTATTTTTTCACATTTTATCCCTTGAAATAAAAATTTGAGTCATTTACACCAGCCAATTTTACTTTTAAATGAAAGAATATATCCTTTGCTTTCAGAAAATACCTAGTTTCATGGGGTTCAGATCAAAAGTTTCCTTGATATTTGTTTAGATGATGATAAAACAGTCATTTTTCAATATTTTACCCCTATAAAAATATGAAAATCCATTTTTTCAGAGAAAATAAGATGTGACAAAATGACTTTTGCCATTTTTGTGATAATTTTTACTTGGGATAGAAAATTTTTTACCAGAGCAAACCTGAATTGACTTTATTTAAGTTCAGTGGGGCTATAGGAAACCTCAAACAGCTGTGACACAGTTCTAACAGATTAGCTTTTTCTTTTTTTCTCCTTCTTTATCAATATTTTTTCAAATTAACATTCATGCTAATTGTATCTTTTCTTCCTGTCCATTTTTCTCTTCTATATAATAAATACGAATGAAATTTTAAAAAATTTGTAGTTAAAGTAAATGAAGTGATCTGAAATGTTATGTCCGTTGGACTGTTAAATTGTTAACTAAGGTTGCTAAGTGATGTGCAAACTGAAAACCTATTGTAATGTTTTCATTGAAACATATATGCAGTCACAATTTAAAAAGGACCTTATGCAAAGTCTTCTTAACTAAAGAGTGGACTTGCTTGTGCTGATTCTAAGCTAAATTAGTCAATACAAAAGGGAAAGACTCTTCTTGAGGCCTGTTGAATGAATCTAAATTCTAAACATTGAATTCAGAATAAGTAAAGAAAAGAAAAAGAATAAGGAAACTTAATGCCAATGGTATAAAAAAAACTATAAAAAGAAATAATTGGTCATGACTGAACATAAATTAAGTCATGGAAATTCATGAAACATTCGCAAAGTTAACTTAAGAGAATGCAAAAATAGCATACATCGTAGAGATCAATGCAAGAGAAAAACTTCTGGACAATATAGAAGCATCTTTGTTAGGGAATCGTGATATGTTGTTGGTGCACAATCTAATTTAGGTAACCATGATTACAAGTTATCCTGGGTGATATCCAGAATAAGACAATCTTGAAATTATGTGAAAAAAAATGTAATGGTTATGCAGTGGTTAAATTAAACAAGTGAATTTTTGAAACTAAATATTTTTTTTTAATAACAAGTAACCATTTATTTGATGTATTTTACACCTAGAGAAGAGAAAAAAAATTCACTTACACATATTGAGGTGTGTTTAATTCCATTGACGAGAAGGGAAAAGTAGGTACTTTGTTTGAGAATCTACATTGGCAAAGTGGGAAATGTTGATTCAGTTGATGTATTTTAAAATGTTGCTGGAAGTGCTACTTGGAGCCTATGCATAAATGTCTGATTTTGGTCATTCAACTCCTGACTTTGAGACAGCTACTTCTGGTTGACCCGATATCTTCACTTTCAGTAAGGCAGTATTATTAAGCACAAAATAGGTTTGCTATGGAAGCAACTAGAATGATTCAAGTTACATTTTTGGGGTATTGTTGATTTTAATGTACAAAACAATTTCCACATTCCAAATACTCAATTATTCTTTTTCTCTTAGATGCCCCTTGCTTCATAGTCTGATCATATATTTCTTCAAAGCATTCAATTCCAATAACTTGAAGGTATGAAACCAAAAATTACTTTCTTATATGAAGGAATAAGTTATTTGTATCCTAAATTTGTTTTGGACATTAATATTAACGATACTCGGCATTTCTTAAAGTACTTTTTATAACAAGCATGCCTGCTTGAATGACACAAGGACAAGGTTGAGTTGAAAGTGGGGTCCCTGTGTACATGGCCTTGGGAGAAAAAATTTTCATAGCTCTCTTAGCACTTTACCTTTCTGGGGAAACCTCAGGTGCCAGTTAATGACTCTAGCCCAAGGCAATCTTTAAGTTAAGGATCACATTGCTCTAGATCCAATTCCACATGAACACACATTAATAAAATAGGCACCTCCACTTTGCTGCTGAAAAAACAGCATAGCATGAATAAAAAAAATGCCCCAAACTTAATAAAAACAAAGTTTTAAGGTCAGAATGTTAGGAAAGAGCAAAGTATATTTTTTATTATTTTATTAATTTTTTTTAATCATTTCTAACATGTTTGAAATTTTGGTTAAGAATCTTTTTTGTTTGGCATCAGTGGTTGGCATAATATTTACGATTAGTGTTTTAGTGCCTTATTTCTTTTCAGGTGAAATGCATATTGATCTGGAAATTCTTGCAAAAATCAAATAATTATTGGATTTTAATGAAACTTTCAGGACTTATACACAAATGAATGAAATTATCTTTTACATTTTTTTTTTTTTTTTTTTTTACACAGGTATAGTGAAGAAAACGGCCACTTACCTTGTTAAACCAAGCAACAGCACGTCGCGTGTATCCTACAACGGAAAATGTGGTGAAAAAGAAAATTACTTACCCCAAAAAAGGGCATGTATTCCGCATGACATGCTGAAGACGGAATATTTAAATTAAAAAACAAGTCCGTCACATAAAAGTATTTTGATATGCAAAAATTGAGCGTCCTCTCCCAGCTGTCAACGAATGGAAAAAATGTTCGGCTGATAAAAGCATTTGATGTTCTTGAATTGGGCAGAAAAATTTGGGTATTTTGGCTACCGCGTTTGTTGGAGAGGGAGTTATTTTTCTGACTGGTTGTGTGCATTGTGAGATAGTACCTGCGAATTGAGTTTTTGGCATTTCTTTCTGCCCCCGATGTTCGAGTCTGAACATAATGATTTATTCTCTGCATTGTGGAAGTAATCTGTGACAAATATTTCCTTTGCAATCCCAGTTTGCTTACAAGCTATTTCGGCACTATGACGAATAAGACATTTGTGATCAAGTTGATACCCGAGTTTGATGGTTCAGTGACTGGACAAGCAGTTACTGAATGGATTGAGATGGCAGAACTTGTTTGTAACCTGTGTGGAGCTGATAAACATCCAAATGTTAAACGTTGGGATTGTATGTGATGCTATCACTGCTCTGGGTGGAATCCCTTTTCCAGGGACTGCCCGATTCAACAAGCAGATGCCCGTCAACCACACAGGTCACGCGCAACAATGCATTGCTTCCGGTGTCAAGAAGTAGGCCACATTGCTTCATTGTGTCTGGGGAAAAGAGGAAGGGAACAAGACGCTAGTGCCGGTCTCTTCCTTAAGCGAGACACTCATGAGTAAGTCAGCCTGTCAATCCTGGCAGGTGACGGAGGTGAACGTACTCACTGTAAACGGAAATACTCTCAAATGTTGCAGAGTTGGAAGTTTTAAGCTTGACGTGGACAACACAAACCCCCTCAAAATCAAAGTCTTGGTAGTGGATGGAGAACTATTGGGTTTTGACTTGTTGCTTGGGTTTGATGCCATTAAAAATTTGGGCAGACTCCAAATAACAGAATGTGGCGATGTACTGTTTCCCAAGTGTGGGATAGTCTGTTGCACCGTTATTAAAATAGAAGAACCTGATTTTTGTGCCAAATTCGACCCAAACTGGAAGATATGGGTCGCACCATGGAAGTGGTCTGATGATCGATCACCGAAGAATTTGCGAAATTGGATGCCCAAGTACCCAATACCAACAGGAGTCAAGGAGGAATATGACCATGGGCTGCAGACCTGGCTTGATAACGGTTGGTTACAGTCTTATCCTGAAAAGGAACTTGGTCCTCTAAAAGGTTTAATTCCGTTGATGGTGGTGGTGCAGAAAAACAAAAATAAACTGCAGCCAGTATTAGACTATTGAGAGCTGAATGAGTGTCTCAACACACACACAACCAATGCTGACATGTGCGCACAGAAACTGAGGGAGTGGTGTAAAAAAGAACTGGATGTCGCTATCCTTGACCTACGACAGGCCTATCTACAAGTACATATCCAAAAGTCACTTTGGACCTTTCAAACTGTAATCTTCAAGGGGCGAAGATATTGCTTGACCCAAATGCATTTCGGGTTGAATGTTGCACCAGCCATAATAAAGGCCATTGTGGATGCCACATTGTCGAAAGACAAGTCAGTTCAACAGGCAACCTAATCATATATTGATGATATTTATGTTGATGAGAGCATGATTTCAGCGGTTTGCGTGAAGGAGTACTTGTCTGTGTTTGGTTTGACATGCAAGGATCTGGAGCAGTTACAGCTTGGCACATGTGTGCTGGGTTTGCATGTCAAGCAAGATAACAACACACTTAAGTAGAAATCTGAAAATGGCATTCCATCAGTTCCTGAGGTCCTGACACAACGTAATGTCTTCTCGTGGTGTGGAAAACTGGTGGGTTACATTCCTGTGTGTTGGTGGCTTCGTGTTGGTGCATCATTTGTTAAACACAGGACAGTATTGATCTTGTCTGGCTGGGACAGATGCTCCACTTAAGAACATGATTGGGGACATAGCCAGAATGAGCCTGCACACAGTAAGTGGTGCATAAGCGGACATGCTTATGAGGTATGGGTCGATGCAAGTTCTCTTGCCACAGGGGTTTCGTTGGAGGTTGACGGAAGCGTTGTAGACGACGCATGTTGGCTGCAGCCTGTGAAGGACACCAAACATATCAATTTATCAGAATTGGATGCTGTTCTGAAGGGTGCCAATTTAGCACTACAGTGGGGTGTAATGGAGCTACACCTCTTCACGGACTCCGAGTGTGTGCACTGGTGGGTATCTAACATGCTCACTGGCAAGGCCAGATTACAAACTAAGGCCGCAAGTGAGATGCTGATCCGGAGGCGTTTGAGTACTCTTGAAAAGCTGATTCAAGAGTATAACTTATTGATCAAGATAAGTTTAGTAACGTCGAGTGAGAATCGAGCAGATAAGCTCACCAGAGTACCGCAACGATGGTATGATGTGACCAAAAAGGAAATCGAACCAACACGCCCGATATGCGCTTCCATGGTGAACAAAACTTCTCCTGATCAGATACGTTGCATACATTGCCAGAGTGGACATCCTGGCGCCAGGTGAATGTTGTATTTTGGGAGACGAGTTTACCCTATGACATCCAAGGTGGCCGTCAAGGCAGTGGTCAGAAAATGTAAAGAATGCATCAAATCATTAGCCTTGTGGCAATCTGTGTGACTGAAATCTGGACCCGCTTAGGGATGGATATTACGCATTACGGTGGGCAACACTACCTTACGTTAATTGATTGCGGCCCCAGTTGATTTGTGATATGGTAACGCTTGCTTCAACAAGACTCAAGAAGCGTCATTTGGCAGTTGTAAAGTTTTTTTTTTTGAATGAGGCCCACCATCAGAAATCCTGACTGACAATGACACTGCATTTCGCAGTAAGTCCTTTAAAGATTTCTTAGATGACTGTATAGCGAAGAAAACAGCGACTTACCTCATCACCCAAGCAACAGTGTGTTGCGTGTATCCTACAATGGAAAATGTGGCAAAAAAGAAAATTACTTACCCCAAAAAAGGGCACATATACTGCATGACATGCTGAAGATGGAATATTTAAATTAAAAAACAAGTCTGTCGCAGGAGTCGCCATAAAAGTATTTTGATATGTAAAAATTGAGCATCCTTTCCCAGCTGGTGACGAATGGAAAAAAAAAATGCTCAGCTGATAAAAGCAGTTGGTGTTTTAGAATCAAGTAGAAAAATTCAGGTATTTTGGCTACCGCGTTTGTTGGAGAGTGAGTTATTTTTCTGATTGGTTGCGTGCATTGTGAGATAGTACCTGTGAATCAAGTCTTCGGCATTTCTTTCTGTCCTTGATGTTCGAGTCTGCATTGTGGAAGTAATCTGCGACAAATATTTCCTTTGCAACCCCAGATTGCTTACACACGTTAACCCTTCCTCACTTAATTTCATGAAATTTTGAGAAAATTAAATTTCAATCTCAAAATTGTTTTTACGAGTTAAAAGCAGGACTCGTTGGAGAATGTAAAATCATTATTTTTTTTTTTTCCTTTTGCAAACTACTACACATTTCCCAAAAATCTGCTCCAAATCATAAAACAAAAAATACAATAAAACTATAACATTATCTAATGAGAAAAGCTTTTAATTGCTTTTATAAATAAGATTTATTAAGGTCACTATTCTCTTAAGAAAAAATTTTTTCAATGAATAATGAATTTTTACAATTGTTTTCACTTTTTAAAATTTTAATTATAATTTAAATCATTTAAAATTTTGCAATCTGGTTAGGTGATATTGTTATTAAGTCAAAACTATATTTATGAATCAAAAATTAAAAAGCTAAATAAAAATTGTTTTGCACCAAGTTTTTTTAGACTAATTTTTAATTTTTTTTTTTTTTTTTTTAGTTTAAAAACATTCCCATTTTTGTAAGTATGGGAGTCCATTACATGTTTTAAGAGTTGTCCTCCATGAAAAATTTGGCCATCTACAATTCTTCCATTATTCATTTCTGTGTTTCATTGTCTTTACAATATCAACAGGGTTGGCAAATAACCCCTTCAAAATTTTAAATGTAGAATTTAAAGTAAGGAAAACCTTTTAAATTCCAGAAGAGACTAAATATTTTTATTGAAGTTATTTTTTTAATTTGTGTCATTTTGAAATTTCTTTTAAAATTTTATTTACTGTAACCCCTATTCATAAAAAATGTTTTTTTTGTTAGTATTTTTTTTTCTTTTCAAAATATTTTTTAAAGTATTTTTTGAGATTTATTTTGACAAAAACGTAAGGATATAAAGCTGAAGTAACTAGAATATTAGATAATTGCCGAAAATATTTAAATTTTTAAAAATTACTAGGTAGTTAAAAACCAAAAACAAAGCTATCACTTAGATTTCATAAATTAATGTCAATTTCTGGTTGACCATACTTAGCTTTTCAACACATTAGGCTGTCAATCACATGCAAGAAAAACAGGACCCCATGGTTAAGAAATGCTTGTGTTTTAGAACAATATTAAGTAATTTTAATTTAACTTTAAATTTTCTAATTTTTCTCAAAATAACATGTTACAAATATACATTTTATTTTTGGGATTTTTTTAAAACCAAGAATTAACTTTTGTTTCAAATGTGTAAAAATGGCAGATATTTATCGAATTTTATTGATTTTCAGAAACCCAACCAAAAAGTTGAGATTTCAAACAATATAATTTCTATTTGAAATACACTAAGGTATTTTGCTTACTGGAAATTTAATCATTTAGTTTTCAATTAAAGCTAAAATGAAAGCTTCAAGAATGCTTTTTAATTTTTGAAAATTCATTTTAAACATTAGGTATTGAACATTTAGTAGAGGTCACTACATTTGTGTAATAATTATATTTTATATTGTTATTACAGGCTGGGTAAGGCTGTAATAACAATATAAAATATAATTATTACAGAATTACACAATTTTTGTTAACATCTTTCACACAAAGGGGAGTCACATAACACTGTTACGTAGTTTCATCGCTTAGAACATAGAAATTGTATAAAATTGTTTAATATCTGTCTATATTTTGAGATCTTTGCTATGTACACCATTTACATTTTTGGACTATCATCCTCATCTTTGTTGCCACATTTTGGCTGTTGAGGCTCAGGGAAAAGTTGGTTGGAAAACGAAACTGAACCCTTTATTTCACTTTGGGGTAGACTGTTCTAGTTCCACGTGCTAATGTCTAATGGATGTCAATTAAAAGTTATCTCCTATTAATTCCCCTCTTAACCAGGTATTGAACTCACACTCTTTGGGTCCTGTCACTGGATTTAATTTTAAAAATCCATTGTGCCATACAAAGTTTGAGGACATTTGTGTATGAATTTTTATAATTATAAACCTAATGTCTTTGAAACCAATTTTTTATCAGTGCTCATATTTAAATTATTTTATTATTGCTTTTCTCTGGCACTCTTTATTACTGGAAAATTGTATTTATTTCTATGCTTGGTCAGCTCAGGAGATTTTTTTGGGGAGAAGCATATGTGCTGATTCCTTAAGTTTACAAATTTTCCAATGATGTTCTATGTCTATTTTTCAACCTGATCCTACAGAGGGCAGTGATTTCCCTTTTCTCTCCATATGTGTTCAGCCACACCTGATTTTTCCACTTATTAGTGTTACAGCTTTTTGGTGTTCTTGAAGCCTTACCTCGATCTATGGGGCAGCCTATCTACCCTTTATATTTCTTTCTGCAGCTGCACAGGATGGAGTACAGTCTTGTATGTATGTATGGTGGGGTCTTACTCGGGAGAGGTATCTGCGTAGCATCGTCCAGCTTTTGAAGGTTGTCCTGATGTTATATGGACCACAGATCTTTTGTATTTTCTCCGATAACCCCTTCACATAAGGCAGGCAGACTGTTTTTTGAGTGTTGTTGTCCTCCTCTTGTACCTGCCTATCCCGGTTTATTGGGGCTGCTGCTATGTACCCAGGGTAGTTGTTATGTTGAAAATTGTTTAAATCACTACGACTGGGCGAGCTCATAGATTTTTTTGCGTTCCAAATAATCACAGTTTCTGTGAGGAGGGAGATTTTTCAAATTTTTTTTTTTAAAGCGGAATAATTTTTCATGCAAGTAAATAATAAAAATATGCACCCAACTGATAAAGTGGCTACTTTTATTTACTTCTGGTTTTTTTTTTTTTTAATTAGATTTTATTTTTTATTTTGTTGTAACTGACTGGAAAGATGTCATGTAATGAATTTAAAAATCATAATGTAACAATATGATTTCTCACACATCTTTAGAAAAGGAGATGAATTCCTTCCTTTTAAGTCCACTCAGCTATCAGAGTTTCATATGAATTTTGTCTCCAGTCCATCTTGAGTGAACTTAAGGGTTTAGTGTTTTAGGATTCATGCTTATTTAAAAAATAACAGTAAAAGTTTGCAGAAATCTACCGTTTTTGTTATTGACAATAAAACTTTGGACTCATTCGCATCAGGTCCATCAGCCATTACTGGCATTATGTAAAAATACATTTGCCTCAAGTAATCATGCATGGAAGCCTAATCAGTTAACAGTCTTTGTACTGATCTTCCTCTTCCTACTTGTCTCAATTATTGTGCAAAACCAAAAGAAGTCTTTAGACACTTTTGAAAGTGAAGCTTTTATTGAATTTTTTTTTTTTTTTAAATTTATTTAAGTTATTTAGAAAAGCAATGACAATTTTTTTTTTATAGTGAAACTGTAATAATAATTAATTCTTGTTTAAATAAAACAAATTTTAAAAGCTAGCCTTTCCACAATTGTCATTGCTATTTTGTAAATAATCATGCTTAAAAAATATTGCTTAAAATTGTTTATATTATTATTAACTCCTTTGGCAGGTTTAGGGCTTTTTTTTCTTATAAGTAATCATGTTTTTTAAAACTCCAAGTTTAAAAAAAAAAATTTGTGAAAATCAAAATTGTTCTTATTATCAATTCCCTTCTAGCACATTTTTATTTTTGTAAATAATCAAGCTCTTTTTAAATTTCACGCAAAGTTTGCACATTGTGTGCGCAATGTTGTAGGTACCAACATGAGATCGCGGGAAAATGAGCATAGCAGGATAATAACGGCCTTAAACTTGATGAAAATAATTTTTTATCATCTAAATGTTTGTTATTATCAAGAGGAAAGATCAAAGTATTTTTTGATTATTTTTTTTTTTTTTTTTTTTACATTTTTTTAATAATTTCTACCACATCCAAAATTTTCATTAAAAATCTTGTATTTTTTTTTGATTAGCAAAATTGACAGAAAATCGATCAGCCATTTTTTTAACTTCTGTTTACAAAAGTGAAAGTCTCCATTTAAAATTTGTTTAAAAAAAAATAAATCAATTATGATTTTTTTTTAAATTAATTTAAGAAAATTAGAAATTATAAAGGTTATTTAATATATTTTGAAACAAACATTAGTTACTTTCTGAAAAAAAAAAAAAAAAAAAAGTACTTTCAAATGATAGAAAGCCGCTCTTAACAGAGGTGTTGATTGACAAGTGACGTGCATGATTTCATTTTACGGGTGGAAAGTTATAGTATGGAAGGTCATAAGTGACAGTTTAGCTTTATGTGAACAACTTATTTACCTCATTATTTTTAAGTAGGCATAGCATGATAAAAACAGCCTTAAACTTAAGCAGAATTTTATCGTCAAAATGTTTATGTTACTACCAACGCAAACCACGTGACAGACTATTATTTTCATGATGCTACTGGTCTACTGTATATTTGAATTTAAGCTATTTTGGGGCACAAAAAAAAAAAAAAGAAAAAAAAAAGTTATATTAGATTTTTAACTATTGGCAACTTGCTGATTATAACCAGCTTTATTTTATAATCTGTAAATGATATTTATCTACTTGATACCTCCATTGACTAAGGTGTACAAGATTTTCATTAATTTTAGAATATTTAACAACTTTAATGTAAAAAAATAAAATAATTTAAGAAATAATTGTTGTAAAAATTTATTTTTCATCAAAAACGTTTTTTGCTTTCAGAAAATATTATCCATATTCATACAAACAAGTAAAAGCAACTAAAAGCTTTTGAAATTGAATAATATCTTTGTTTTATTGAGTTTTGTATGTTACAATTCAGAGCTGATTTTAAGGTAGAAGGAGTCAACTAAAAAAAGAAAAATGATATGCTTCCCTCAAAGCCTTGTGCTTTTAACTAATTAATCACTAAAACTGTACAAATTAGAATTTCATGAGTTTTCATAAAAATAATTTTTTTTTGGGGGGGGGGTAATAAATATAAAAAATTTTTTTACCATGACTTTAAAAAAAATAAACATATTTATAATAATTTCCATCATTTGTGAATAGTTTCTGAAAGTTTAATTAAAATCCAACAATTATTTTTATTTTTGCAAGATTTTCAAAATTAATGACTGTCATTAAAAAAAAAATACACAAAAATCCGCCATGTTATTTAGTAGGACACTCGCTGATGATTAGAAACGAGGTTTTTCAATCAAAAGTTAGAATGCTCTAATAAAGACAGAAAAACTTTGAAAATAATTAAAAATTACTTTGTTCTTTCCTCTTAATAAAAACAAACATTTTGACGATAAAATTTTGTTTTCGTCAAGTTTAAGGCCATTATTATCCTGTTATGCTCATTTTCCAGCGATCTCATGTTGGTACCTAAAAGAGAAGTTTCCGCGCATGACTTTTTAAAAGGGAAACGTATGTAAACAACGCCAGTAACGGTTGCCGTGCTGTAACCGCGTCGCGAATGAGTCCGAACTTTTATTGTCAATAACTCCAAAACGGTAGATTTCTGCAAACTTTTACTGTTATTTTTTAATTAAGCATGTAAATTTACACCTCATGGAAGATTTCAGGAATTTTTAATTACAATTGGTGTACGAGCTTAAACTGCGGATTATCCCCCCTTTTTTTTTTAGTTTTTATTAACAAAACTCAAAGTTTTAAACTTTACCACAATGAGATTGCTGGAAAATGAGCATAGCATTATTAAAATGGCCTAAAACTTGACGAAAACAAAATGTTATCGTCAAAATATTTTTGTTACTATTAAGAGGAAAGAACAAAGTAATTAAGAATTATTTAAATTTTTTTTCTTTTTTAAGAACTTTTGATTAAAAAAAAATCTTCTTTCTCTTTATCAGCGGATGTCCTAACAGAAAATTTTAGATTTTTAATGAGACATTAATTTTGTTTGAAAATCTTGCAAAAATAATTGTCATATTTTAATGAAACTTTCAGAAACTATTCACAAATGATGGAAATTATTATGTTTTTTTGTTTTTTTTTAAGTCTTTTTATATTTATTACTCCCCACCCCATACCTAATTTTATGAAAACTCTAGAAATTCAAAAGTGTACATAGTAAAAAGCACAAGGCTTTAAAAGACAGTAAGTCATGAATTTTTTTTTTTTTTAATTAGTTGGACCCTCTCAGCTCTGAATCGTAATAAATAATATATTAAATAATATCTTTGTTTTATTGAGTTTTTTACTCAATAAAACAAAGATATTATTTAATTTCAAAAGCTTTTATTTGCTTTCTAGCTGTTTTTATTGTCTGAAAGCAAAAAACTTTCGATGAAAAATAAATTTTTACTTTACATTACAACAATGATTTGTTATTTCTAATTAAATTATTTTATTATTTTTACACCAAAATTGTTATATATTCTAAATCTAAAATTAATGAAAATCGTGTACAGTTCTGTCGATGGTGTTATTATGTAGATTTATCTACAGATTATAAATTGTAAAGCTGGTTACAATCAGCAGACCCCAATTAAAAAATCTAACATGGTTTTATGTGTCCATAAAACTGCAGTAATTAAAATCTACGGAAGACCGGAAGCACAATGAAAACAATAAACCGGCACATGATTTGCGTTTGCAGATAAACTTTGTTCCCCGCTGTTTTCAATACTGTCATACAACTTAAGATTAAAAAAAAATGGGGGGGGGGGTTAACAAAAGAGAAAAAAAAATTTCAGATAAGGGTATCTACAAAGTATTATGTACCTATTTTATAAAATTTATATGGTCTTATTTTTATATTATCTCAGATGACATTGAAAATTAATAAAATGAGTGGAAATACAAATAATACAGTAAAGTGTAATAAACGTACATAAAATTTTAATATATTATGTACATTTATAAAATTTCATAAGAAAGGTACCTAATTAATTAGGTACCTTTCTAATGAAATTTTATCTCACTCTCAACACTTATTTTAATTTTTTTTTATAGTATTATATTTTTTCATAAAATATCGCAAAAGTAATGGTAGAAAGCTAAAGACACAAAAAAAATTAGAGCGCTGAAACTTTTCCTTAAAAATAACGAGGTAAATAAGTTGGTTCACTTAAAGTTAATCTATGTTACTTCTGTCCTTCCGCACGATAACTTTTCCTCACGTAAGTTGTCAATACGTGATGAAATCATTTATCACACGTTAGTTGTCACCTGTTACAGATAAGACCTGTTTTCTCTTATTTTTTTAAACTACATTTTTTCAGCGCGGAAAGAAAGTAAATGTTTGTTTAAAAATATTTTAAATAAACTTTATAATTTCTAATTTTCTGAAAATAAATTTAAAAAACAGTATAATTGATTTTTGACAATTTTAAACGGAAAAAAAAATTTTTGTTTTACAAAAAAATAAATATAGCTGACGATCGATTTTGTGTCAATTTTCCTGAATAAAAAAAAAAGATTTTTAACGAAAATTTTGGACATGCTAGGAATGACTGAAAAATGTGAAAAAAAAGAAAAGAAAAAAGAATAAAAAAATACTTTGATCTTTCCTCTTGATAATAGCATAAACATAGACAATAAAATATATTTTCGTCGTTTAAGGCCGTTTTTATTATGCCATGCTCATTTTCCCAGCAATCTCACGGTGGTTCCTAAATAATGAAATAAGCAGTATTTTAAATTTTAATAAACTTAAATTTTTCTGAAAAAATTTTCAGTTCATTTCATCTCCTTGTTTAGTATTTAGTGTTCTTAGAAAAAATTCTAAAGAAAAAAGTAAAATTGAGGCTCAGCTGGAAAATCTCAGATCCAGTACCAGATCGTTACTATGGCAACTACTAATCAAAAGTAACATTATTATTCTCTTTTACAATCAACAGTACTCTTTAAAAACACAATAAAAATTAATTTATGATACCTCTCTCTCTCTAGGCTCTAATTTTTTTTATCCATCTTAGGATTTTAGCCTTTTCAGTTATTTTCTTTACGAACGATTTTTTGGGGGATGAGCATAAATTAAAAATATATAAAAAAACAAGCTAAATGTTTTTTTTAACAAGTTTGGGTGCGAGAAATACGTTACTGAATTTAAATACCAGCAAAGCAACTTTTTTGTGCATTCATTTGTAAAACGGATCTGAGACGAATAAGAAAAAAGTTTTGGCTTTAAAAAGAAAAATATAATTAGAACTTAACTACATGAAAATCTTTGGCAAGACAGTGATATCTGGAATAAACATTTTGATAAAAATGGGTAGTTTTTAAAAAATGTATACGGCAAAGTCGATGGATGTTACAATGACTGCTGTGTAGAAACTTCGTGGGCAGATTATTTAGTCTAGGTTTGTAAAAGGAAAAATGTTTACTAATAAAGCAAAACTGTAAGTGTGAGTAAGTGAGGGAGAGAAAATAAATAAGAAAAATTTGATACAAAAAAAAAACCTTATTCACGTCTGATAAAATTGAAAAACACGTTCACTGGTTGAATTTTTTTATATGTGCACTGCCATTTAATTGTGTGTTAGTCAGGCAAACAATCGTCAAACGAAGAATTATGATCAATATTATAAATAGCCTTTTTTGTTTCCAATTTAATAAAGAACAAATAAAATCTAAAACAAGTGTTTTTTTTTTGTTTTTACATTAACTGACTTTGACACGGAATATGCACGTACATGTAGCATCTATATGGCGTGCTTAAACGAGTTTAAAATTAATGTTTTAGATTAAATAGTAATTCTATACTTGCATTTTCTCTTGATTAAAGAAAAATCCGAACAGTAAGAGTAAAATACAAAGGAAATTTAATATACTTCTTTTTTTTTTTCTAATAAATTAAAAATAAATCTTTGAAAACGATATTGACCCATTATTATCCTATCTCGGAAATAAAAAAAGGAAAAATCGAAACGGATTCAAAGTTACAGTAAATTAAAAAAACAAAACAAACAATCCAATTAGTCTTAATTTATTAAGACTAACTGGATAGTTATTTTTTAATTCTAAGAATATTATTAGTGAACAAATATAGTAATATTTTTTTTACAAATCCTCCCAGGCTCAACTAAAAATACGTAACTTCTTTCTTTTAAATTTTATTGAAGCGAATTTTCAACCAAATATAAAAAACAGTGAATAAAATAGACAGTAACTTACTTCAGGAACTCCTTCTTCACATTGTGTTGCCATTCCTAACAATAGGGCATCAAAACGCTCTGGGTCGTTCGACATTTTTCTAAAATTGAAATCCTGTCTCCTGTACACTAGTAATTCGCTACGTAACTCCGGCTGCGAAAGACGAAGATAATCGGAAACTCACAACAGGAAGCGGCAACAAAAATTACGGTAAGCCACAAGCGCCACTAATGTAAAATTGATAAATCAGTGTAGGAGAGGCTTATTTGACAGAACATTTTTCCACGGATTATTGTTGATTAACATACATTGTTGGATTTAACACTGTTGTAAGAATTAGATATGCGAAGATTATTATAATATTAAAAAGTGTAGTACTCGTGTCGTAAAAAAATGACGCCAATTGTTAGAATTTTAAGTGAGATGCAATGAAACACAAAAGTTGTAAAACAAAGCGGAGATTAAGAATTCACAAAATAGAGGCCAATGAACCATTTAATTAATAATACGTTCCCTTTTTACACGTTCAATGATATCCATGATTCATTGATTGCTCCTGGTAAATCGCTTTTTGCTCAATATAATTTATGTGTTTAATATCTTTTGGAAGAAATAGATTAGCAAATATGTTAGTGAAAACTCTCTAACAAAGGATTAATTTCATAATTCCTGTATATTTCAACTGTTGTATGTTAGTTGGTGAATAAACCTATTACATTTTACATCTCTTGTTCCATTTTCCTTTTCTACATACTCCTTGTCGTTATATGTGGACTTACCACTGCAACCCAACAAAAGAACGACAAAGCCTATTTCAAGACTAAGTTGAAGCAAGACGATCAATTAATAGTCAAAGGTATCTGAGTACCTCACATGAAAGGCTTGAACCAACAAGACTGTAAACTGATTAATTAAACGGTTCATTTTGCTCGTGAACTAATTTTGTCTAAATGCATATAAATTTTTTATTTGTATTGCTTATTAAAACGAAGAAGGGAAGTAATCACTCATAAATTCACCAGACAGTTTTGTGATAATTTCTACTTTATTTTTCAAATATTAGGTACAAGCTGTAGAGCCCGGCGTTGCCCGGGGATATAACAGTAAGAGATAGATCAAGTATCCACCATCATAAAGACTGAAAATTAAAATTGACAAAGATTATTGTTTAAGGTTGACGGACACGCATGTCTTAATTAGTTTTTTTTTTTTTTTTTTTTAGGAATTGGTCAAACCCAAACTCAAACAAAAACATTGTTTTCAATCGTTATGAGTCTCTACCGATTGAATAGAATTTTATTATAAACAATTGTCTTGTAAATGAAATTTTTAAAGCATTCTGAATGTAAAAATAAAGAAAAAAGTGTGCAAGACAATAAGAAACACTACATGCCAAAAAAAAAAGTGAAGTTTTGTTGAAATCGGTTGAAAAATGTAGGTAGCCTTTCTGTAATCTTTTAGTTTTACAATTTATGATTTTTACTTATTGAATACAGTAAAAAATATTGCATATTTTGCTTGTGGTGATTCATAATTAGAATTCTGATTTGAATATATTTTCCACTCGTTGTTTCTAATACAAAAATATTAACTTTATTTGGGTTTATTAATTATGATCTAACAAATCTTATTCATTTAGTAGCCTTTCTGTAATAATAATCTTTCACAATTTATGATTTTTACTTATTGAATACAGTAAAAAAATTGGACACCATGTGTATTTAAAGTAGTTTCCGGCTATTATTTTTAGTTAGGACTTGTGTATGTTTAGATTTCATTATCTTTCCCTAAAGATAAAGAATTTATCCGATGTTTGTATTCGTACAATCAGTAGAGACCGTTAGATTATTGTTTAAGGTTGACGGACACGCATGTCTTAATTAGTTTTTTTTTTTTTTTTTTTTTTTTTACGAATTGGTCAAACCCAAACTCAAACAAAAACTGAGTCTTCCGATTGAATAGAATTTTATTATAAATAATTGTCTTGTAAATGGAATTTTTAAAGCATTCTGAATATTAAAAATAAAGAAAAAAAGTGTGCAAGAGAATAAGAAACACTACCTGCCAAAAAAAAAAGTGAAGTTTTGATTTATCGGCTGAAAAATATAGGAAATCCGATCCCATATTTAAAGGAACACACACACACACACACACACACACACACACACACACAACCCGATGTGAGTTGTCCCCCTTCCATTTTCACTATGTCTCTTAATCGTGTTTTCAAATTGATTTTGTGCAAAAACAATTATATTTTTCCCATTTTTGGCGCTGTTAAAACCACCACAAGGTAATTTTATGTAGTCCTGTGAAGTTTTGTTGAAATCGGTTGAAAAATGTAGGAAATCCGATCCAATATATAAACATTACAGACACACACACACACACACACACACACACAATCTGCGTTTTATAATAAGTAAGATGATTTACAGTTGCCAATAGACAATAAAGAGTTAACTGCTAATTACAACCCTAAGAACTAATAGGATTTATTATCGGGAGATATAATCTTAACAACACACACTGCGTAGATGATAGTTTTGATAGCAGAAGGAATGCTGAAATAACTCTTAGACAAGATAATCGAGGAAAGTGAAAAGAAAGGACTAACCATTAACTGTAAGAAGATAGAATGGATGTTTGTCCGCAAGAGAGAGACGGCCAAGGTTTCAGGTTACGTATCGAGGACGTCAAAATCAAGTGCGGAAATTTAACTATTTGTGTACTGTAGTAATAACAGAAATTGTGACACAGAAATTCGAAAGCACATAAGAATAGCGATAAATGTCTTTCAGAAACTGTACAAAGTATTAAGAGACAAGAAAATGTACTTAGAAAGAAAGAAAAGAGTGCAGGACTGTTATGTAATATCCTATTTATGTATGGCTGTGAATATTGGACAATTTCCTCACAGATGAAAGACTGCTGATGTGGAATCGTGAATTCCACACTTTTGCGTGTGTGTGTGCGCGCGCGCGGACTGCCACCCCCTTACTGTCACGTTCAGCTAGATATAGCAGTAAACGCTGACGTGAGGAAGGTTACTAGCTACTCCTGATACCGTCTAAAATCAGAATTTGAATTTTTTCCCGCGCGTGTCCTGACGTCACAGACGAACAGCGTTTTCAAGTTAGTTGCGGCCTGATTTTCAAGCTAGAAGGTCAACTCATTTATTCCGTGCCCCTAACCCATACGCGGGCCGGAATATCTTATTCTTAACTAACCAAAACTTCAACATGTCGATATCACACTTTTCCAAGACTTATCGCGAACAGCATGTTGAACTTTCTCCGTTTTCAGCTAGAAAATGTAGAGTTCTACGACACTGTCGTCAATATATTTTTCCAAGACCAACTCCTCGTCTTGATGCGAACAACTTTCGAACTTTCCTCTATTCACTACCATCTTTGAACTTTCCTCTATTCACTAGAAAATGTGGGAGTCTTCTACGACACTGTCGTCCGCACACTTTTCCAAGACTAATTTCCTCGTCTTGATGCGAACAACTCAGAATTTTCCTTCACTGAAGAAGATTGATAAACTTTTCATACACCTTTGAAACTCCTAACCTTACGAACCAGTTCCAAAAAAGATAACTTGACACACACACATTATTAAACCTCGCAGTGAATACCTTTCCTATTTGTGTACGCATACACCTTTCGTACAACAAAACATTTTTCCAGAACTTTCTTTCTGATGAAACTTTTCCCGCCTTAGCCATCTTGGTTTTCTGTTTTGGCGCGGAACTTAAAGATTCTAATGGTCTCTACATATTACTAACTCCCTACAGACACAAAATAAAAACAGACCTAACCTTTTCTGATAGTCTCCACGGTCGAGACTAGATTATTTGTTATTAAAATAAAATTTCATATATGTTTTCAACCAGACTCGTCTCGTCGTTTCCTCCTGTCTATCTACATTGTATTATTTTTGTGCACTTGTTGAATGACCCCCTTTTCCTCACTAAGATCACTCATTTAATATTTTTACTTTGTTTGTGGATTCGGTAGTTATAAGTAGTGTCTGGCACAAAGCCACCTTTCGTAGACCAGCGCTGCAAACTACCGGGTCCGCAACACTGAAAAGACTTGAAGCTACAGAGATGCAGTTCTACCGATAGATGCTGGGGATATTACAGACATAGCATGTGAGAAAAAGGAAGTCCTCAGGAGAATAGGAAATACAAAAAAACTGCTAACAATAAAAAAAAGAGCTGATAATTACTAGGAGATATAACGAGGGAAGAAGGCTTGGATAATGTAACACTTACACTTCAGCATGATAAATCTCCCGTAACACTTCAACATGATAAATACTCCGTAAGTGTGAAATTTTTCAAGTCTTTTTTCCAAGAGAAGTTGGGGAAACAGGGAGTAACCTATTTCATTCATCTGAGTAAATGGATGTCAGAACAAGGACCATTTTTTAGACAAAGAGGGGGTGGTAATGGTTCAAGAGTTACTTAGAGCAATAAAAGAAATTTTGGTTTGGTTGTAAAGTCAGTAATTACACAGATAGAACAATAGTGACATAGAACTACTCTCCGTTTTCAACTACGCAGCTACTGTAGACCACATTTCTTTTTACTAAATGTTCATTAAATGCAAGGAACAAGAGCCACTCAAGGTAGAGTGTTACTGAATGAGGATGTATGGAGGTAAGAGGAGGAACTAAGTGCAGATAAATGATGATATGTAGGATACATAAAGTTTACTATAGACGTGAAGATTTTAAGATTGTAATGATAGGAGAAAAGTAAAAAGTACATACAGTATGTCTCCACCTTGTAAGAATATATTACTGTATTATCTTTAGTAATTTTCCACAAAATAAAAGTCAAAGATAAATGCTTCCAATTAAGAATTAATGCTACAGGGACTACTCAACTGTGGTACATCTGTTATAGGATTTGTTGTCATCCCATTTCAACCTGATCAATTTGTAGAATATTCCCATACTTTTTCAGAAACCGTGTTAAATAGAGCTGCCAATTATAAGAGTTGTGTTAAACTGAAGTTTACTTACTTGTTAGGATGGATATATTATAATGCAGATGAATACAAAAAGAAAATAACAGTTAAGATGATATTAACAATAGTGTGTTTATTTATGACTATCCATCGCTAAAGATGCTGAACAAAATGGTCGGTCCCTTGCGCGTCTCTATAAAGTACTTGACATCTTGCCGTGCTCTATCTTTACAAGAAATGGAGTATTGCTGTCATATACAAGCTGGAGTTGCACAATCCCCACTTTCCAACCTTTAAAAAATTCAAAAGTGCTTAAGTGGTCTTGTGGACGATTAATTATCTTCAACTTTGCAGCTCCTTTCCTACATACGAAACGAATACAGTAAGTTGACATCTGACCTAATTTCTGACATTATTACTACCGAAACGGATATTTCTTCAGACTGCTATCAATATCCACTTTGTTAACAAACTTTTTGCTACGCCGAATACTAAAGGATTCACTCATCACTCTAAAGAAAATTATTATATTATTTATATTGAGTTAGTACAATTTATTCTCAAAGCTTTCGATAAAATAATTATTCTACGACCTATCCACACTGGCAACGTTCTGAAATGAACTCATATGCTACACTGCCAACCAAGGAAAAATATAACGTATGGCAGATACTACTTATTTTTCATCAGCAACCAGTTAAGAAAAATTTAATTGAAGAAAAATTCGACTCATTTCGGAGTGAAGACTGAAAGCTAAGGATTCTGAATTTGGTAATCTCCAGAACGTAAAAGACAACATTCTATATAGAATCCAAAACAATTATACACGGTTACAACTTCGGAACCCTGAATTAACGTTAAAAACGACAATGGAAAATGCCGAGCAATTGAAATTGCGACCCAAGTAAAAAACATAAACAGAAAGGTCAATATTGACACTAACGACAATGGAACCCAAGTAAAAAACATAAACAGAAAGAAGGTCAATATTGACACTAACGTGGAATTGTAATATAGCAACATTCGTCAGAGCTAGAGTCGTAACATAAGAATCAGGGACTTGAAGGATCTATGTAATCCTCGTGCGTGTGAAACTGATCCAAGTAATCGCTAACTGTCCAAGTTTCTTTCAGCTATAAAAAACAGCACAGCGTTCCAAAAAACGAACGCTATCCTGCTCCCTTGCGTACTCTCGCGAATTCTCCTAGATCCGGGCGGAGGTTTCTGATATGGCGTGGGGTTCCGTGAGAAATGAATGCAGGCCGTAGACCCGTGTTAATGTCCTTTTTTTGAATTGCGTCGAACATCGACCATGTGGGGTCTTTACCCAAACCGCATCTCCCTCTCTGTAGACTCCAGGATCTGTGTGTTCAATTGGTGGTGCGACATTGTCACCTTTTATGCAGGCATAGTTGTATATAGTGTTGGCCGGTGCTGACGAAGCTGTTGCGTCGTCTTTTTGCGTCACGTTATACCAATATAACACCTCCATAATGGAACATCCCGATCGAGGAGCGATACGCTTGATGGTGTGAAGGCATCTCTCCACGATGCCATTCCCTGATGGTTGATAGGCACACCGAAATCTAAGTCGGACGCCCCAGTTCTCGGCAAACCTCGCGAATACCACCCCGCAGAATACTGCGCCATTGTCGATGAGCAGCTCGGCAGATGGCCCTCTCTCGCAGAATAGCGACTCCAGCTGTCGTATGATGCTGGCAGCGTCCTGATGCGGTAACGGCCGGCAGATGGAAAACCGATTAGGGCCGCAGTCAATCAAAGTCAGGTAATGTCGGTCTTCATAATGGGTTATGTCCATCCCAACCCTGCTCCAATTCTCGCACACATCCAACCCTCCCGCTTTACAATGCACTGTCGCCGGGTCAATGGATTGGCACACTTCTCACTCTCCAACCAACGCCCGAATAGCTGCCTTTGAGACCTCAGGATGGATTCGTCGTACAAGGTGCGCTTCATATCGGGATGCCCACTACATCGATGGATGGTTTGAATGTAGGTTGATTCCTGCTCTTCCATAGACGCAACGCACTGGTTCCGTCTCTTTCCAAACTGCGCCCATCCAACGTTGAGATACTCTAGTGAGCTGATTGGCTCGGTTTGCATGGGATCTGATGAGCTCTATGTCAACAGTCAATTTATATTCCTCCACTGGTTCCTTGATTGTGCTGATCCGACGTCTTATCAACATGTCTGTCGCCGCCTTCGTGCGCACCCGAAACTTTCCAGACAGCGTATCGAAAACCCATCGATGCACACACGTTGAATCAGTCTTCAGGTGTATCACAGTCGCTCTCCATTGCAGTGCCATGTTGATGCCTCTCAAGAACGCATCAAGCTCTGCCAGGTTGATATGCTTGTCTTCACGTTCTGATCGCAGCCAACAGGCATCTTCGACCAGGGATTCGCCGCTTTCCACAACAACGCCAGTGGCTAAGGAGCTTGCATCAACCCACACAGTAACTTCGCGTCCATCAACACGCCAGTCACCTTCTGTTCCTATCTGGTAATGATGTCCGTTAGCATCCGAGTCGGGGGTGAATCCCGCACATCATCGTCCCAGCCAGTCGTCACCGAGTTCACGTACCGTTTTATAAATGCAGTTGTGACGCGGAGCCAGCCATATACTAGCAAATGTCTAGTCAACTTTCCACACGGCGAGAAGATGCTCCGACGAGTTAGGTAGCAGTGGAAGGTCACTCCCGCGATTCCATTGCAATTTGTCCCACTCCTCCCGGACACGTAATCCCAGCACACAGATGCCATTCTCTAAACGCTCTGGATTCTTACTTGTCAGTGCGAATTGCTGAAGATACGCCCGTACACATGCCCCAGTGCATATATTTTCATTGATAAATATGTCATCGATGTATAAGGACGTGGCCATCTGGATGGTCTTGTCCTGTGCGACCACGGCATTCACAATTGATCGCATAATCAGCGGTGCCACGTTGAGCCAAAAGCCCAAACTGGTGAGGCAATATCTTCGCCCATCTATCTGCACTGTTTGAAAAGGCGATAACAATTTGTTGACGTGGATCTGCAAATAGTTACGGCGCAAATCTATTACGGCAACCTCCGATCCTTCCTGTCGCCACATCTGCATCCGCGGTGTGCGCGCTTACATACTAATTGAGCTCCCGATAATCCATGACCGGGTGGACCTTCTATTTGTTTTCCTGCAGTACAGCCATTAGAGTGATCAGGCCCTTGGTGGTGTGGGTGGCAAGTTCTTCCTCGAGATACAGAAGTAGCCAGCCGTTATCCATCCAGGTTCGTAGATCACGAGTTTACTCCTCATTGAGCAGCTTTGGTACTGGATGGATATTTGACTGTCTGGTTCTTCAACGCGAGTGGTGTCTGGTCACCAGACCACTTCCAAGACACAACCCAGATCTTCTTGTTCTGGTCATACCCGTATGGAAGTCAGGTTCCTTGATGGTGATGGCCGCACACAAAGGTCGGTCAAGTTGAGTCCCATCGCTGGACACACATGCTCCTCCCAACTTCTTAATAATATCAAATCCGAGCAGCAGGTTGAAACCAAGCAATTTGTCGTCCACAACCAGAACCTCAACATCAATAGGGGACTTACTGCTCACATCAAGTTGAATAAGTCCTACTCCAGAGCATGTGAGGGTCCTTTCGTCAACAGTGAGTACGTCCACTTCCTTCCTCTTCCAAGAGCGACAAAGCGGTCTGCTTACAAGCGATCGAGAACAGCTTGTGTCTAGCAAGTCTGAACTCCTGATCCCATTGATGCGTATAGCAATTGCGGGTAGCGCCCCCTTCGTATGAAGCTCAGGGTGTAGACTGGCGCTGAGGCCTATTCCCCTGAATCGTTTCCCGGGTAATTGAAGACTACATGCCCTACCGCGTTGCACTTGTAAAATTGCATCCGGGGTATCCGCTTTTCGGTATGCGATTCCTTGCAATCCTTTGCAAAATGGTTGGGGCCGTTGCAACGAGAGCATGTTATGGAGCCACGTGCATCTCCGGTAGAGAGCTTCTTCGCCACATCCTGTGTTGTTCGCGCCGCCGCGACCGCCAGTCCCTCTTACAGTTCTTCATCTTTCAATATTGCTCGCGCTCGAGTCAATAGCTGGTCGATAGACAACTCGTCCATCCGGGTCGAAGCGTGAAGGTGTTTAACCCGGTCTGGTAACCCTCGCACGAACGCACATGCCAGGCCACAGTCGCTCATTCCGCCGAACAGGATGGAAAGTTTTCGTAACTCCGCCAGATAGACATCCACCGTCGCTTAGCAAATTGCTCATAAGTCAGAAAACCGTCCGTGGCAAAAGCTGTGTACAGTGCGGATTTTATCTGGCTGATATCCTCCTTTATTTCCTTTCTCATCTGCTGGTAGACAACAAACGCCCCACCCATTAGCCTTAAAGGGACTACGTGCTTTGGACGTTTAACCTGGCACATCTTACAGATTAGCTCAGCCTTCTCAATCCATTCGACCACAGATGGTCCAGACTCAGAGAATAAGTTTTAGGTCAAACTTCCTTTGTGTCATTTTTTCCGAAATAGCTTGTGTGAAACTGATCCAAGTAATCGCTTTCTAACTATTGGAGGAATTACCAGTAGTGCTTCGTCGCGAGAAAGAAAACCTTTCATGTGGAGTGGCAATAGTTGCCGTACACAACAACGTTTTAATACTAGAGTCCCAGGAAGGAGACTTTCCCAGCGATCTATTAAGAAGCCCACTGTATTGACTTACATATACGGTTGTAACTTTCACATTGACCATCATCCTGAGGGCTGTAAAGCGTTGCGGCCATTCCTTGTTCTCATTTTAACGACGGCTTGGATACACCAAATAGTATCTCAACATGAGAGTATTGTTGAAGAAAAGTGTTTCCCAGTATTGCACTGCAGCAGAGGTTCTTTATTATTACAAATTTCATTTTATTGTACGATGCTTCTTTTATTTTCAAATCAACTACAATATCCAGGTACTTGAAATAATAATGTTCCGTTAGTCATTGCTACTTTGCTAGAGCACGAAAAAAATTCCACCGGTTTGAATTCGCGATACCTGCGTCAGTAAAATTTTATTTGCTACCTGTATCAACCAAGGCGTTCAGAGAGAGTCCATTGGCATTGATTTTTATAGTAGTTTTCGATAAGCAACTAAGTGAAGTCAATAAGAATGCGCAGAGCACTGACGCTATCTTTTTTTTACAATAAAAAAATTCTGCATTACGTTTATAACCCCTTTTACTGCCGCCTACACCCGTTGGTATAACTACGTTTAGTGGTCCAGTCCTCAGGTTCTTAGGACGACGCTTTAACCACAGGGCTAACTCTGTGCTGGTCAATGCTGACGCTGGTTCAAGCTGGTTGTTTGTCGCTGGCCGCTTCGATCCACACCAACTTTGCCCATGTTGTGTTCTTGATCTCAGATCAGTGGAAGATCGAATGTCGTAGTAATCGCAGCGCTGGATCGAGCCGTGGCGGCTGCTACATTAAATAAAGAAATATCTTCACAACGAAAAAAAATGAAAAATTGATTGGGTTAATCTTCAACTGATTTATATATTTCTGGGTACAACAACTGTGCCTCGCCTAAAATTTTTGAGGAGCTGGGTTCAAAGTTCTTCATAATAAGGAAATCTGGTGAATATGGCGTAAATTCCAGAGGCACTTGATGTGGGATTCGTAGCGTAAGTCTTCGAGCTCTCAAAGCTTATATTCACTTTGGCCCAAAATTGGCGTGTGGCCGAAGGGTTTTTCGGATTCGCTGATTCTTCAATTTTCACATTAATCCCAATAAGTGTTCTTTCTTCCCTATTTCTGCTTTCTTAATTAACTTTCCAAATTTGAAGAATTATCCACCATCTCAGGAGTAGTTACAAGGATTGCTCCTCCCCTAAACTCCAACCTGCTACACTTCACATATAGCACCACCACTCCACACAGACGATGCCAAATTATCTATCGCCCCCTTCCTTCTCAGCATTCAACCCAGCCTACCTCCCAGGGCAGGCATAACTGACTTTGTGATAAATCTAATTTTTAAAGCGTGTGGGCGAAAGGGCGTAGTTTTTATTCTTGTCATTAATTTTAATTCTCTTGTTTCCTCAAGGAAGAGATAACATTATTTCTCCATTCTTGGATTTATTTAAATCCTGACAAAGCAGAGATCGGCAAGGATGAAGTCAGCTATGTTGGTCACTTACTCACTCGTCATGATGTTAAACTAAACCCAGGACATGTACGCGCGCAATGGTTAACATGCCACAACCCCCAAAGAAGCAACAAATGCTGATAAATTCATTCTAAATTTATCAGACATTTCTGTGCTAATGCGTCAACTAACTAAAGACGTTATTCTATTTTTATGCATGAACTTTAACAAACTAAAAGCGCTTATAACAAGTGTCCGGTTCTAAAATATTGTATTATAATGTAAAAGAACTGATCACATTAGTTGACAACTCAAAAGATGGACTTGGAGAATGTATTCTGAAAACTCAGCATCCTGTTGCATATGCATCAAGTGCATTGATTCCAACACGAAAATGGTTACTCCTAACTAGAGAAATAACTATTAGCTGTTGTTTGGATGCAGACGTTTCGATGACTACGTATATGGTACAAATGACGCTAGAGAAGCTAAGACAATTTCAGACAGCAACTCAACCAAGTTCTACTCTGTCAACCTACAGATATATGTAGATGAGGTGGGAGAATCCCTCCAAATACCTATCGATGCAGTCGGAGATTATCCAGCATTACAGTAAAAAGCTCTGGAAGCCGCTATTAAGCCAGGTAATACACCACAGAGCGTGTCTAACCCTACTGACGCTGCCGAGAAAACTGTAGTTCCTAGAAAATTTGGACGTATACGTCATTCTCTTAACCATTTAGATTTATAATGATGGAAAATATTTTAAGGACGAAGAGAATGTAATGATATACCTTTTTAGTCCTATCACTGTGGAGTAGAATGGCATATTCCACATTGATAAAACGGTTTTATGTTTGGTAAACAGAAGCCAACGCATTGTTTTGGTTGAATTGTTGCGCACGGATATGAAACATCGAGCTCATTTATAAAGTGAATGAAACTTACGACAACACAAATATATGAAAATCTTTGTATAAAAGCACTTGCACACACACACACACACACACACACACACACACACACACACACACACACATATATATATATATGAAATTCTTAATACAAAGTTAGCTACTTTTAAAAGACTATATGCCAAAAACAATATGAATTTTTGTACTTACCTGTTTGGTTTGTCACGCACCTGAAATGTGTGCGTCCTATTTCCATAACTTCACTTAGCGAAAAGCGAAAGATTTACTTTCCCGCCTAACGATGTCTTGCGCGGGTCTCGTCAGGTCACTTGACTATTTTTAATTATCGTGAATATATATAATTATTTTCATTGTTATTTTTGTTTGGTCAAGAGGAGATAACTTTTGTATCTCACTACAGAATAAAGCCTTAATGGCCTCTCTTTAATTTTTTACTTCAGGAGGCAGTTGGAAAGTGTTCTATCTGTGCCAAATATACAGAATAGACAACACCAAAGAAACCTTGCTACCACATAAAATACTAGGACACCCTTGGTCAAAAGTTGGTGTCAAAAGACGACAAGGGAAACCATGGAACAAAAGACGCGACCGCTAGAGAAACCAGCAATTCATGGCGCGTGTAGTAGTTAAAAGGTATCTGATATTTATGCCCTTCTTAGAATCGAAAAAACACAGACTTACTTTAAACAAAACAAGACTTACTTTATGACAGTCATTCAGCCTAATGTGTTCATGAGTGCGTAGACAAAGGCTTAGTCGGTGGCTACTGATTCATCCCTTCATTGTGTGCGTGTGCGTGTGTGTAGGTATGTGTGTATGCACGTGTAGATCAAACTGGCCTCCGAAATTGTTTTGAGCCCCGAGAAGCAGTATGCTTCCATTTTTATATCCGTAAGGAAGATACATAATCTTTTTTCACATAGAGGTGTGAACTTTTTAAATACAAGGTTTTCATTAAATAAAAAATAATTTCACACTGGCAAACGAAAATCTTTTTCTCTAATTTGCGGGAATTAGTATTGTTATTTTCTAAATAGTCCAAAAATAATATGTGGTAGGTCTACAACTACGTCCGCCAAGTATTTTGACGGTATTTGCAATAGTATTTATTGTTTATCCAAAAAAAACTTCTGGTGGGATTTTATTGGTTGAAATATATATAGGATTTAATTCCTATAAGTATATAGAGAGAAGTTTAGGGAGAGAGAGAGAGGGAGTTTTAAAGGAAAACGTAAATGTCTTATTTCTTTTTATTTCTGTTTATTTTATTTTTATATTTTATTTTATTTTTATCGGGACTGACGACAAAGACACATACGACCATCGATAAGAACTTATCATCAGTTTCAACCCAATTCCCTGGGATCCCAGCCAGAAAGAACCATCCTCAACTGAGCAGCCACTGTCAAATGAGCCACTAACAGAACTGTGATCAGAAGTGGTGATGTAATTAACAAACCGACACGTTACAGAATCACATAAGGATATGGCCAGAATAATGCCAAAAGAAATTGGAGGTAGGCTACCCCCCCCCCCCGTGATTGTTTACAAAAAATTAAATCCCATAAAGTTAATTATTAACTTATTCAAGAGAAGAGGTATTGAGTAAATACAAACCTCATTATCCCCCTCAGCCCATTCACTTACAATTAGAATTGCAATAAAAATTCGCCGCAGGTTAGTCATCACCCCGTCCCCTCCGTTCGCCATGCCGCCCGGCAGATTCTAATGTTAATCGTATCTGTCTTATTTCTTTAGACGTGTACAGCATCATATTATAACAGATTACGTATACTGGCTCATCTCACTCATGACGCATTCTTTCAACAATAATCCTGTCACTGGAAGTGCAGACACGTGTAATGAAATATGGATGGACTTTTAGCATTCACTTATTCTCTGTGATATAGTTAAGAGTTAGGAGAATTTTTAATAAGATTATTCTACTAATTTTTAACTTTAAATCTTTACTAATGCGTGGCCTGTAATCGCTCTGTGATTACTCTTAGTAAGGAAGATGTGGAATTATTTCGAAGCAATGTGTCACATAGAACAGTAACATAAATCATTAGTCTTCCTACTTCGACACCTTTAGATGAGTATCTCAGAGCATCTATCAAGCTCTTCTTATCTACATTGTAATAAAATCCGACAGAAGAGTGTGGCATTCCCAGATGTTATAGGCAATCTAAAGTGCTTATATCTGCACATAAAAATAATGTCATTGTTTCACTAAATAAGGCTTGTTTGACAACTTATCAAATTTTCCTAGTTTACCAGTAAAAAGACAATGTTGATCTTTCTCATCCTTTAAAATACCTTGAAAGCTCATTGAGAGCTTTCATTGGATAGATTAACAAAGGAAGCGTCTGCATGACACTCAAATGAACATTATTTAATCACGTGGAAGTTAGGGAAGAACAATTTGATATTATCATGAGTTACACGGGTTACCAAATAATTCAATTTTAATAAATCATTAACAGTTGCTTTGTTGTAAGATACACTTAATTCATATGTGTCAAAGGCAATCTTAGGTCTAGTCTGAGGAGCTATACAAGTGAACTGACTAATTCCTAATCAACTTTTTTTCAGATAATCAACTTTTTTCGAATTCAGAAAATTCAGTGATCTGCGTGGCAGTCTTGTAACTGATAGACGCGTTTACACACTTCTCCCATCGCCGTGGAAGTGTAATGTCCCATAGTATCCCTCCGAGATTGCTACTTGGGAGTAGTTGAGAAGTATATAAGACTTATAATGTTTGGTCCAGATAACACTGCATCCAGACTTTGTAGTGCATTGTGTGGTGGTTTGGTATTGGCTACTTTTTTTAGTTGCATGTAGTTGTTCTGTCAGTGTTACATGAAGATAATAGTTGTCGTAACGTTGGTAGTGATGATAAGTACCCAGCATCAGCATAAGTTGGCTTGAGCCTATCAATGGATATGTTATCCCTTTTCCATTTACACTGTTATTTACATTGTTATCGCTCTCATGATTAGGGGTGCCTGGAAAGAGAGAATGTTTGCAGTCGCCTTATTATAGGCATTAGTATATATGTGATATATAACTGAAAGAACGGTCAAGGTGGCTGAAAGAAATGAATGCCGCATTGTTCTCAAAGAGATTTTATATACCAATATGTGATATAAAAATTATATACAAAACATGTATATACCGGTCACTCTTTTGTCACACACAGAAAGTATAACATATATGGATAAAACAAGCAGTGTGAATGGGGGAAATCGAGAACGTTTTACTTGTAATATTACCTGATGGAAAAAAAGCCACGACGGTAGTGTCTTTTGTATGCCTTGTTGTGACTATGTTATTTCTTCCGTTCTCTTAACTGTCGTGGGCAAACATGTCTTGCTTCAACGCGGTTTACTCAGCAACTGGGATTCGTGCTTCCACGAACTGACGTCACTCACCGATCGTTACGTGACCCTCATGAATTCATCTTACCCAAAAGGGAAGGTTATCACCTTCGGCATCCCTACAAGGTAAAGGACCATTGTAGCATCGTGTTAAAGTTTTTTTTTTTTACCACATCATCGTGGTTGAAAACGTTCTCGCAATTGTAGAGGCCCCTAGGTATATATATATATATATATATATATATATATATATATATATATATATCTGTATAGGCACTTTTCTATAATTTTTTGGAGACAGGGTAATTTTGATAGAAAAGAATGAAATCGGGTGAGAAACCTTATCACTTACTTGTAATATGTAACGAGCAGCTACCGATGATACGCCTGTTGTAAGTGATAATTTCACTGCGTCATTGGTACGAAAATAATTCAGTTTATTCATAAAGAGTGGAGGATTACCCCGATGGAATTAACGGTTATGTGTACATGACCGAGTCAAACATTAAAATTGGAGGACATCGGCTGTGGTTTGCCCCGGTGAGGGATAGGTTCCACCAGGTTTACTTGCCCAAGACATACTACGCATGAATGGATGCCTCTCCGACTTTCAGCCCAGATACATAGAGGGAACTGGTCAGATGCTAAGATACCTAACGATCCTACGGCTATAGCATGTAATGAGATTGATGATAATGATGAGGATAATAATAATTTACCAAGGTTTTATTGGCTTGAAGTTGTTTTGGATTCAGAGAAAAGCTAGGGGTACACCGCGTAAAATTGAATCGATAAATCACAGAAATGTATGTGCAGCGTTGCGAAACCCAATGGAGACCCATCCTTGTGAATTCAAATAGATTGAATGTTGCCGTAAAGTCAGATTTGTGAATATCCACTTCTGCGAATCATATCTGATAATAAGCCTGTACCAAGTTAAGCTGGGAAAAATGCTTGATCTTTGTAAACTGATAAAAAAAAATCACTTATGAAGAGAAGTGGGTATCTATCTTTTGAAATCGCTACAAATATGCCAGGTGGAATTTTCCCTTGTTGCTAAATGTATCGGAAATGACTAAGACATGTGGGGGTCAATTGCCCTCACTAATTTATATTAGACACAATGCCACAAAATAATAAAAAGAAGAAAGAAGAAAATTCAGACAAGAGAAATTGTACAAGTAAATAGATTTTATACAACAAATGTACAAAACAATAATTATGGATGTTGTTTAAAATGTTGAAATAAACTTTTTTTTTAGATTTTGTGTTACGTAATGTTCCAGTTTGATAGACTGCAAGTGGTAGGGTAATTTTTGTGAATGTGGAAAATTTCAGTTTGATTTAGTATTGCTTGTGTTCAAAACAAATAATGCAAAGTTTGTAGAAAAAGCGTGTGTGGCGTGACTTACGTTGTTTTTGATGCTTGTGTGTCTGACGCTTCGTTGTTTGCCGACGTTTAGTTTAGTTTGCATTGAATGAAGGAAATAGACTGTAGTTATTTTAAAAAAGGATTTTTAACTTAGTATGGACTTCATTTGAAAGTTATTTTATGATGAGCGTCGTCACATAGTGTGTAGCTTTTTCGGTTGAATTTCCTCCACTCTCTGTTTCTTAACTGTTTCTAAGCAATATGTGTCACGGGATAGGCTTCAGAAGATGTTTTAAAATTTTGGCGCAAATGTACTTTTGATCAAGTCAAATTAAGGTCAGACGTGAAGTCGTAGTAGACGACATGCCATGTGATATTTTTGAACCAATCAAATTATTTAGTTGTGTAATTTAATTTGGAGCCTATGTTTTGTTCAATTTTTGAAGTTTTGAGAACAAGATAGGATCTGGATCCTATAGACACTTTGAGAGATGAATAATTCCTTGTTCTAACATATACCTGCATTCTTATTTAGCGAATTAGTTTATGTCAAGTCACTGCCTACATGTATACCGTCTGATCAGATTTGTATGTGTACGCTTGGACACGTTTACGGATAATTTGAAATCTGAGAGAAAATCTACACCAACAATAGTTGTCTATGTCTCAAGTTAGATCTGGGCGAAATAACATTGACTTGTGCACTGGTATCATTTAAAAAATTGTAGTTTTGTAGTGTCGTCTAAAATTCGGAAGAGGCGGCTACTCTGGCCAATGCAGAAATTGTGTGTGATTTGTTGATTTTCTTCCCTGATTCATATTGATTGTATAGTCACAGTTTATTGCATTATCGCGCTTCACTGCCGAAATGTCTGTGATACTATGTCGGTTTTTATTGGCTCGTTTGTGTATCGATTGGTATTTCTCCTAACGTATTTTTGATTTGAACAATTTCATCATGGATTCGATAAAATAAGTTTTCATTCTGTCATTGTCGCTAGCATGAACACAATCTAACATCTCTGCAAGTTTCTCGAGTTATGCTTCTTCCTGTCACGAGCGCCAAAATTTGAGTTGTAGGAGATTGCAATTTATACTTTCGTAGTCTCCTTAGAATAGTATTGGACCTGTATGTGACATTGCTCACATGGTGATGATGTTAATTGCTAACCAATAGACACTTTGATTTAAACGGCGTGTGCTGTATTGTGGAATCTTTTTGACATGTTTGTAAATATTGTCTATTTTGGGGGTAGAAAATAATGTTTAGACGTGTTTTAATATGGTATGTATGTGCTTATATAATTGTGTTGGAAATAGGGTTTACCGGCAGAGGAACATGTCATTTCGACCTTGACCTCTCGTTCGTGCTCCCTATACACTGTAAACCGGTGGTAGAGACTAGCAAGTTCCCTTTTTAGTTATATTACAAACCTAGTTGTAATATACTGCTAGACATTTTTAGGCCATAGTTCCGTTTAGCTAACCTCGACGTATTTTATTATAGAGACTTTACTGTTAGCTTATCCAATTCTCTTGCTGGTCTCCCTTACCACAAGACAGTGGCTTCTCACTAAATTTACCATTGGATTTTGTATGTTTTTTGTATTTTGAAGATCAAAGTGTAGTATCTGTTCTTACCAGCTTGATATCTCATTGGACTTACCGGACTTTTTCTGACTTGGATTATTTACCAACGGACTGACACAAGGCAAGTAAAAAAAGATCCGCCTGTCAATAAAAAGAATTGACCAGAGTTCACGGACATCCTAAATCGATAAGTTTTTCCCTTTTTTACTCTTTATTTTCTAAAAAACTTTTTATTTTTCGTTTTTCTTATTCCCTTTTGTTTGCACGGCGTTTTTGTTTCTGTCTCGTTTTTATACCCCTCCCGCTTTTTAATTTGCCGTTTTCCTTTTTTGTTGAAACTATTATTGTCTTTGGTTTGCTCCTTTCGTTTTGTATTTTTTATTTTGTTCTTAAATAATTTTGTCCGTTTGTATGCCAAAACAACAACAAAAAAAAAACATTGAACAGAAGTTTGAAGCCGTTAGACTGTGGTGGGTTTTCCACCCATGGTCGACAACAATATTTCTAATACTCCTGAGACACCGGTTCCAAAGCCGGTGTCGCCTATCAGATCGGCCTGGTCAGAAAACAGGCCGCACCAGAAAGATGACAGTTTTTATGCCAACCAAAAAACAATATTCGAGGAAACGTTCAAAGGAACGAGTTCCTCACAATCAAGGAAGATTTAAATGTAGTGGAACCGCGAATAATTTCCCTGCTGACTTCGGACGTGAAAACGCGAAAGCTAATTGGAGTCAGCAGGGAGAGCATGGAAGAGACTTTAAAGGCACTACGCATCAACCCGAAAGTGCTGGCGAGAAGGACTAACGCTCTATGGGACATCCTTCTCGCGACGGAACAGGAAGCCAGGGACTTGGCGAGGAAGACGCTAACGTCAAAAACCCTGAGGCTTCAAACAGAATACATGGGCACCCGCAGGACAAGAGTTACTGTCCATGGGGTGCCCGTGGACATTTCGGAAGACCGAATGGGGGCCTTCTTCACAAAATATGGAGAAGTCAACGAAGTAAAAGCCCTCAGAAGCAAGTCCGGGATAGAGACGGCGGATATGGAGGGGCAGATAACCCTAAATAGGACTGCATTTAGAAACGTCCCCAACACGCTAACCTGCCGGGATAGGAGGATGCTGGTGGTGGTGGAGGGCAGAAAGCCTTGGCGTTGGTCGTGTGGGGTGTCGGGCCATAATGGCAAAGGAGTGTTCCAACAAGAAGAGCACACAAGCTGCACCACAACCGGCAGCATCAACAACCAAAAGAGTTGCAGCAAGTCAACCGGAGGAGGGGACTTCGAAATCAGACGGAGACTGGAAAGAGGTGGTCAGAGGCAGGAAGTCTCCTAAAGTTTTGTCTCCACACCCCCAAACAGAGATACCTCAGCCTGAAAAGGTGGTGCCAACACAGGAGAAAGGGCTGCAGTCAACAAAGGAAGGCCAGCAGCAGCAGCAGCAGCAGCCGAAACAACAACAACAGCAGCAGCCGAAACAGAGAAAACAACAAAAGCAGCAAAAAGAGCAGCAGCAGCAGCAACAACAAAAACAACAGCAGCAGCAGCAACCACAACAACAGAATCAGCAAACAGAGATGGAGGTGGAAAGAATGCCTCCACCTCGTGCTTCATCCCTGAAATGGTGCAGGGAGGAAGACGAAGACGAAGACGAAGAGGAGGAGAACAAAGCACAACAAAGACAGTCTAGCAGTAGTAGGGCGGAGGAAGGCATGGAGAAATCCAGGTCGCTCTCCGTCCCTGCTTCACCAAGAGAATCGGTGGGTCCGACCAAACCTAGGAGACACCCTCCCTCCCCGTCCCGTCCCGTGCTCCACCCCTTCTCCCTCCACTTCCTCCCTAGACGCATCGGCCACCCCACCCCACACATCGACCTCTTCCCCTCCCCACCCTTCCAGGGAGAAAAAGAAGAAAAAGATGTTCGCAGGCACCGAATCTATTTGTAAGGTCGACAGGAACGACTTTAAATGGGGCCTGACGAAGCAAAGAAAAGCCATACTAAGAGGACTATACAAGATGGACTCCATAGATGGAAAAAGCATAGAGGACCCCCGAAACTTCCCACAGGCCCCGGGCGTGATAACCTGCGTGAGGGAGAAGGGGGCTTACTTGAAGGTGTGGAAGCAAAAGAAGCCTTCCCCGACATCCGAGTCGTGGAAACGGACAACTCCACCCTTAAAAAATTAAAAAACTTTTGTGCTGGGAGGGTCCCCGTGTTGCCCCATCCCTCCTTATATAGAGCAGTAAAGCTAACGTACCCCACGGACGTCGGCGGGATTGTCCTGGACGGTCGTATGACGACCGAATTAGGAACGGGGAACCTTACCAGCGCAGATTTCCGCCCGGTATGTGAGTAGGCTTTTTGCATGTTTCTCTTTTTTTCTTTTCTGCAGGCCTAAACCATGTCTATCAAGATAGCGACGCTGAATGTGAATGGCTTGAGGTATCGGGGTAAGGCGGCCCGCCTGCTCCGGGATCTCCTGTCGTTCGGCGTGGATGTCGCCGCGATCGAAAAGACCCACTTTGTTTGCAGTTCCGATGCGTGTGTGCTGTTTAACGACTTTGTCGTCTATTCAGCATATGGGGACCGAGCTTCCAGAGGAGTGTCTTTGCTGGTGAAGCGGACTCTAGATGCGAAGCTGGACCTTGTGCATAGCGATGCCGTGGCCGATATTGCCGTGAAAAGTGGTTCGTTTCGGGTCGTTGCGGTTTATGCGCCCAACGACCAGGAGGAGCGGGTTTCGTTTTTTCGGCGGTTGGAGCCTTTCCTGGTGGATTCCAAGCGCTTAGTTCTAATGGGAGACTGGAATGCCATCCTGGACCCCAAGATAGATCGGGGGATGGGTGTTAGCGGGAGAAGGGACGATCGTAGCCTGGTCGATCTGATCAAAGATTTCGGTCTTGTTGATAGATACCAGGTCGATCACCCCGGGGGGGGGATGTGGACGTGGGCGCTTAGCTGGCCTTGTGACAAGGTGGTTAGCTACCTTGACAGAATGTTAGTGAGAAGGGCCGACATAGATCTGTTAGATTGTCCCACGTTCCACTGGGTAGGCTATACGGACCACAAACTCGTTTGTGCCCGTGTGGCGTTAGAACATAGGCCTAGAATGGCTGGCTACTGAAAGTTCAATCTGTCTTTACTGGACAGGCAGGACTTCCGGAAGCAGCTGACTAGCTTAGTGCAGCGGGAGCTAGTGGGGGCGGTTATCGGGAATAGGTGGTGGGACAGACTTAAATGTAGAATTAGGTCCTTCACCACTGATTTCAGCAAACGGCTCGCCCTAGATAGAGCTGATAAGGTAAGGACGCTTAAAGCTAGTCATGCCCGGGCGGTGGCTGGGGGGATCCCCTAGAGATAGCCGTAGCTAAGGAGGCCCTGCAGCGTTTGAATAGCGAGCGCTACATGGGCCAGGTAATTAGATATAGGTTAAGCAAGATGTCTTCCGAAGCCGTGAATATGGGCGCAGATCTGCGCAGGGAAGAGGTCCGTCGAGGTGGCGATCGTTACATTCGTGAAGTCGAAACCCCGAGGGGCGTACCCTTCGGGCCACTGACGACATGTGCGAGGCGTTTCGGCGGCATTTCGAGAGCCGTTTTACCAGGGAGCCTGGTCTTCGTGAGGACGAGTTTCGCAGGTATTTGGATGACTTTCCTCGGCTTTCGCCGACCGAAGCGGCTAGCTGCGAGGGAGAGATTACCGAGGGCGAGGTCTACGCGGCTTTGAAGAAGGTCGGTAGAGGCAAGTCGCCCGGTCTGGATGGTCTGCCCTATGAAGTGTACTTGAGGCTGTCGCACATCTTTGTCGGTAAATCCCGGTCGGCGACTGAAACGGTCGGATACGCAGGCCCCTGGCCTTCGCGGTCAGGAACGTCCATCACAGGGCTGCGTATTAAGTTACGCTCCCATTTTTTTGTCTGCCAACTTGACGATAGTTGGAAACTTTTCTTTCTCTCTCTCTCCTTTGCCTACTACTCCTGGCTTCTGTTCAACTCTCGGCATTCCGTCCCTACTGGCTGCCTGCACGTCGTCCATAACCTTTCCCGTACACTATGTTAGTCATTTATTAATTAATGTAACGAGGTTACTAATATTGGACTCGACCGGCAAACACGCAACGCCTGCACTGGACCTGTGACATGCCCGAACAACGCCATTTCTTCTATCCTTCCCAACACGTCAAGTTGGCACCCCGGCAACGACCAACAACCAACGTCAAGTTGGCATCCCGGCCAAGACCAACATCAACTGCAACAATCAACAGCGAGCATCCCAGCCGAGACCAACATCAGCTGCAACAATCAACAGCGAGCATCCCGGCCGAGACCAACATCAACTGCAACAATCAACTGCGATGATCCTGGGACAACCATTATCAACTGCAACAACCAACAGCGATCATCCCGGCCACGACCAACATCAACTGCAACAACCAACAGTTGGCATCCCGGCAACGATCAACTTCAACAACCAACAGCGATAATCCTGCCAACAACAAACATCAACTTCAACACCCAACAGCGATGATCCTGCCAACAACCAACTTCAACTTCAACTACAGCGATCACCTGTAACGCGGCAACGACCCACTTCAACTACAGCGATCATCTCTGCAGCGAACACCTGCATGACCAACAGCGATCACCTGTAACGACCAACCTCGACCATCAATGCCTGCACTAGAACTTCTGCACCTCCACCGTTCCGACCACCTTATTTTTCTTTTCTAGAATAAATTAGCATATATCATACATATCCTCGTTCTGTCGTCTATATTGTTTCACCGTCAGATTTAACGTCTTCAAAAATGTTAGTGGGCCTCTTGTGACCTCATTCACCCTTGTGTGATACTGGGGCGCTAGGGGGTCCGCTACAAGGTCACATAGCATGCACCCTGTTAAATTAATAATGACTGCCCTTAAAGTGTTGTGTCGTTGATTCTCCAGCATGGTTTCGAATAATGAACTCATCTCACTGACAAGTCTAAGAGCGTACAAAACCTAAGCTCCTGGAGAAGCGTGGTCACAACCGCTTCATCCGTATCGTTATTTAACATGGAAGCCGTATATACAGTCAACGACGAAATTATTCGTACACCCATCAATTTTGAATATTTTTATCCATTTCTCATCTATTGCCTATATGATTCCAGGCTTTTCATATGTTAATAAGCACGAAAAAAGAAATATAAAACTCAGTTTTCAGAACAATAAATAAATACAACAAATTTGACAAAATATTTGCAAAATAGGAAAAGATAAAATTATTCGTATAGTAGGAAATATCGTTTCAAATTAATTGACTCGTGTAAGTATATGTAATTTACATAATTATTTTATCGGTGAAGCCTTCTAGACTATTTATTTATTCAATAGAATATTTGTGATAATTCCAGCAAAGAACATCATGTGGTGCACAGAGCGTCACCATTGTTATTCTTACGTTAACAACACGATAGGGAAGACAAAGGAGATTAGCATTGACTTGAGGCAGAAAATTATTAACTTTTACAAGTCGGGAAACAGTTACAGTGCTATTTCAAACCACTTAGCTATCTCTAGATGTACGGTATAGTCCGTTATAAAGAAGTTTAAGCAGTTTGGCATGACAGGATTTGCCTTGGCTTGGAAGAAAAACAAAATTGTCACCAAGAACTGCACGAAAACTGTGTCGTCAACTTAGGGGTTGTTTTGAAAGACATCGCCAAAAGTTTGGATACGATGGGTATCGGCGTAAGTACTCGCACAATACAACGTTGTTTAAATAGAAATGGGTTGTATAAAAACTGACCACAACGAATCCCTCTTCACAAACCGTGTTATATTGTTGATCGGTTTAATTTTGCCATAACGTACTTGGACAAAGAAAATTGCTTTTGGGAACAAGTACTATGAGGTGATGAAACAAAAAACAAAAATCGAACATTTTTTGAACATAATAATGTAGAGAAGATATGGCGCAAGAAAGGCGATGCTTTCCTCCCAAAGAACACAGTGGCAACATTAAAACATGGCAGTTCGATGATGTTTTGGGGTTGTTTTAGCTCAAGGGGGACTGGGCAATTAATTGCAATAAGGGGAATAATGAAATCTGCAGACTATATCCAAATTCTGGATGAAACTATCAGCGCAAAATCTTCATCTATGTCGGTGATTTACTTTTCCAGCAAGATAATGATCCCAAACATACGTCTAAATCAGTGACTGCGTGGCTTCAGAAAAAGAACATTACAGTTCTGCCATGGCCTTCAACAAGTCCTGACTTGAATCCTATTGAAAATATATGTCAATAATTGAAAGTTCGAATAAAGTAGAATCAGGAATTAGAATGTGTAACCATTGAAGAATGGAAGAAAATCCTAGAAAAGACTTAAATTGTTATCGTGAAATAGTTCAATTTTTCATACTGTGCGAATAATTTTCTTTTCCTATTTTGCATAATTCACCTGTCAAGTTTGTTGTATTGACACCTATTGTTCGGAAAATTGAGTTTTATATTCCCTTTTCGTGCTTATTAACATATGAAAAACTTGGCATCATACGAGCATTAGATTCTGAGAAATGGATAAAATTATTCAAAATTGATGGGGGTACGAATAATTTCATTGTTAACTGTATATTATCAAAACTGTTGCGTTTACTCTGAGTAGCGTTCTTCTTTTATGCACCGTGTCCCTTGAGGCTTAGCCGATCATGACCCTCCACATCTTCTGTTCCTTGTAGCTCTTAATTAGTTTTATCTTTTTGCTATTTTTCCCAAACCCTGTTCTACAATCGATTTGTTCGAACCCTTCAAGTATGTTATGCGCTGCTTTCCTTTGTCCCTCTTTTCCTCAAGTTGCCTTGTGAGTATCAGGTTTTCCAAGCCCCCCCCCACTTCCTTATTACGTGCCCAAGAAATCTCAACTGCCTCTTCTTGATGTTAAGCATAGGTTTCCTTTTCGTTTTCATTTTCTCTAAAACTTCGTCGTTGATCACATGTTCGGTTCATGGTACCCTCAGCATCTTTCTGTAGAACCATATTTCTGTTGCTTCAAGTCTCTTCTTCATCTGTGCGGAGAGTGTTCAGTATTCACTACCATATAGGGTGAACAGATATGTAACAATTTGACATTCTTTTCTTTGTTTCTAACGAAGTTTTCCTATCTCTTAATACTCTGCTTAGCTTTTGGAATGCAACTTTGGCCATCCTAATGCGTCTTCGGATCTCAGTACTGCATTTTCCGCCCTCTGTTAGAACACTTTCCAGATATTTACATTTTTGTACTTCGATTTTAGCATCCCCGATTTGTAATTTGCACTCACCCTTTTGCTGACAACCATGCATTCTGTCTTGTCTTCTCGCTTTCCTTCGCTACATTCTGTAGGAATTTTTATAGTTTCCTTTCCGTGTCTGCTATCAGTACTGTGTCATTTGCATACCTTAAGTTGTTAAGATTATGACCAACAATAATGAATCCTGGTAGGACTTCAAATTTTTTCAGAATTGTCTCGCCGTACAGGTTGAATAAATCCGGTTATTACATACATATTTTTCTTACACCCCTGCTCTTGACTCAGCTATAATTTATGCGCAAATTATAACAATTGCGTCATGTAACAGTCTGCTAAGGAGCGTGAGATGTAGGTGAATTTCTTATGATCGTTTTTTGGGTTTCTTGTCAATTGTGTTGCTCAGATTTCCTGTTACTAAGGCACATAGAATGAAAAGACTTTGAAGGTTACACTCTTTCTGCCGTTAACACTTCTCATCAAAACCCGTCGTAAGCATAAATTCAGGGACATGCATTTTTGTACTTATAGACAAAAATGCATATCCCTAAATTTACACTCACGCCGGGATTTAATTAACCGTTTTGTAATTGCAGCAAATTGTGAAAAACCTGTTTTCATGGATATACTTGTAGTGTTATATAACCTTATTATATACCCTTGACTCAGCTATAATTTATGCACGAGTCAAAGAATAAGAACTGAATTCCGTGAAAGTCTGGTGAGGAAAGCAAAATTTAAATCACCTGACTAATCGATGCTATTTGCCCCATGCACATCATTTCCATTTTTTCTCACGTTTTAATCCGATCTATATAACAGGCGCGATACACGGCCATGTAAACTCACATAGAAAACCTAGATTCATTTTTCTTGTCATTCAAGTAGCATTCAAGTTTTGTAAATATGTAAATAAAGTGGTTTCTCTCAAACATATATACATTTCCTTGTTTGTTTTCTACATGAACAATATCTTACTATATCGCGTGTATGGTATTGCTTACGTTAGGATGCTTTAGTAAATTTACTTCTATTAGGCTAAATGGCTACAAGAGTGGGCTGAAAAGTTCATAGGTTGTCTATGAAAGAGTAATGCGATAGCTGTGAAATCTTGCATGCATTAATCTCAACTCTTATTAATAAATGTATCTGATTGTTCAAAGAAGACTTCAAAAGTAACTAGTAATGACTTCACTTGAAAATGGACAAAATTTCGCATCGTGGTGCTATCATGTACATGAAGAAAAAGAGTAAAGAACATTCATGCTGACATGGTTGTTACATTAGAGATTGATGTTGCAGCTTTATCAACAGTGCAAAAGTAGACAGCCGAATTTAGGATGGGGGACGTCCTGCAAATGCCACCACCGAGGAAAACATTGATCGTGTTTACTACATGGTGACAGGCAACTGACTGTAAATCAAACATCCAATGCTATATTAGGATATCCCGTGAGAGAGTTGAGAATATTCTGCATAATGAACTTGGCATGACGAAGGCGGGTGGCAAGTCTTCTGACACCTGATCAAAAGCGCACCAGTCTGATCACATCACAGGAAAATCTGAGGCAGATCCAGCTGGTTTGCTTAAATGTTTCCTAACACAGGATGAGTGTTGGGTTCATCATTTGTGCCAGAGACAATCTAAGCGGTAGAAAGAAAGCCAAGTTCGTTTCCTTTTCAGGGAAGGTAATAGTTTCAGTTTTTTGGGGATGCAAAAGGCATTGTTTCTATTGGCTATCTTCAAAAGGACTACACCGTCAATGGAGAGTACTATGTCAACTAGCTGAAGCAGTTACGAAAGGCGATCAAGATCAAACACCCAGGAGAAACTGACGAAAGAGGTCTTGTTTTATAAGGACAATGCTCTAGCGCACAAACCCTTGGTTTAGTGACTGTGGCGTTGAACTGGTTGATCACACTCCCTGTTCTCCTGATTTGGCCCCATCTGACTATCATCTGTTCCCTAACATAAAAAAACACTTGGCTGGGGACGTTATATCTGCTGGTGATGACTTTTTAAACCAACAGGCTGAAAGTTTCTTCACTATTGGAAACCAAACACTGCAACACCGATTGAAGAAGTGGGCAGACAGCAAGGGGACTATGTTGAAAAATTTGGGTCACATTCCATGGCAGTATTTTAGTCAGCCTATGAAATATTCAGCCGACCCTCGTAGTAGCAAATATGTTAGTAAATTCTCAAAAAACAAGACAGAAAATCAGTTTAAAAATACATTTCTGCATATTGTTACAATAATAAAAAATAACTAAAACATAAATACTGACAAGAAAATATCAAATAAGTGTAAAAATGTATTTAATGATAAATTTTCTGAATTTTGTGGAAAGTTCTGAAACATTCGTGTACATTAAACTACTAGCTTCTTTGTTTCAAATCCTTTACTCCTTTGTGAATAAATTACAGGAAGTAACTTTCACGTCATTGCGCATACTCAAAATATGACACATAGGCCTTATTAAACAGTGACTTTTTACTTACATTTGCTGATTTATGTTGGTGTTCAGTGTGATTAATGACCTCATTAATCACATTTTATTTTCACTGTCAAGGTGTACGCATCAACAGAAGACGGCCCACTTTGTAATGTTAAGAATGTTTTTCCTTCTTAGGATAGTCAAGGAAAATGCGAGTATTGCTGAGTTGAAATAGAAATGAAAGCAAACGCAAATGCCGGTTGCGTTGTATCGATAATAATAATAAAAAAAAAACAAAAAAAAACAAGCATAATTAATGACTCAATTAATGTTAATAAATCTACTATTCCCAAATCACCACAAATTCCCGTGAAATTTGCCAAATCTCCCAAAAGCGAAATAATTCAGGAAAAAATTAATATTCTTTCTTTTTGGAAGCGTTGAAAAATATTCCAAGCATGCACATTGTAGCGTAAAAAACTTGGTTGTCTGCCTTTGATTCAGCCGTAATTCATGCGCATATCAAGGCGTAAAAATGACTCACATGATAGTCTCACTAGAAGCGTCAGTGTTAAGCCACTTTTTCAGTTGACGCCCAATACTATAGAAGCGACAGAAAGTGCATTTTCCGACTTTCCTTCTATCTCTTCTGATATAGTCGAGACAAAGTCACTGAAGCCAGGCCAGGTTAGCATGGATGACCTTAATGCATTTTTCTTTTCTATATCTTTTTAATGTTTCATTGACAGAACAAATTATTGTTGCATACAAGTTTTGTACGTATGTATATAAACTATTTTCTCTCAAACATACATACATGGCCTTTTCTCTTTTCCCTCATGCTACCACATCGCGGATATGGTAGTACTTAAATTGAGATAGCTAGGTAAATTCACTATTCATCATCCGTTTCCTTTGAATTACGAAATGTTGCACAGATTTTGACGAAGCATTTTGGGGGTTGTCAGACAAGCGCCAGCAAACTATATCAGATCAACGTCATTTTTCTCTGTAAAAATTCTTGTCACAAAAACAAAATATATCTTCTTTCGAGAACGCATACCAATTTACCTTGCAATAAGGCATTTTCGCTGCTTACTAGACGGAAGAGATTTCATTGTGCATACAAACCATAAATCCCTCACATGCACACTACATACAGTGACAAATATTTTCCTATTCATCTGTTACCTGCACTATATTTCTCAGTTCACCCCAGACGGCAGATATATGATCAGGAAAGAGTATATAGTAGCAGATATTCGGTCGCTTCAATAACTTCACCAATCTTGAGTTACGATACAATTGCACAATAGTATAAATCATATGAAACTCTGAATATGAAATATATAAAAGTCAAAGATAATGCATCCCTATAGCGCTTACATACCCCCAACATCAAATTATTAATATACTGAAATCCGCTTACATAGGCAGCATCAGAAAAACAAAGTGAACAATCTTCGCGATATCAAAAACTTTATGCACAAAATCAATCTTCACAAACCACAAGTAAATCAGCATCTCCGTCGAACAACATCAACAACAGCTCAAGCAACGGACATCACTACGAAATCAGGTCACACTGATGACTACATTCATTATTGAGAACATTGTTCACTACAAATATATATTAGCTTGTTACATATAAATTCGTTCGTTTTTTTCTGGTGTTCGGCAAATGATCTTTCGTAGCATTTTTTGCTTCCTAGTATCTTTATCTAGTTATTTTTGAAACTATTGTCTAAAGGTTTTGAAATTTTATTTCAGATTAGACACCCCTTTGAGGTGGAATGCCAAATAGACAAGAATGTGTATGTTCTGTTTGTTTTTAATCAAGGTCACAAAGCTACCAAAGCTGCTCGAGACATTTGTGCCGTGCCCAGAGATGATTTAATTACCGACAAAATGGCACAGAAATGTTTTTTCCCGTTTCATGGAGAGGACTTACAGGCCCTGCGTTCTGTCCGAACAATTTGATGAAAATCAATTGAACGCATTCATTAAAGAAGAAACCCGCCAGACGATTAGGGAATTGGCTAAGAAGAAGGCAAGCTCTCATGTTACTGTCGTTCGTCATCTTTACTCAATGGGTAAGATCCAGAAATATGGTGAATTGGTGCCACACGCACTGACTAAGAGAGACAAACTCCAGCGCTCCTCTATTGCCACCAGTTTACTCGATCAACACCAGGTTACTCTTAGATATAATGTCAAAATGCCTTCGCGGGCCGGATCCGGCCCGCGGGCGCGCGAAGGCATTTTGACCGGCCCGCGAGCCTGATTACCAATGATTCTATTTTTAACATGAGAGACGAGGCTTTCGAATTCGACAAAAGGCCTGCTGTTATCTGTGCACTAAAAATATTAGACTATCTGCCAGTTATCTTTCATGAGACTTATTTTACCAAGTTGCGTTGCCTACGTTTAATGTCAAATAATGGACACATATTTGTTATGACCCTTGGCTACATTAAAAGGTAACAGAAGCGAAAGGAATGATAATGTGAACGAGGCCAGGGAGGGACTGACATGCGAGGTAGCAGAAATCTAAAGACAGTTAAACATATGCGCATTATACATACATGCCTCATGAATGTGTGGATGATACCGCATGTATACGTACGTAAGTGTATATGTTTGCAACTATTTGTACTCGTATGTATGGGAATATGTGCTTCGTTTTTGTTTGATGTGTGTGTGTGGTTCGTTTGTGGAACAATTTTCAATAACAGTTTCAAACCTACACGTCATAATTTCATCCATTTCACTTCGGTTGATTTTTTTCACTGAAGTATTTTGACGTTCCTTCAGGAAAAGTAATTTTTGTTAGGTGTTTTTTTTAATTTTAGATTTCCTTTTCTGTTTTTTTAATTTTAGATTTTTCTGATTTCTCAATGTTTATTTTCAATAGGGTTTTAAATATTTAGGTTGACAGGGGTCTGCATATGTAATTTTCCTTAATTTTTCATTAATGGCCTTCGTCCGGCCCGCGACCCGTCATTATAACACGATCCAGCCCGCGGGGTCGAATGAGTTGCCGACCCCTGATTTAGACGGATATAGTTGTGTTCGTTCATAAAGAATAATTAACCAATGACATTGTTCTATTTATTTTTAAAAACTCCTTAACCTCGAGGCAGTAGTTAATCCAAAAACAAAAAGCGAGCCGGTAACTTGAAAAAGTGATTAGCAGAAAATTCATTTTCGTTAAAAGGAGCGATCAGTATTGTGTCGACTTCAAAGGAGGCCGACTGACTGCCAGCAGCGCGGACAGCTAATTAACTGTCTACCTTCTGAACATGAAGAAACCGCCTCTTTCTTATCAATATATACTATCTCTTTCACAGACATCCATAATTATCATTAATTTAAACATTATATTTTAGTAGATACACGTGTGTATTAAGAAATAATATCAGATTAAAAATAAAAATAGTCCATTTAATTCCTTAGAAATTACATATGTATTTACAAAACCCTTTTAATGGACTTAAAGCCAAAATTAAGAGTGTGACCTCTAAGTAGCATTTTTCAAAAATCTTTTCCCATCTTTGTCAATACTCATCTCTGTATGATGTTTGAGTGCTGATATAAGAATCTGCCGTAAACGGTAGATATAACTTCTTTTTTCAGACATTCTTTGAATTTTTGGAAGCTAAAAACTGAGTTGCAAATTCTTTCAGTGGACACAGAGTTAAAAGAATAATCACGTGGTAGAGATAAACACTCAGTTGTGGAGCAAGCTAAGTGAATAATAATCCAACCTTTAGAAAGAGAGCTATTTATGTTGCCATAGAGCATCTCATTGTGCTAAAGTGGGATAGTCCATTGCTTGGGCTGTGATTGGCTGCTGGTACCTGAGTGGAGGTATTTCTATATAAATACCAGCTTGATTCATCTGTTAGTTTGCAGAGTTTGTATTAAGTTACAACCTGCTTTATTTTTGTCTGCCAGCTGGACGCTAGCTGGGACCTTTACACCGGTAAGTGCTGTTTATTATTGTTACTCTACATCTCCTCCCCCCCCCCCCCATCGCGTGTGTGTAATGGCCTTTGGGGAGGGATGAGTTCCTTTAAACCTGGCTGGTTGTGCGGAAGTAGTCTGGACAATGCCCGGGGGGGGGGGTCCGTGTTATTGTAGACGACTGAACAGTGTTCGACGTTATTCCAGCGTCGAATGTTTGTGGCACTGGTGTAGGGGTCTCAGGTAAGGCACTAGGTCTGGAAACTGGAATTGTAGGTGCATCCAGTTTCCTGAGGAATCGGCGATTTCGTAAGGTAATTCTACCTGATCCATCAACTCTGATACGGTATTGGTGGTTGGGGAGGGTTTCAATGACCTGACCTGTTGTGTCCCATCGGCGGGTTGTTGGTCGTTGTAGTGCCACTATTTGTCCTTTTTTTTGAAGAGGGTTTAAGGTGTGTGCTGTTCTGTTGTATCGCTCTATGAGACGAGCGTTCCGCCGGGACAGACTTATCTCGCGATTTTGGGCTGCGGTTATCCAATTCGCATGTGGCTTATAAAGTGTGGGTGGGATGGTATATAGTCACGTAGTCGGCGGTGGAGTAGTAGTTGAGCAGGGATAGCCCAATGTTTTGAATGGGCGTATTCCTGTATTGGAGGATGGCTCTTGCTGCACGATTATTGTCCAACGATCCTTGGGCTCATGTTTGCCATTTACGATTCTCTTTGCTGTTTTGACAGCAAGCTCTGCCCGACCATTGGATTGTGGGTAACTTGCAGATGATAACCTGTGTTTGACAGCCCAGTCTTGTAAAAATTGCTTGAATGTAAAGGATGTGAAGGTGGCCCACCATCAGTGCTGAGTTCCTCGGGAGCACCGTAGGCTTTGAAATATGTCTCGGCAAATTGAAATAATCCTTGACGCATTAGCTTCTCCGTGGCTCAAGTGGTATAGATTTAGCCAGCCTGTTAACCTGTCAGCGCATGCTAAGTAACCATGGTTCCCAACATGGAAGATGTCCATGACGATTTGCTGAAATGGCCAATCAGGAGATGGTGTCAAGTTGATTGGCTCTTTTGGTTGACTCGGGGCAATTTTTGAGTAGAACGTACAACCTGCTCTAATGTTACGTATTGAAGCATTCATCCCGGGCCAATAAACAGATTCATTGGCACGTGCCTTCATGCCAACTTCACCTTGGTGTGCAGAATATAGGCTATGTAAGACTTTTGCGCGTTGAGAGGTGGGGAGAATGATTCTTTGATCTAATAGCACTAATCCATCGTCAACACTTAGGCGGTGCCTCACTTTCCAGTATTCGCGGATTTCGGGTGCAGTGAGGCTACGCGTCCGTTGGAATCCATTTCGTATTACCTCAATTAATTTTTTGTATTGCGGGTCGCTGCGTCCCGCCGCACGGATAACGTCTGGTGAGATGAGCTCCAGGTTGTCATTTGCACCGAATGTTGCTAATAGGGTTGTTGATTTGACCCAGTCATCCATATTGTCAGACTCTATGATGTCTGATTGAGAGGGTTCAGCAGTGAATACATTTAGGAGTGCCTGTGATATGTCTGCTGGGTTACGAGAGACAGCATCGGAGGCTCTGTGCCATTTTCCAGGGCAGTGCTGAATGGTGAATCTGTACCTGAGGGTTTTTCCTTTAACCTGAATAATCGGGGGTTTTGGATTTTACTAAGATCTCTATCTCCGAATAATCCTTTTAATGGTTCATGATCTGTAACCACTATGAGATTCGGGCAACCCATTACAAAAATGCGACATTTTTCCAATGCCCACGCAATTGCTGCTGCCTCGCCTTCAATAGGTGCATATCTGCGTTCAGCATCAATGCAGAATCTGCTACCAGCAAATATCAGGCGCCAACCTTCAGGGCAGCAAACTGGGGCTTTGTCGGTGGTGCATGAGCAATACTTCTGCAGAAGTAGGAAGCCCATTCCGTCTTTGCTCCAATCTGGGGCGAGGCAGGTTATTCGTTCTTTTTCAAATGTTGCAATGCCTTTTCGAACTAAGTCAACTATGACCTTCTTTGAATGCTGGAATGCATCCTCAAGGCTTTTATTCCATATAAAGTGTGAGTCTCGTTTTACGAGATCACGAAATGGAAGCATGACTGGGCTCAGTGAGTATGCCCAAGCGACTTGGTTGACCAGACCAAACCATGATCTGGCATCGGTGAGTGTTTTTGGTATTGGGAAGCTTAATATCGCCTCCAGCATGGATTTAGAAAGGGTTACACCAGAGGATGTTATCTGGAGGCCCCCAAACTGCATAGTGTCCTGGAAAAATTGGAACTTTTCTCTATTGAGTACGAGGCCGTTTTTTGCGCAATGGAAGAGGAAATCGAAGGTGTGAAAAAAGGCTCCTTCGATGTCAGAGTCGTAGAGTAGTGTGTCATCTACGATTTTTACTTTGCAGGAAATGTCTTTTATTACTTCATCATACCTTCGGGTGTAGGCATCGCCAGATGCTAGGTAACCTTGTGGCATCCTAAGGTACATGAACCTTCCCCATTCTGTGATGAAGGTGGTGAGTGGCTGGGACTCTTTATCTAAGGGGATGGAATGATATCCATCAACAGCATCCAACATCGTTTTCTTTTTGTTTAGGTGGCACTTGTAGTGCTAGCTGGAATGGTGACCCTGTATGTTGTGTTTCCCGTTTGCACTGTGAATTCAAGTGTTGGTAGTCTATGGTTCTTCGTGGTTTGCCATTTTTCTTGGCGGTAATTACCATAGTGCTACACCAATCAGTGGGCATGCCGACGGGTACTGGGGTTATGATACCCCTTTTCACATCTTCCCAAAGGGCCTGCCTTACGGGCTCTTTGAAGTGAAAAGGCACAGGAATTGGGTTATGTCTGGCTTTTGGGGACTGCTCCTTCTTTGAGGTGTATATGAGCAGTGGGGCCAGACGTTGGTGGGAATTCACCATTATTTTTGAACGCCGTTTCGGTGAATTGATTTAATAGCCAATTCTTGAGCCTATCAATGTTTTGTTCTGTTGAGGGAAAAGGTTTTTTTTGGGGGCGCGTTGGAAGTTGTCCTTCGACTTTTGCATTGTTTAGGGCTCGCGTCTGATTTTTTTATGTGTACTTGTCGAGGGCATGTGTTGCATTGCTGTTTGGGGTAATATATTGTAGTCGTTGGGTTTGGGAAGTCTTTCGACAGTATCCCTACGTCAATGCAGGCTGCTTTGCTGAAGTATAGCCGCTTGATCTTTTTTGCATATGTATAGGGCTTGTTTAGTTGTTCTTCCTTGGACGATGAATTCCACGGGGAGCCAACCCTGACATACGAGTGTAAAGCCTCCCACAGCTCGGACGACTTTTTTTTTTTTGATGGAATGGGGTTGTTGGTAGTGAGCCCCATATTCAGAAGGTGCTTAAGTCCTCCGAGACATATGGTGGCCCCACTGTCAGGAAAGATCGTCATCCTAGTGCTGTGATTTCTGGGATATTCTTAACTTGTCTGGGATCCGGTTTTGGAGAATATGCATCAATTTCCCTTACCTGGCCTGTGTCTTTTAGATGTATACGTGCCCGTCGTTTGATTGAATGTAATGTGGGCGATAAGTGTGTCCATGGCGGCTTCATTAGCCTCTGGGCTTTTTCCTTACTGCTTGAGCCAGTTTCTTAGCCCGGCATACCCTCGATAGGTGATTGGGCTTCCCACAATTATTACATGTTTGTCCCCATGCTGGGCATTTTTTAGCCGGCGGATCCAGTTCCTGAGGTGCAGTGCTGGTGGCTGCCACAACCTAAGCAAGCCTGGTGGTTTGGTTTAACATTGCAGTTGCAATAAGTGCTGGTACGGATCCCCTCGTTGGCTTGTGGCGTACCCTTCTGTCTGCGGTATGTTGATAGCCGAGCAGCGGCTGTATCTGAAGCGCCAGCCATTGAGGTTTGGTCTCGCAATGCTGATTCAAATGCCTCAGCATGACGGATATTTTGCTCAAGGGATTTAAGTGCCCCAGCTTTGGCCAGTAGGTCAGCCTGGAGTGTGTCATTTGCTATTCCACGGATGATCTGGTCCTTGATGTATATATCAGACAGGTCATGCTCACACGAGGGGCAGGTAAAGTTACAATCAACAGCTATGGCTCTGAGGCGGACAAGGTAATTTTTGTATTGTCTCATCCGCATCCTGAGACATGGAGGAAAAAAAGCAAGGCGATGGACAATAGGACTTGACCTCTGGGTGACCAACGTTTCTACCATGTCAAGTAGCTTATCTGGATCAGTGGTAAAGAAGTTAGGGTGTGTGTTGATTATGGCGTTTTGCACAGTCTCATCAGCACAATTGTATAGGTGAATATTAGCTTGGGAGCTTGGCATATTTGTCATCTTGGTAAAGACATCCCAGTCAATTCGGAACTTCCTGAATTGTTGTGGTGTCATCTCGAGATTGAGATAGGGAGGCTTGGCTGCTAGTGCCTGAATGCGGGTTGTCTGGGTGGTGGCTTCCTTAGCCTGCTTGATGATACACAGGGCTTCTCCCATTAATGCAACTCCGAGCTCCCTAAGCATGGATCGATCCAGCATTTGAAGGCTCTCGATTATCAGTTTCTCGTCTGCAAACCTTGTTGCATGAGTTTTGGCCGAGTCAGTGGATAGGCCTGCTTCAATGAAGAAGAGTTCCCAATCTTCGGGTGTCATATATTCTGTTTGCAGCGCCATGTAGAAAAATCACGTGGTAGAGATAAACACTCAGTTGTGGAGCAAGCTAAGTGAATAATAATCCAACCTTTAGAAAGAGAGCTATTTATGTTGCCATAGAGCATCTCATTGTGCTAAAGTGGGATAGTCCATTGCTTGGGCTGTGATTGGCTGCTGGTGCCTGAGTGGAGGTATTTCTATATAAATACCAGCTTGATTCATCTGTTAGTTTGCAGGGATTGTATTAAGTTACAACCTGCTTTATTTTTGTCTGCCAGCTGGACGCTAGCTTGGACCTTTACACCGGTAAGTGCTGTTTATTATTGTTATTCTACACGTCACCCTTAGATTAAAAATGTATGTAACTAATGAAAACAAAGTTTTTAAGAATAAATAGCTATTTCTAAAATTACTGGAAACCTAGACATACGAAGTTCAAAATATTTATCACATAGATTTAATGACGGATGAAAATGCTAATGTTGTGTTCCATTCAACTACACGGTCAGACTAGCTCCAAAATACATCATCACTCATTTATTCAGTTAGCGCCTTCCTGGACCGCCTACTTGGTGCAGCTGGTTATGAGGCGCCAGTTTTCCGCCTTCGCAATTCCGGCTTGGAGCTGGACTTATTTGTTAAGTATATGAACATATATATATACATTACGTATTTTAGAAGCTCTAAGAAAAGAATTAAATTTTTTTTTAATTAAGTAAAAAAAAATACCACAAAGTAAGACAAATTACGAAATAGTACGTAAATAAACAAACACAAATATCGAAAACTTTGTTAATTTTAGAAAAAGACAACACACAAAAAAAGAAAATATATATCGGGATTTAAGCCTAAAATACTCGGAGATTATGAAGTCATTATTTAACAGTTCATTTTTGTTCTCTCTGCCATGGCTAGGGATTGAACTCACAACAGTTTCGATCAAGCAACCAACGCTTTTATACACTGGGGCCAAGTGTCACATCTAGTTCTAGCCACTGAGACATGACTCTTTGGGCTATGTGTTACATAGCCCAAAAAGTCACATGTCTCAGTGGATAAAACTAGATGTCCAAAGTGTTACATGGCCTAGAGAGAACAAAAACTTGGAGAGTTGAGTTATCAAGGAGAATTAACTAAAAACGGATATATCTAAAGGCATGGCATGTGGAATTAGAACAATCTACCACCGTGGACTAAATAAAGGGTTCAGTTCGAAATTCAAACTAATGTAACTTGAAGACCGGAGCGTACAACAACCGAAACATCATGAATATGACAGTAAAGATAAAGGCAACAGTAATGTAAATATTGTAAATAGTTACAATATAACTTATCTCAGAAATCTAGAAAAATGTTAAGTTGATAAATATAACTTTAGGTAAGCAAAAACAGAAAGTAAAAATAAGACAAATGATCGTCATGTTAGTAGTTGTAAAAAACAAATAAATATTACTACAGAAAAACCCGGTAACTGTGGAAAAAGTTGTAAGAAATAATAATACATATATAACTTCAAATAAATATAATAATCATATTATATATAATAAATGAATATAATAAATCATAATTGCAAATAGTATTAAATTATTATATTACTTTTAAAAATAAGAAATAACATTTTTCAGTTAAACCTAAGATCCGTCCATTTTTTGGAGCTTCGACAAAATGCACCATCTTTGCTTGAGTTCAGAACCTCTAAATTCCTTTATTTTAAAGAGCAGCATTTAAGCTAGCTCCTGTCGAGGGCGCTTGATTAGGTCTTCATCACAATAGGTAGCGGGGAGTAGATGCGATAGGCAACAATAAACTACAGAAAAACCCAAAATTGATCGCTGCATTTAAGTATTGCATTATTATTTAAGCTTACATGTTTTAATTTGCTCAAGGAGTCGGCCTGATTTCAAAGTGGTATGATATGTTGGGCTACGGACTCTAGGAGTAAAGTTGAAAAAGTGTGACACAGTGACACACTGACATGATATAGAAGTGATGCTGGTATGAGAAACCCGACGTTACCACTAAACAGTTTTTAAGCCACAACACGCGATAGATTTCGCCCTTCAGTTTACATTTTTTTAAACGACAAAGTAAAAGTCACGCTCCACCTCCCCGGGTTGAAGAGTCACCTTTCGATCTCAATCAGAGAACAATCTTTTCGAGTTATTTCAAAATAAGAACATTTTTATACCATCACACACATTCACATAGATAGTTTCGTGAATTCGTAATTATGAAATTTATTTACTTTGTAAAAGAACATTTTTTCTATAGAGGATTTTTTTTTACTATTTAAAATCCGTTTAAAATAATCTGCACTACTGAAAAAAAAAAGAATTATTACTTAATATTTGTTTATTATGAAAATATTTTTAAATAAAAATGATAATATTAAAATTGCATGAGAAAAATAATGAAAATATTGGAATTGTATAAAATTAATATAGAAAGAAGTATTTTAATAAAAAAGATATTAACATTATATGAAAAATTAAGAAAATGTTGGAATGTGTAATTAATACTGAATTATATGAAAAACTAGTTAAGAAAAGTAGAATGCGACTACATCGTTTCTTTGAAAAATGAAATCGCCAAAATGAAGCCAGCGTGTTTATATATATATATATATATATATATAGAGTATTAATATTTAGGCAGCATTTTTTTCATTCATACATGTTTCATTAAATAATATAGACAAGTGTTGTCTATTTATGGATCAATATTGTGATTTTCTTTCTTCGTTTAATGATAATGTTATTAAGCTTATCAGGCGTTATGAAAAGAATTTACATAAAATAGATAGACAACACTTGTCTATATTATTTAATGAAACATGTATGAATATATGAACATATGGTGCTCGGTAAAAATGGCAAAAGTGGATAAATAGGAAAAAATGGCAATTCGACAACAGAAAATTATGACCGTTCGAGAAGGATGGGTCTAAGCTCCCATCCTTCTAGTTTAAAATACGGCTAAGTCACCCCACCCCCACTCAATATTTTAAAATAAATATTTTTAAATAGATATTTACTCTAGTGAGGTGTGGAGTTAGGTTCCTTCTCCTCTTGTTTTAAATAGGGGGCTAAGTTCCTGCTCTTAGTATTAAAAACATTTTTTAAATTTTCGATGTCGATTTTAGAAGTTTTATTGGTGGTGGGGGCGCTAGGTTCCTACTCCTAAATGCAATAAAAGCACAAATCGTAGCGTGTTTAAGTGAATTTGATGACTATAATTAATTTTATAATTGATAGCTGACATTAGGATTAGATGTGTATATATATATATATATATATATATATAAAATAATATATGTATATATATATATATATATATATAAAAAATGTATTATATATATATATATATAAGTATTAGTGTATATATATATATATAATATATTAGTTTATATATATATATATATATTTATATAAAATAAGTATATAAAATTTTTGTGTTTGGGACGATTAATCGGAATCGGAAAAATCAGGTTAAAGGCGAAGGTTAGGAATCCCATTCAAATAAAATTTTTTTTTTTAATTGAATGTTTTTTCTTACAAATAATCAAATAAAAAAACTTTTTTTTATAATAGGAATGTTTTCTTTGAAAATATTTTTAAAATAGTTTATTTATTATTTTTATGATTGGAATATTTTTCTTTTTGTGAAAATACTTTTTTAAATATTTTATATTAAAAACATTTTTAAATAGTCTAATCTATTTTTTATAAATAGAAATGTATATAAAAAATTTAAAATATTAAATGTTTCGGGCAAAATGGCCCCGTATCATTAAAAGGGGTGAACGAGGTCACAAGAGGTCCGCTAACATTTTTGAAGACGTTAAATCTGACCGTGAAACAATATGGACGACAGAACGAGGATATATATTATATATAGAGGTTTATTCTAAAAGGAAAAAAATGAAGATGGTCGGAAACGGTGGTTATGCCGGATACTGGAGGAGACGGAGCCGGATATTGCAGGATGGAGCCGGATGCTGCAGCTACTGAGCCGGATGCTGCATTTGTTGAGCCGGATGCTGCAGTTTTTCAAAGTGCATGGTCGAGGTTGTTTGCTAGGATCATCGTTGTTTTTTGAAGCTGATGTGGGTTTTGCCAGGATGATCGCTTTTATTTGTTGATGTTGAGTGATGCCAGGATGATCTTTTTGGTTGTTGAAGCTGAGTCGTTGCCAGATATGCCAACTTGTTGCTGTAGTTCGTGTTGCCAACTCGTTGTTTGTCATTGCCGGGGTGCCAACTTGTTGCAGCAGTTCGTGTTGCCAACGTTGTTTTAATCATTGCCTGGATGCCAATTTGACGTGTTGGGAAGAAGAGAAAAGAAAGTTCCCAACTATCGTCAAGTTGGCAGACAAAAAAATGGGAGCGTTTATTAATACACAGCCCGTAGATATATATATTGGCCTATATGGCCAAGGGGCCTGTGTGAACGACCGTTGCGGCCGCCGACAGAATTTTTTGGGAGAAATCACTGTCTTGTATATAGGGGGACCAGCAAAGAGAAATTGGCTAATTTAACCGAAAAGTCTCTATAAAAAAATATATATAAGGTTATATAAAGATAACTATGGTCTAAAATGACTAGATGTATATTACACCTAGGTTTGTAATATAGCCCTAACTAAAAATGGGATTTTATAGTCCCTCTGACGTGTTAACAGTGTGTGAGGGTATGAATGAGGTCAAGGTCGAAATGACCTGTTCCTCTTTGGTTCAAGGACAGAAGGATATATAATCCGACAAACGTCATATATAATAATAACGGAAATATATATTTTTTTTATTCGACTAAGATGTTGTTCCCACGTGTTCAAACTGAGTGAAATTAAAAAAAACAACTTAAGTGTTACAAAAACGAGGAACTGTTTTCCGTTAAACACCGCTTAATGTCGGTTTTGATTTCAATTTCGGAAGCAATCATCAATGGGACCTATTTTGTTTTTTCCCAAGTTTTTTCAGTGTGTTCAGATGTAATCGCCTAAAAAATAAAATTCATGGGGGGGGTAGTAAGCTTTTATTTCTGAATATTCTTTTTAATTTGACAAACTTCTCATGTTTTTCCATTATGTATTGTATCCAAGATTTTTAAACTCATTGTGAGATATTTTATATTATTCTATATTTTTCCTTTTGTCATTTTTTTTTATTTATCCATTTTTGCCATTTTACTGTATATTTTTATTTATTTATCCATTTTGACATTTTATTTTTTGTCATTTTTACCCTAATATTTTTTCCTGTTGACATTTTTATCTTCTATTTTTACCTAAATTCATGAACATATATATGAACATGAATAAAAATTGATTTGTAAAGATTTGAAAAATATATGGTCCAAATTAATGTTACAAAAACGATAAAATGAAGCCAGTCAGTTTTAACGTTTTTACAAAGATAGTGTAAATTCGGTTTGATATTTTTCAAAAAAAAAAAACTGCAAAAATATTATCTATTATATAAGTACGCAGTTTCATTGGATAGTGATCCTTAATTTTTAGAGAGTGGGGATAATTTCATCAACTATATCCCTGTCAAAAACAATTTTTTGATATATATTTATATATATAGGATAATATAAAACGGTACATTTCCATTTTTTTTTCAAAAGGGATTATTAATACCGTGGCGTAAAGGACCAGTTTCAAAAAGGAACAGAATACATTCAGTATAAAGAAAATGACTGAATTAAATTAAGTTAAAATAAATGATACTATTTTGATATATATTTAATATATATCTATTTAAAGATAGTCATATATAGAAGGTAATTCCAAAACTTATAATTTCGACCTGGCAGAATAGATAAAATTTAGATAGATAGAAAATTAAAATAATTTTAATCGGCAAGAAAAGCTGTGATTTTCGGATGTCAAAAAGACAAAATTAGAAATAATTTTTTTCATACGATTTTTGATTTTTATTGTTCTTTTACATTTCATACATGAATGATTTTTAAAATTACACTGGTAAGTTTATAAAATCATATTTAAAAAAGTGGGACCATCATTTTAAGAATAATGTTTTTGGTAGATATTCCAAAATCTGAATATTTGTTAAAAGGTTCCATACAAAGGATACAATTCGATCAGTTTCAGCATTTTTAATGAATATTTTGAATTTCGACTTTCAACCCTTGAACCTTAATCTGTGTTTTAGGATGTTAAATTTAAACAAATATTTCAGAAATTGAAATAACTAAATGAACATAAAAAAAGGGACAAATTGTTATTTTAGGTGGACGAATAAAGAAATTTAAAAACTTCTAATTTCGGTGTGTAACAATAAAAGAAGAAAGTGTTTATAGACATATAAAAAAAAAGTAAGACTTTATTTCTGGATTGTATAGAAAAACTACTTTGGCTTTAAGGGAAGAGAAAATGTTCATAACAGAAAAAAGGGTTATTGAAACATTTGAGCGCCTAAAAAGTTCTTTAATTTAGATCCATTGTTATTATTTTAAATACACGACACAAGGAGTCTTTTATGACAGTTTTAAAAAGAATTTAAAAATGTTGGTAGATTTTAATTTGAAGTTATATTGATAATAGGTATACGACAGAAGTTTGTAGTGAAAAAGATATATACAACTGGAGAAAATAAATAATTGACATTCGTTCTAAACAGGAGTTAGATGGTTTTTCTTCTTTGGTTGAAAGTGGTTCCAAAGTTGAATTGCTTTCCTATCCGGAACAGATGGTTAAAATTCTCACTGCCAAATCGGCGAAGATTATCCAAAGACATAAATAAAGAAAAATCAGAAGGATCGAGACTTTTCCCCAAAATCATTATACAATTTTCCATTGGTCCTTCCATTCGTCAGAAAAAACACTTATCTCTAAATAAGAAAAACGAAACAGTAAAGCCGGTTTTGAAAGTAATAAAAATTTTCAAGTGAATTTGGAAAAATAGGCTAGAAAAAAAACCCAGAAAACATTCATAGCCGAATGGCTGAAAAATTAAATCCAATAATATATTTGTAAACGAATAAACCAATTATATAAATATATATATATATATAAATATATATATATATATATATATATACGAATAGAACCAGAAAACAGTACGTTTTATGACTATTATACGAGCAAATTGCTTTTTGTTAAATATGCCATTCGTTATCATTTTATGGACGATTTAAAATTTTGCAGAACAAGGTTGAAACTGTATTTATACACGAAAGCAGTTTTTTCATAGGTCAAAGGAAGCATTGACAGCTGACGTCATCTATTTCTAACAAAAAATATGGTCAAAGGCAAAGTGAAACGTATCTGTGAATGCCTGACGTCCAGAACATTTATGATTTTTATTGGAGAAAATGCTTCGAAGTACTTATCATAGATAACATCACCTACCAACGTTATCAAATGCCTCTCTTTCCCTTTAGTTACCAATTACCACCTTGCACAATTCAAGTGTTCATTTCGTAGCGGTATCATGCCGATCGTTTTGTGCAGGAGAATGTTCTGTGAAATGTACTTTTTTTTATTTATTTAAAGGAATGGATTCGATTTATATTTGTTAAAAAATGTAATAATATTTAAAAAGTTAATTATATATATATATAAAAAAACAATAGGAAAATGTTTGTGTGTGTGTTTGTCGTGGAGTTTTCAGGACAATACAATAAAACCAAACGAGGTAGACGATCTGCACCATCCCGCAAACAGAAAGGATGAGATATAAAGGGTTTTATTTTTTTTATCTCCAACTTGTGAAAAAAAAGAACAAATAAAGACAAAAGGAGATGGAAAAGCTAGCCTAATCTTTGGATTAACAATATATCGAAAACGATACTCATTGGAAACAATTATTACTGAGAAAGCCTGATACATATATATATATATATATATATATATATATATATATATATATATATATACTAATGACTTATACACCTTTAAAAATCAACAATTAAATTATATTCACAATAAATAAAAATTTAAACTTGCAATTCCAAAAAATGAATCTACATTCAAATTAACAAAATGTCAAAATGTAAGAATTCATATATAGGCATCACACCAAGGATGTAAAAAACAGAGTTAATCTTTATCACAAAAATTTTAACATTTTTTATCCGATAACAAAATACATATTTTATCGTAATATATAATAAATAAAATCAAAACAAATTTAAAATTATACCAATATACCTGGACAATACTTGTAACAAATTCAAGAAAAAAAACTATCATACAAATTTAAACCAGCACTGAACAGATCATAACCACACACAAATGTACACACGCCATGTAGACATACTAGATACACTGGTTTAACAGCACACATACATTTTACGCACACACAAACATTTATCCATTGAAACAAAATATATATACATACATTTTATAAATAGATATTTTACAATATATATTTAAGCCTTATGCAAACACAAAGAATGTGTTGTATGTGTATATATATAAATATGTTTATTATATATTTATGTATATTTATATATATATATATATATATATATATATATATATATATGCATGTATATATATATTTGTATTTGCTAAGAGGATATGACGCATGCACGAATACACAAAAATAAATAAATTTAACATTTATATAATGGAATGTATATAGGAAAACATCTATCATCTATCATCGAAGATACCACCAACCAAACCTAATGATTTTATTCCACTTATATAGATATATATATATATATATATGTTGTGTGTATTTGTGTGATATTCGCATAATATTATCTATCTATCTATTATTATATATATATATAATAAATACACACACACACACATATATATATTTATATATATATACTACAGATAAATAAATAGATTTGTATATACACATATATGGGAACATATATGCACACATATTTATACATATACACACATATACATATAAAAATATATATAAATATATACAGACACATATATATAGAACTCATATACATATATATACAAAATATATATACACACATTCATACATATACATTTTTTATTACAATTATATATATATATATATATATATATATATTTTTATTATTAAAAACACTTAAAATCAAATAGGTAATAATTAGTAATTTCTTTTAATATTATTTACAAATAATTTGTTTAATGAAACACATCAGCATCGAAATTTGGCCGTAGACAGAAACAGACGGGATTGTTTTAGATTCACACTTTAATCCATTCCAGTATCGTCAACACTCTCTGCTTTTTCTCACTCTCTACATAAGATAGCAATAATTCTTGATTTTAACACAGAAAAAGGTTTTTTCATTTGCGATGTGTTTATAGGTCTGTAGGATTGAGAGTTGCTTTTTTTTAGAGCACTCATGAAATAAAAATTATTACCTATGGTATTTTAAGTGTTTGATATAATTTAATTAATAATAATTTACAAAACATAAGCTTTCTTTAATGGATGTCACATATCCTATGGAAATTCAATAAACCATATTGCATCATTACTATGCAGACAGACAGATAACTATATCAAAAAAAATTGTTACACACACACACACAAACACACACACACACACATTACATTAACAAACACATATATATATATCTGCACACAAATATATATATATATGCATACACACATATATACATATATATATACAACACACACACACATTGAATATATATATATACACATATATATACATATATAATAAATATATATATATACCTATATATATACACACACATATATACACATATAATTATATATATATATATACATACATATATAAAATATATATATTTATATATATATATATATATATATATAGATAGATACACACATATATATATACACACATACATATATACACAAATATATATATACACACACATATATACACAATTAATATATACACATATACATAACAAATATATATATATATATATATATTTACGCATATATATATATATATATATATATATATATATATATATATATATATACACACATATATAATGTATAATTTTATATTTTATACATACATATATATACACATATATACACATACATATATACATCACACACATATACACAATATATATAGATATATATATATATATATATATATAAATATATTTAAAATAAATATTTACACACGCATATATATACATATATATATACAAATATATATATATATATAATATATCCATATATAGAAACACATTAATTTTTTATACATATATAGAAATACATATATATATATATATACAAATATATATATACACACAATATATATATATACATATATATAAATATTGACACATATATATAATTAAAATTTTATAGAATATACCAAAAATATATATACCAACACAAAAAATATACAATTATACACACACACACAAACACACAAAAATGAATTTTAAAATATATATATATATATATTAAAACAAATTTGTATTTATAATTTAACACAGTTAAAACAAATATAAAATATTTTTTATTTCATATTATTAATTTTTGAATTTTCATATATATATAATTTTTATAGAAGTTAAATATTCTATATATAAACATATATATATACACATATATTTTATTTATATTTAATATATGTATATATAAAACATATTATGCAGTAAACATATATACATTTATTATCACATATAAATATAAAAATTCAGATATATATGATTGCAATAAAAGCGGGTTTTATATATATATTTACATATATACATATAATATATATATATATATAGCATATGAAAAAAAAAAAAAATACTGAATTTTAAAATTAAATACAATATAAACTAGGTTTAAAAAGATTGGGTATTTTATAAAATTTTATAAATATTTCAATAGTTAAATTTTTTTTTAGATATAGTTAAAAAAAATTAATTAAAAAATTTTATTTATATATTTATTTTTATTTTTAAACAACATCTAAAATATTATTACATATAGATTTACGTTAAGAATATTAGCCATTATGTGGCGTTCCATATAAACCGACGTCCGTTTTCGATTACGGAGAATAATAACAAACAAAAATTTAAAAACAGTTATTTCTATATGAAGAAAGATCTAGGTCGATCTGAAATAATAATATATATATATATAAAAAATAAAACTTTCATAAAAATAATTATTTATTTTTAAATTTTCATAAAAAATATATATTTATATATATATATATATATATATATATATATATATGACATATATAATATACATATAATAGTTTATATATATATCAAATATATATACACATATATATATATACACACAAATATATATATATAAACATTTAATATATATATATATATTATAATATATATATATATATATATATACACTTATTTTTTATATATATATATATATACATATATATATTTACATATATATACATATATATAGATATATATATATATATACATATATATAATACATATATATATACTAGATATACACGTATGTACTATTAATACATAAATAAACAGAACAATTATAAATAACAACAATTTTATATATTTTTAAAAGGATGCCATATCCAAAATTATTGACTAGTTGACTTATATTAAAATTTATATTTATAAAAAACATATACATATACATATTATATACAAATTATATGCATATATATAAAACATATATTTATATATATATTACATATTCATAATATTACATATATATTTATATATATATATATATATATATATATATATATATTATATATCATATTATATCATACACATATTATATGACACAGACAATATATATACAGATTTTATATTATGTTATTATTGCCGGATTAGTTCCGCTTGAAAAATACTAAAAAAAATATGAAAATAAACTCAACTTCAATTTTGATAAATTCATGGGGACTTTTTATTCAATTAAAGTTGTATATAATATAATATGATATGCTACCATCATATATTTATATTAAAGTTATATATATGGATAAAATTAATGAACAGATACAATTATATGTTAAACATTAATGTTGAGAACGTGGATTATCCTACAAACGCAGGAATGAAATATATAAAATAAATGTATTGACGTAATAATACAATTGGTAATACGGTTAGTAGATCCAGAAATGCAGTTAGTAGCAACAGTAATTTATATACAGTCTGGGAAATTCAGTATTGAAGTGACTTCCTTCTGAGTCTACATGCTCGCAACTGTGGCTCTTACAAAGCGGTTACCGGTTCACTCTCTCACTCTCTCTCTCTCTCTGTCACTCTGTATCTCTCCCGGGTATTCACCGGCAGCAGTACAAGTATATACTGGTCGAGTCCACTTGTATAAAAAGGGGTGGATCCCTTAACACCCCCCTCCTTAGATCCCTTTTGGGGGGAGTTAGTATTTTTTATGGTCGATAATCAGAGGTTCGGTAAATTTTCTCTTCTTGTTTGACCTTCTAATTTCTGTGTCTTCCTGTGGTCTTTGGATCTCAAAAGCTCCGAAGATTGCATCCATTGGATCGTCTGCGGGTGACGAGCTTGGCTCCTCAACCCGTCTTTTTTGTAATTGGTCGATATGTCTTCTATGTGAAAACTTCTCGCCTTGTACTGTGTACATTAGATTTCCTAATCTGTTAATTATTGTGCCAGGCTCCAAGTAAGTCATATTGTTTCTAAACATCCTAAAGTAAACCCGCTCTCCTGGTTTAAATGATCTTTTGGGTACAGTAAATGTATACTTGTTTTTGTTCTTGTTTGGCAATAATTTGTCAAACACAGACCTTATTCTCCGAGCAAACATCAATTCCGCTGGTGAAAGACCCGATGGCGTGTTCACGTTAGGTGTTATTCTGTACACTTGGAGGAACTGTTGTATCGCTTTTTTATCGTCGGTACATCCTCGGCTTTTTTTTTTAACGCTTTTTTAGTGTGTCAACGAATCTTTCAGCTTGTCCGTTCGACCTCGGGTGGTACGGAGCTATCTTGATATGCTTTACTTGATATGTCTCAAAAATTCTTTGAAGTCACTGGAGGTAAATTGTGTGCCATTATCGCTTATCAAACAATCCGCGACGCCAAATCTCGCGAATAGTTCGTATAAACAGTTTATGTTATTTTTCTGTAGTCGGGTGTTTAAATCTGGCAACCTCTGGCCATTTACTGAAACTATCTACTGTTATTAAATAGTAGTAACCCTCAATGGGTCCTGCGTAATCCACGTGGATTCTGGACCACGGTCTGTCGACTTTAGGCCATGGCTTTTGTATAGAGGGTGGTGCTTTCGCCGCAGCAGCACAACCTTTGCAACTTTCCACCATTTGCGTAATATCATCGTCCATGTTCGGCCAGTAGACAAAACTTCTCATAAGTGATTTCATCCGTTTTTTCCGGGATGTCCTAAGTGAAAATCTTTCAAGATCCGTCTTCGTAGCGACTTCGGTATTACTACTCTCTCGTTATACAATAATATGTTGTCACAGATTGAGAAACTGTCTGCTAAATTCCTCACCTTCTCTTCTATTTTTTTCTTGGTATTCTGAATAAATTCGTCTCTTTCTGCTTCTCGTCTTATCTCTAGCAGCGTTACAGGTAGTTCCTTTATTGTATTGCATAATACCTTACTGATTTCATCTTCAGCTTGTAATGCCGCAATTACCGAATCTTCTAACGGTTCGCCTTTCGCAGGTATTAATCGCGATAGTCCATCAGCGTGTCCTATTTTCTTTGATGGTAAGAACTCAAGTTTGAAATTGTAGTTTAGTAACACAGTTCCCCATCTTAAAAGTCTGTTCGCTGTATAGACTGGTAGACCTTTTTTTGAACCGAAAATCGTAAGAAGTGGTTTGTGGTCCGTTTGGAGCGTGAACTCTCTCCCATAAATATATCTGTGAAAACGAGTTACTGCAAAAATTATGCCCAATGCCTCCTTTTCGATCTGTGAATAGTTTCTCTCCGCCGGTAATAATGATCTAGATGCGTGTGCAACGGGTTTGTTTGTACCGTTCCGCATCTTGTGTAGAACATACACGCACCTACCCCATGTGAGCTCGCGTCACTTGCAATAATGATTTCGAGTTCGGGATCGAAATGTGTCAATGCTAACTCCGAAGTTAATTTTTGTATTATTTCCTTAAATGCTTTTTTTTACAGTCCTCTGTCCAATTCCAATTATTCTCCTTTTTTAGTAACTCATTTAGTGGGGCCCTCAGTTTATGCATATTATCAATAAATTCGCCATAGTAGTTAGCTAGGCCCAGGAAACTTTGTAGTTCTGCAACATTTTTTGGTTCAGGCATATTTTTAATTGCCGATGCCCTCTCTGGGTCCGGTTTCCTGCCATTTTCATTTATTATCTGACCTAAGTATTTAATTTCATTTAGGAAAAAAATCACACTTTTCTCGTTTTACTTTGAACCCAAAGTCCTGAAGTCTTCTGAAAACTTCCTTAAGTGTGATGTGTGCTCTTCAACATTGTCGCTCTTAATTAGAATGTCATCCAGATAAGCGGTCATGAAATTCTGGCCCGTGAGCATTGTGTCCATCGTCTGCTGAAATATTGCTGGTGCAACTTTTACTCCGAATGGTAGTCTGTTGAATTTGTGCAACCCTTTGTGCGTATTAATGCAAAAATATTTGTACTCTCTTCTTGTACTGGGATTTGTAGATAAGCCTCACTTAGATCTATTTTTGAAAATATCTTACCGCTGTTGAGCTTTGTAAATATTTCCTCTGGGCTCGGTAGTGGGTAATGATGGTTTTTTTATAGCCTTGTTAAGCCCCATTGAAAAATCTGCGCATATGCGGATTTCTCCTGATTTCTTTTATACAAACTACCAGTGCTGCCCATTCACTAAACTCTATTTTTGAAAGAATCCCAGTTTGTTCAAGTCTCTCCAATTCTTTGTCGATTTTTTCTATAGTAGCGAACGGTACGTTTCGCTTCTTTTTAAAAACTGGTTGGACGTTTTCTTTTAATTCAATTCTGGCCTTAAATTTGTTGCATCGTCCCAACCCGCTCGAAAATACCTCAGGAAATTGGTTATATAATTCTTCCTTTAATTTTATAGAATCTGATGGTTCAACCTTTAACTTTTTGGAAAAAGAGCTGATAGGTAGATCCCAAACGTTGAACTTTTGCATCCAGTCGATACCTACTAGATTTTCAGTATCTTTTATGACGTATATCTTAAGTTTTTTTTTTGTTTTCCCGTGAAATTTAACATTCACGATTATTTCTCCTTCGAATTTTATTCGTTTGCCTGTAACCGACTTGGCATTTTTTTTGTGTATGTAACATGGTTGGTCTGTTAAGTTTTCTCCATGTCTGTAGGTTGATTATCGTGAGGTCGGAACCCGAATCCAGTTGCAATTTTATCTTTTTATTTAAAATTTCAAGTTCCACATATTTCCTTATGTTGGTGTTGTCTTCGTTATGCATCCTAGTAGCTCTTATTCTACTAGTATCTTTTCTGTTCCTACATTGGGATGCCTTGTGGCTTTTTTTTTCCACACTCCAAGACAGTTTTTATATTTAAAACGGCAATCCTTGTTCCAATGTAGTCCTCCACATCGATAACATGCTGATGGGGGGGGGCTTATATTTGCTTCGATTTTCGTCATAATTTGCCCTGTATGTTGTACTTTTTCTCTTATTATAGAATTTTTTTTTTTTTTCTTTCCGGGGAGGGTGAGAATCTTTTTTTCATTATTATAGAATTTTTTTTTTTTCTTTCGGGGAGGGTGAAGAACGTAGACTTTTGTTTAACTTACGTATATGAGATACAGCTGACTCCTCAATGTCCTTTGAGTCTTTCTTTATACTTAGACATTTCTGGCAATCTTCCGATAATTGTTGTAGTGCTAGTCCAGGTTCATTTTGTAATTTTGAAAGCATTCTTTTGCGCATTTCCCTATCTTTTATTGAAACTAACCCTTGAACAAAGATGAAACAGTTGAAATTGTCCGGGGTTAATTCCGCTAATTTGAAGTCGTCGCAATGTTTATTTACGATTGCGGCAAACGTGGAATAATCCTCATTATCGCCCTTTACCAGGTTAAGGCATTTCCACCTCCTGTGGGTGATGTTTTCGGACTGAAGAGTTCTTTAAGACATATAACTGCTTCGTCAAATGTTAATTCGTTCGTCTTTTTTGGCAAGATATAATCCACGAACTTTGTATATTCTTCAGTTCCTAATTTTCTAAGCAATAGACGTAGCTTTTTTGCTTCTGTCCAGTTTTGACAGTCGATGTTAAAGATGTCTTCATGTCTTCTGAAGTAATCTCCGAAATTTTTATCCTCATCTCGAGAATATTTGAAAATCTGTATGGTATTCTACACTGCGTCTTGTGAAAAAGTTGCTTCTTTTTCAATATTTAATTGCTTGTTACCTGATATTTTCAATATTAGATCCTGGAGCTCTATTTATCTTTCGTGATTTTCCTTCTGCGTTTCTGGTGATTGCTTTTGCAATTTTTCTTCCATTCTTTCTTGTAATTGTAATTATTGATCATTTTGGTATTTTATCAGTTCTACCAAAATATTTAAAAAAAATCTTCCATGATAACTCAATTTTACGTATTTTAAATCCTCGTAACTCTTTGTCGTCAATTTGTTGTGGACGACGAGGGAAAAATTTTTTTTTTGTTTTTGTTCTTCCTGTGTGAGTTCAAATCGCTCGTCGTCAATTTGTTGTGGACGAGGGGAGGATTTTTTATTTTTTCTTTTCGTGTGAGTTTGAATCGCTCGTCGCCAATTCGTTGTGGACGACGAGGGAAAATTTTTTTTGTTTTTTTCTTCCCGTGTGTGTGAGTTCGAATCTTCGTCGCCAATTTGTTGTGGATTCCGGGATGAAATCCGGTCTCAAATGAATGACAAACGCAGGAATGAAATATAGCAAATAAATGTATTGATGTATTAATAATACAATTGGTAATACGGTTAGTAGATCCAGAAATGCGGTTAGTAATAATAATAATATATATACAGTCTGGGAAATTCAGTATCGAAGTATGACTTCCTTCTGAGTCACGTGCTCGCAACTGTGACTCCATATATATATACATAAATATATATTTATACATATACCTATATTTATACATATATATATAGATAGATCAATATATATATGCATATATATATACATATAAATATACATATATATACATATATATATACATGTATACACATTTATATATATAATATATGTATATATATACACATATACACACACATATGTATACACACATATATACATATATATACACATATATACACATGTATACATATACAACTCTATATACATATACATATATTCCATATACATATATAGACATATACTCATATATTATATATATATATATATATATATATATATATATATATATATTGTTACGAACTTGTAGCATATAGATGAACCACGGGTTCTAAAAAAAAAGGAAAACGTGGTTTTTTTCTCGGTCTTCACTCAGAAATGGAAGCGACACAAGGGAATCAACGAAGAACAGACACAAGACGATGGATTTCAAAATTAAACATTTATTTATAAGTATATATATAACGAAACAAAGAAAGAAAAAAAAAGAACATTCATTTAACAAAGGGGGAGGACATCATTAAAGAATAGAAGGCGCGAGCGAATACATACATATATGAAAACAAATCAAGCCAAAAGAACCAACTTATCTTGCAGTCGGGCTGATATCTTCACATAAAGTTTTGATTCGCCGAAGCGAGATTTCTGATGATAAATCAGTATCTTGGCCGGCCGACAATGTTCCTGGATTCTTCTTCTTTTCGCAAGTGTTCGTGGGTCCCCAGCATTTCATACAGGCATTTGGTTGGGTTGATCAGTCCATAGCAGCCCTTCAATCACTAGTCGATAGACTTCGTGGTCTTCCTCATCTCAGTGGGCGGTCTGACGATTTTTGCCCAGCGATGTTCAACTGCCGCTGGTCAGAGGGAAACTGAAAAATCCTTCTTTGGTTTTCGCTGTCCCCACAGACAGTCACGTGGGTTCCCTTCGTCCTTGACCGGGTACGCAGGAGAATAGGGCGCAAATCACGCAGTCGGGTGTCCAATCAAATTTGGCTGTCCTCCTCAACAGTCGGGTAAGCGGTGAGGCTACATCAGAGAAATTCTTACAGAACTTGCGATAGTAACCCGCCATTCCGAGAAATCTCCTCAGGCCTTTTACATTGGTCGGGGCTGGGTACTTAACTATACTTTGTATTTTTGCCTCGATCGGAGTTATCCGCCCATGGCCGACAATGTGTCCGAGATACGTCACTTCTGCCTGGCAGAAATCACTTTTCGCAAGGTTAATGGTGAGATTGGCATGCTTTAACAGATCGAAGACTTTTCGTAGAGATATCATGTGTTCGGCCCAGGTGTTATTGTACACGACTATGTCATCGATGTACGTCTCTACACCAGCCAGATCTCGCAGGCAATGGTTCATCATTCGCTGGAAGGTGGCCTGGGAATTTTTCATCCCAAAAGGCATCACGCGGTATTGATACAGGCCATCCGGAGTCGCGAAAGCAGATATCTCCTTAGCGCGCGCTCGGTTGGGGCACACACCAATAACCCTTCAACAAATCGAGCTTCGTAATATAAGTAGCCTTGCCTACTTTATCAATACAGTCGTCCATCCTGGGAATGGGGTACGAGTCCGTCTTAGTGACGAAGTTCACCTTTTCGGTAGTCGGTGCAAAACCGAACTGAGCCGTCAGGTTTGTCCACTAGCACGCAGGGGAGGACCAACTGCTTTGGCTACGCTCGATAATGCCGTTCTCTCAGCATGTAGGCTATTTCTCCACGTAGGATTTCGGCTTTCCGTGGGTTAACTCGGTAGGGATGCTGTTTAATGGGGTGGCATCTCCTACTTCCACATCATGATAAGTAACGGTGGTTTGTTGGGTACGTCAGGAACAGGCCCCTGAAATCCTCGATAAGGGAGGCTAAACCCTTCCTCTCCTCAAGGGCTAAATGCGACAGCTTCGCACTTAGGTCAGCTAGTACCTCGGAGTTGTAAAGTTTGGTGGGTGGTCACCCCTTTCCATAACTTCTCCTCGGATCTCCGTGGGCTCGGGCGTAGTGTTAGGCCCACTGATTACTAACACAGGGTCGGTCTTTCCCCGTTCATAGTAAGGCTTAAGCATCTTAATGTGACACATCTGCGTCGACTTCCTGCGATCAGGGGTTCTTACGACGTAGTTGAGGTCACCGGCCTTCCTGACCACTTCATACGGGCCATGGAATCGAGCTTTGAGAGGATTTCCGGGCAAGGGTAATAACACTAGTACTTTATCCCCGACACTGAAATTTCGTTCGACTGTGTCTCGGTCGTATCGATCTTTCATTTTATGCTGAACCGACCGGAGGTTCTCGCGGGCCAGTTCACATGCTTCTGCTAGTCGGGTTCGGAAACGTGAAACATATTCCAGCAAATTTTCTGTTACTGGGTCTTCCCGCAACAAACCTTCCCTCAGTACCTTTAAAGGACCGCGGACTGAATGCCCAAATATTAATTCAAATGGGCTGAACCCCAACGATTCCTGTACGGATTCGCGAGCGGCGAACATTAGGAATGGGATACCTTCGTCCCAATTGTGTTGGTGGTTCAGGCAATATGTTCTCATCATGCTCTTCAAGGTGGAGTGGAACCTCTCCAAGGCACCTTGGGACTGGGGGTGATAGGCGCTTGACTTAATGGATTTTATACCCAAACTTCTCGTAACTTGTTGAAACACCCCTGACATGAAGTTGGATCCCTGGTCTGACTGTATCACCCTGGGTAAGCCGACCATGGTGAAAAAGCTAACAAGGGCCTTTACTATTTTCCTGGCGGATAGATTTCTCATGGGTATCGCTTCGGGAAACCTGGTCGAGGCGCACATGATCGTTAGCAGGTATTGGTTCCCTAACTTAGTTTTGGGTAACGGACCAACACAGTCTACGATAATGCGACAAAATGGCTCCTCGAAGGCAGGAATGGGATGTAGGGGTGCGATGGGGATTTTCTGGTTCGGCTTCCCTACAACCTGGCAGATGTGGCAAGTCCGGCAATGCTCAGACACGTCCCTTCGGATACCCGGCCAGTAAAAGTGTCTGACAATTTTATCGTGCGTCTTGTTAACGCCAAGGTGACCCCCCAATGGGATCTCATGAGCTGTCCTCATGACCTCCGGTCTGTACCGTTTAGGGAGTACTACTTGGTGGACTGTCGACCAGTCTTCTGAGGCGGAGATGTGCGGGGGTCTCCACTTCCTCATTAGTACCTCATTCTTAATAAAGTATCCAGTTGGAACTTTCTCCAACTCATCCTCGGGCAATACGTGACGGAAGAGTGGGGTGAGCTCAGAATCACTCCCCTGCTCTGTTATAAGTGCTCTCCTTGATAATGGAATGTCCATAGCGGGCTCAACAATACCATCGCTATTTCCAGTTGGGTTACTATCGGGAGGATAATTTAATCCCACATCAGGATTTATAAACGTCTGCGATAGGTCTATCACTTCGTCCTCTGTCCTATCGATTATCTCGTTTGTCTTTTCATCGGCCTTCTTTCTGGCCTGTGCTTTGGTCACTGCACACGAGGGAAATATATCGAGATTCTCTTCCTCGATATCTTCGGTGTCTACCGAAGCAACCGGTTCCGGGACTACTTTAGGGTGGGGTATCACCCTACCACCCGCCAATTCGTTTCCTAACAGCATGGATATGCCTTTCATAGGCAGACTAGGAACTACTCCGACCTCGACAGGGCCAGAAACTAACCCAGACGTAAGGTGGATTCGATGAAGGGGGACGCTAACAAAGCTGCTGCTAACACCCTGTATGATAACAGATTCGCCAGTGGCCGAATCCGATCCACACGGCACGAAGCTCTCCACAATCAGGGACTGGGTCGCCCCAGTGTCCCGCAAGATCTTCACGGATTTCTTCTTCGTGGGGTTACCAATGGGGGATACAGCACCATTAGAAACAAATGGCCTATACTCCTCCCTCACATCTTCATTCGGTTTCCTATTTAGAATAACGCTGTCGGAAGAAATTAGCCCTTGGGGTCTCTCTTGACTTAGGGCTCTGGACTAGGCATTCCGCTTCGTCCAACAATTCGACACGAGGTGTCCTACTTTATTGCAGTAGTGGCACATCGGGAGTTTCCTCTCTCTCCTATTCGTCTGCCGATAAACCGGTGACGGAGAACTGGGATTTTGAGATTTGGTATCTTTCGGACTGGGCGGTTGGCCTGAACTAACCGATCGACCAAACTTCGAATTCGGACCATAACCAGACCCACGTCTTGGGTGTGGACCGCTTCCAAATTCGGATGGGTTGTTATGATTGAATGTACCCCGCTTATGTGTTAACGCGTATTCGTCAGCGAGGGTGGCCATCTCATATAAAGTATCTACCCTTTTTTCATCGAGGTAGGTTTTCAAATTATCAGGGACACATTCTTTGAACTCCTCTATCAGGATCATTTGCCTTAGCCTATCGTGATCTGCCTCGATGTTTTTCGATAAACTCCATCTATCGAAATAGGTTTCTTTTTTCTCTAGAAAATTCTACATAAGTCTGTTTGTCTCCCTTTCGGCAGGCTCTAAATTTTTGCCGGTATGCTCCGGCACAAGCTCATACGACTTTAAAATGGCCGATTTCACAATGCTATATTCAGCGCAATCTGCTACAGAGAGCGCGGCATACGCTTCTTGAGCTTTGCCTTTTAGTGCGGTCTGCAGTAAAATTGGCCACGTTTCTATGGGCCATGCTAGGTTTGAGGCGACCTTTTCGAAATGCTGAAAATATTTGTCGACGTCAGCCTCGTTAAACTGCGGTACGAGTCGGACTTGCTTCGCTAAGTCGAACTCACTACTTCTAGCTTCGTGAAGTTCCCGCTTTTCGTCTAACTCCCGAAATCTAGTTTCTTGCTCGATTCTAGCTTTTGCTATTTCAGCCTTTGCTCTTTCAGCTTCGGCTCTGACCTTAGCCTCGGCCTCAATTTTCACTTTCTCGAGCTCGAGTTGTGCCTGCGAAAGTTCCGACGTGTCTAGTGATAATTTACTTAATTCTTCTACGTTGAAAACGTCGTTATCTACCATATGCTCAGAGACTATCCTGACTAGCTGAGTTTTCCTCATAGATTTCGTTACCTCTAGTTCTAATTCCTTCCCTATTTCAACTATATCATCCTTCTTAAGCTTACATAATTTTTCCATAGAGGGCGATGCGAGAAAACTATCTATAACCGACATCTTGGCCTGTAGTTCGCCGATACCCTGAAGCTGTGCGATTCTTACTGAGTGAAAAAATCAGGGAGAAAAGATTCTCGGAACGAGCCCCCAATTTTATATGTTACGAACTTGTAGCATATAGATGAACCACGGGTTTAAAAAAAGGAAAACGTGGTTTCTTTTCTCGGTCTTCACTCAGAAATGGAAGCGACACAAGGAAATCAACGAAGAACAGACACAAGACGATGGATTTCAAAATTAAACATTTATTTATAAATATATATAACGAAACAAAGAAAAAAAAAAAGAACATTCATTTAACAAAGGGGAGGACATCATTAAAGAATAGAAGGCGCGAGCGAATACATACACATATGAAAACAAATCAAGCCAAAAGAACCAACTTATCTTGCAGTCGGGCTGGTATCTTCACATAAAGTTTTGATTCATGAAGCGAGATTTCTGATGATAAATCAGTATCTTGGCCGGCCGACAATGTTCCTGGATTCTTCTTCTTTTCGCAAGTGTTCGTGGGTCCCCAGCATTTCATACAGGCATTTGGTTGGGTTGATCAGTCCATAGCAGCCCTTCAATCACTAGTCGATAGACTTCGTGGTCTTCCTCATCTCAGTGGGCGGTCTGACGATTTTTACCCAGCGATGTTCAACTGCCGCTGGTCAGAGGGAAACTGAAAAATCCTTCTTTGGTTTTCGCTGTCCCCACAGACAGTCACATGGGTTCCTTCGTCCTTGACCGGGTACGCAGGAGAATAGGGCGCAAATCACGCAGTGCTTATGTGATGGCCAAAAAAGTTCAACGCATGCTCCGTACGTCCTGATCACGTGAATCGCAGCATGAGACCCTGATGGTGTCTGGAGTTCACTCATGGTCAAACGCGAAATCTTAGAACCAGGTTATCCTCGCGTCGGGTCACTTCTAAGTTCACGGGCCCTTGGCTGGCGGGTGGAAGAGAGGATAAGGAGAGAAAGAATTTGTGAAGAGAAGAAGGGGGGGTATGGCTGATCATAGAATATATTCGCTCGCGAATCGGAAGCATTGGATTAAATTTCTGTTTTTATCTATTTATTTATCTTTCTTTTATATCTAACTAGTTTTCTCTTTATTTAAGATTTTACTTTAGCCTAACGCCTATATGGTTAATGAAATCGTTGCTACGTGACAATATATACCACACAAGATTCTCTAAAAAATGACCATACGTAATGAAAAAATGCCTCAAACCTGATAAAAACAAAATTTGTTATTTTTAAGAGGAAATACCAAATATTTTTTTTATTATGAAATTATATTTTTTAATCCTTTTAGAACCTTCATGATTTTGGTTAAAATGTTTTCTCTTGCGTCAGCGTGTGACCATAAAATGTATTTTAAATCTTTTTTTTTTTTGTTGTTGTTGTTTTTGCGGTGAAAAATACGTTGATGTGGAAATAATTATCAGATTTTAATGAAATATTTAGGATTTATTGACACATACTTAAAATTAATTTTGATATGTTCCTTCTTTAGGAAATCCTGGTAAAAAATATTATTTACATCTGTTACCTCCATTTAGCTAATCTTATGAAATTAAGAAATTCATTTTTCCGATTCATTTTTTTGCAAGAATCGTTTTCGTTTTTTATAAATTTCATTAGAATTTAAATCCTAAAATTCAGTATTAATTTGTACCGGATAGATGATATTGTTATTAAATAAAAACTATATTTACTAATTATAAATGAAAAAGCTTACTACAATTCTGCGATCCCCAGTATTTTAAAAATTTGAATTTTTTTTGTGTACGCGCCCATTTTTGTAAATATGTACGTCCAAACACGACATTATCAGAAAATAAGAGCGGTATCTAAAATTCAATAAAATATTTCATTACTTTAAATATTTTCCTAAATTTTTAAGTTACTGGGTAGTTAAAAATATAAGATTCAGGAATTCAGTTGTTCACTGCAAAACCTGCCCAAGTGCCGACTGCGGAAACGATCATCCCTTTGTTATATGTAAACTAAGAGTAAAACTGCGGAAAATGAAGATGCCTAACGCAGCACCCAAATTGCAATACAACAAACTCCTGAGCGACCCGTACCTGAAAGAAAAATATCTGGACAATGTGAAAAGCATATACGAGGAACACAACAAAAAATCGAAATGGGATGTACTGAGAGATGCTTTAGTGATATTAGCTAACGATATCATCCCAAAGGAGAATGGACGAAACAGGAAAAAACGAATGGATGACTGATGAGCTTCTCGATATGATGCAAAGCAGACAGAAAACCATGACAAGATACGGAACGGAATACAAAAAATTACACATTGAAATAAGGACCAAATGTAGACAGGCTAAAAAAGAGTGACTAAACAAAAAAATGTGCAGAAATAGAGAGATAGAAGTACGACAAGCAAAGAAGACGTTTGCATAAACAAATAAGGCAACTAACAGAACAGAAGACTTGCTTGTCAATAGGATGCTTAAAATTAAAGGATGGAACACTCATATTAAAGAAGGAAAAAATTCTTCAACGCTGGAGCGAGAATATTGGAGAACACTTCCACGACGAAAGAGGACAACCAGCAATACACCAGACTACCGACGGACCTGAAATTTTAAAAAACCGAAGTAGAAGCTGCACTGGTCAAATTGAACAGAAACAAGGCGGTAGAGCCAGACGGAATTGTAACAGAAATGCTGATAGCCTTAGGTGATTTTGGCATAGACAAGTTCACAGAAATAATAAATGAAGATCTCAGCAGATCTATTTTCATAGCATTGTCTAAGAAACCAGGCGGAAACCAATGTGAACTCTACCGAACAATCACCTAATGAGCCACGTGACGAAACTCATCATCCGTATTCTGCAGCAGAATCAGCCAGAGATAGGAGAAAAACAGTGCGGGTTCGTTAAAGACACTGGAATAAAGAACGCGATATTCATGCTCGGAATGTTATCAGAAAGAGCAATACAAATGCAGAAGAACGTGTACCTATGTTTTATAGACTACGCAAAGGCGTTCGACAAAGTGCACCACAAGGATCTGCTGGAACTGCTCAGCAATCTTGATATATTTGGAAAAAATATTAGAATAATCAAGAACCTATACTGGCAGCAAACTGCAAGCATGCGGATAGTTCAGCGGATATACAAAAATAGAAAGGGGCGTAAGGCAGGGATGTGTCTTCTCACCGGACTTATTCAACCTATACAGCGAGGCAATTCTGAGAGAACTGAAGATCCTACCAGGATTCACCATTTGCTGCCACAATCTTAACAACATAAGATACGCAGATGACACAATACTGATAGCGGACATGGAAAAGAAATTAGGCAGAGTATTGCGAAACAGGAGGATTTATTTGGCAACAAAGAAAAGAGTACTGCTAGGGCGTGATATCTGTCCTCCCTTTACGGCAGCGAATGTTGGACAGTCTCCTCAAAGATGAAGAAGAGACTCGGAGGTAGGGTTCTACAGAATGATGCTAAGGATATCATGGACGGGGCGTGTGAGCAACGATGAGGTTTTGGAAAGGATGCAAACAAGGAGGAAGCTTATAGTTAACACCAGAGACGCAGCTGAAATTTCTGGGACACGTAATGAGAAAGGAGGGCCTGGAGAATATGATACTCACAGGTCGAATAAAGGACAAAAGAGACAAGGGAAAGCAACGCATGACATACCTGGCGGGATTAAGCAAGTAGATGACAGAACGTGGTTTGGGAGAGGTGGCAGAGGAACGAAACTTACTGAGACCTACAAGGGGTAGGGGGAAGTGGAGAGCCATGACTGCCTACGTCCTGAAGTATATTTTATTTTTGAAAGATTTAACGAAGAGAATTGTAAATCAGCGATTTTTCGCGATTAAAAAAAAACTCATTCCAATCTATTTAAATTAGTTTCAAAACTAATTTAAATAGATTGGAATGGGTTTTGAATTGTAAAATACAAAATCGAATAAAACTAAGATATTATTTAATTAGAAAAGTTTTTGATGGCGTTTATGAATAATATATGTTAAGGACCTTATTGTCTGTAGCCAAAATATTTTTCCGATGAAAAATGAATTTTTACAAGAATTGTTTTCTTTTTTTCCAATTTTAAATACAAAATGTGATTGTTGTTAAATATTTTAAAATTAAGTTTGAATATGTGTATCTTTAGAAACGTTCTTATTAAAAGATCTGTTTTTACAGATTTTAAATTTGAAAGCTTATTACAATCTGCGATGCATTTCTGTTTTTAAAATATTTTTTTAATATGCCAAAAGATATATTAAAAACGTTTCCGGCAAAACTACCGAGGCAAAATTCAGAAAAAATATCACGTATTTTAAGAGTTATTTCTCCTGATAGCGAGGATCCGGCTTCATAAATTGCGTTGATTTCGTGTCAAATTCTCTAACCGACGATTATCGTCGCATTTTAAAAATTTCAATTTTTTTTTTTTTTACATATTTCACTAAATATTTTCTTTTTATTTTTTAAATAAAACCATTTTTTTTTTCTTTTCCAGTGAAAGATATACTGCAATTATTTTTTTTTTCATTTTTAGATTCAGTTTTAGGGATGGAACAGTGCAGTATTTGGACATATCTTCGTTAAAAAAAAAAGTACCTAAAGAAATCAACAGAATATTAAATATTATTTAGTTTTTAAGAATTTCTTTATAGTTAAATAAGCAGGGTCATTTAAAATTCGGAAATATTGTCATTTTTGTCCATCCGTCAGATAAATTGCCCTGATGTTAGTTGTCAATACATTGACGTAAACGTCAATTCACACCTCCAAAGCTAATCCCCGCATCGCTTATTTCCAACTAATTTTTTTTATAATAAAAAATTAAGTAATATTTGTTTCCAATTACATTTACAGTAGTGGTTCTCAAACTAAATTCTAATATGAGATAAGAAATGTAAAGCTTAAATCTTTTATGAATGTATGGTCTTACTCTTAATGTACATATTGAACTATAATAAAATACTTGTCGGACAATCCATTTCAAAATATATATATATATATATATATATATATATATATATATATATATATATATATATATATATATATATATATATATATGGTATGAGGCAAAAAATGGACGCACTCATAGACAGTCGATTTTTGTATTTTTACCAAGACAAGTGAGTAATAGAATTCGTTTATTAATACAAGTATACATATGTACATTATGTAAGTCAAAAAAATGATTTACTATTTTGTTGGGTAACCATTTGCTTTAATAACGGCCTTAATTTTTCGTGGTATGCTATAAACTCTTTAGTAAGTCAGCGTCCTGTGCCAGATTTTTTCCAGCATTTCTTTAATTCGCGAACAAGCTCATTTTCTGTGTTAACTTTCCTATTAGTGGCACGCTTTTCCATTATCGCCCAATGGTTTTCAATTGGGTTAAGGTTAGGACTCTGACTAGGCCACTAGAAGAATTGCAATTTACCCTCGTCGCGCTTCCTCTCTAGATAACAATTTATTCTTGAAGAAGCTGCCAAGCTAGCCGCTTTGGAAACATCTTGTGCTATTGCGAATCGATCTTTTTTTGCATTGACAAACCAAGTTTCTATCTTCCCTGTCGGTAGTTTTTAGCGGTCGGCCAGATCCGCTACATCTAATATATTTTCCAGTTTGATTTCTCTTTTGATTAACTTGCGGACACATGACTCACTTTGATTAATCTTATCAGTTTATTCGACAGCCCAAGATCATGAATAGCGGCCACTTGGCCTTTCTCGAAGTCATATATATATATATATATATATATATATATATATATATATATATATATATATATATATATATTATTTTTTTTACATTTTATAAATCTGGTGTTATATCATTAAAAAAATTAATCTCAAAAAATTATTTTTCTGAGGAGTTGATAATATCTTATTTTAATAAAGTATACTGTATAATTTTTTTTGGCTTTCACAGGAAAAAAAATTCTTGATGAAATTTTTATTAAAATTGACATATATTTGTACAGTACGATTTTAAAACTTTTTCAAATCTTGGCCGTTGATAAAAAAATAAAGATGTATTTGAAGAATAAAAAAAATGTAAAGTTTAAATTCATTTTCGAGTGTCGACATTTTTTAAATAACTTTATTATTTATTTTATCTCTGGTTGGTTTTTTAACAGCTATTTTCAGGGCCATTAAAAATTAGGGAAAATTTTGACTAATATACTATATCATTTTTGTCCGTTTAATAAAGTATTCGAGGCCATTATAATAGAAATACAAAAGAGGTTTAAAAAACCAGGGAGTTGTAACCGAACTAATAAATATTTCTACGAAGTTTTGCAATTTATAGACTTTCATATTGTTTTTATTCATGACGCGAATTTTCCAACTGAACGTGTCGAAAAGTGATAAACTTTGGATAACGTATTTTTTTTACATTTTTTTGCAGAAAGCAAGTAATATTTTCACAAAAACTAAATTCATTCATAAATTTGTTATTTTTCTTCGAAACAAACAAGAGATTTTTTCTAAATATTTTAATTTTAAAGGTGACATTTAAATTATTTAAAATGCGTTTTCACACACACACACACACATATATATGTATACAGGGTGAAACAAATGTAAGGTGGACACTAAATGATAACATATATTTTGGGATGACATACTAATACGATTAAATTTTGATAAACAATTATTACATATACTATTCTTCTAATATATATATATATATATATATATACTTTCTTTTTTTTTCTTTTTAGGTATCATTCGGAGTAATGTGACGCCATCTGCATTTGACAGCTTAGGCTTTTCAGTTTGTGTAAGTGTATCATTGCTGTCCCCATGGCTCTCCAATTGACTTTGGAGCAGCGTTGCAAAATTGCCGCTTGACAAGAAATTTTTCAGTCCTCGACTGCAGTTCAGCGCGAGTTTTATAAGCTTTATGACCGTCGTACTGCTCCAACGCGTAGCACAATTTATATTATCCACAGCAAATTTCTTGAAACAGGACAAATCACCACTGATGGAAATACAGAACTCCTGGAGCATGCATTCACACTAAATCCATCCAGAGGGCTACACTGGAACTCAGCATCAACAAAAGCACGATTCAGCGGATGCTTGGGAAAGTGATAAAGCTCTACCTGTTCCGACTTCAGGTTCAAGCGAAAGATTATGATGCTCGTGTGGAAATGTGTGAATCACTCTTCTACCATTACCAAAACAACCTCTTGGAAAACTTATGGTTCAGTGATAAGTCTATCTTTCATCTCTCTGATCAGGTAAACCGGCATCACTGTCGAATTTGGGGAAAATCAAAACCAGCAGAAATTCTCAAGCATGAACGAGACTCTCCGCTGGTGGTTTTGTGTATTATGTCTAGCATTGGGCTGATTGGACCATTTTTCTTCTGCGATGTATCCGATAACACAATCACAGTTACAGGGGAAAATTAGCTGAAAATGCTGCAGGAGCTTGCTGTGCCATAACTTCAGGCAAAGTGTGACCTTGCTAATGTCTTTTTTCAACAAGACGGAGCTCATCCCCACTTTACCAAGTTAGTGAGGGATTTTCTCACTTTCTTGATCGATAGATCGGTCGAAGGGGTCCTCTCGAATGGACTCCTTGCCCCCACTGATCTCACACCATGTAACGTTTTTCTCTTGGCCTATATCAAAAGTAAGGTGTATGTAACTAAGCCCAGTGACCTGCCCTAGATTGAAGAAACAATCCGCACGACCTTCATAAAGGTCGGGGAAGAGATACTGCAAAACGTCGGAGAGGACTGCGTCCGAAGTTTGCTGAAGGTTGTCGAAAATGGAGGCGCTCATATCGAGGTATGCAGCTGGTGTTTAAGGTGTTGGAACAAGTCTAACAAGTAAAACTGTAATGACTCCTTTGATTATTCTAAAAATAAGAACAAATTCAGTTACTTGTGTAATTTTTAGGAATTTATTAAAATTGTATAGTGACTATGGGACACCCACGCCATATATATTTAATATATTATCTGTGTATAATGACTACTTTGATGACGCTAAAAATATGAATAAACTCAGTTTCTTTTTATAATGAATAATATTAATTACATTTACCGGCCTTAATTTTTTTTTATTATTAATGTCCGAGAAATTTCCAAGGGATTTCCTCACTTACTTGATCGATGGATCGGTATCGTCATTTGGGCTATACCACTTAGCTATAGATGAAGCGTCTGGTAACAAAGTCAAATTACTGTTTTTAAATAAACAAATTTCCCACGATTTTTTCTCAAACGATCATATCTGCACGAAGCGTATCTTAACTTAAACAAATGTCTACATATATTATGAAATGGACTAAGGATACAGGTTCGATTCCTGTCGGAGGTCACATATTTTCTACGAAGTTTCTCAGACATTCAGGTCGGTAAATGTAATTAATAGTGTTTATTATAAACAGAGCATTTAGTTTAATAATTGTATCTATAAAAATAACGTATAAACAGAAAATATATTAGATAATTGTCGGACTTAGTCCATTTTTATATATATATATATATATATATATATATATATATATATATATATATATATATATGTTTATTTAAGCACCGAATGCTTTTCAAGGCAAATACTATTAAAAACGAGACATTTTATGTCGATTAGTTTTAATGATCGACTTTTCCAAGTTACGAATAATCCTTCTCAGACAAGGAGGAAATTCAGTCAGAAATTGTTCGAAGTCGAAGCTTTCGACTTTCTTAAGTCATCATCAGGATAAGGTAGAGACAATTGGTAAGTTTTGTAGAACTAATGTGTGCTGTGTCGTAAGCAAAGTGTGTTGTAACGTAAACGTGGTGTGACGTATTTTTTATATACATTTTATAATTGTTTTTATTTATTGATGCTTACTTTGTTGTATGTTTATTTGTGGGTACTTGCTGTTCGAAATATAATTCCTTTATTTTGATTTGTCTAAAAATAGTATTTGAAATTTCTGTTTGCATAAATATTTTTAGTGTTGGGATTGTAAACTGTAATGCCTACTTTGATGACGCTAAAAATATGAATAAAGTCAGTTTCTTGTGTAATGAATGTAAGTTGATGATTTGGCACTAATTAAATTTTAGCTGAAACTAACTTGGTTGTCTGTAGCCGGAAGTGATTTGAATTGTAATAAATTAATCGCTTTTTGATCACTGAAGCTGTTATACATCAGCAATAAACATTAAGGACATTGGAATGGCATCTCTTTCATTAAGTGGCAGGAAGAATCTGTATGATTTTCGCCGAACACGTGGGTAATTTTTCTTTTCTTGTTTTTCTTTTTTCTTTTTATTCTTTTTTTTTTTTTTTTTTGTACAGCAGTAAATAAAGTGCGGCCATATTAAAAAGATATGCCCGTGTTAATGTTGAGGCAAGTCCAGTCTGTGTTGTTTCTCGCCTTGGGATTGTCTAATACATAAAAGAAGAAACACGTTCTGATTGTTGCATAACGGCTGCTGTAGTTTCAACACCATCTACAGTTTAAGTAATTATTATGAAGTAGAATATTTAACTTCGTGTTTTAATCTCACAAAGGTCAAACGCGCCATCAGAAAGCTTAAAACCACAATTTTGTTCATATTAAATCAGTTAAGAATCACATAAGAATTTTACTCTAGGAAATAGATTTCCGAATAAAAAGACGTTGAAATTACCACATACAAATAAATTAAGATTTATGGATTGTTTTAAGTTATTGGTGCTGTTGCATACCCACATCTCTTCTAGGGAGGTCTTGGTCACTGCGCCAAATAAGCAAAATGTTCTATATCGCCTTCGTTCTGGGGCGGTCTTTTGGTTGACGAGATCGATTCCACAACAAAGCTGCATTCTTCTCTCTCAGCCGTCTTCTGTTGGTCGGGTGTCGAAATGTTTTTGGAGTCCGGAGATGAAAGAAAGATCAACAAATGGAATTTGAAAATGTTGTGGTGTCCTCTCTCTAAAGAGTATATGTTTGACTCTTCCGCCTACTATAAGATTAGTAGGAGAGAAGGCCGTGGGGGAACAGTCGAATAGATTGTTCGTAACTGTTGAATTCTCAGCCTTGAGCAGAGAGGAACCCGGACGAAGCTTTGCCGAAGGGCAAAGTTTCGTCCGGGGAGGTAGACAGACCCTGAACCCGTTTGTACTGGTTCTAAGGGAATATTTTTGGCCGAGCCTACGGGCTCGGAAAACCCACGGTAAACTCGGCCTTGTGCCACATACTACCCTCGTGGGGGGCTGTTAAATATAACAATCGATTAGATTGAACACTGGGTCAACCGACACACACTCACTAGTCGTGTAATACTCTTCTGTTGTACTTACTGTTTAATATATGATATATCTTTAACACTTGTTTTGTTATTTCTTTAACCATTTACTTGGTCACAACATCTTGGCGACGAAGGATTCGAAGAAACGGCCAGTGTCTACAACAATGGTGAAGAAAGGAACTCTAATCAAACCCTACGATAAAAGGATATCCGGTGTTAATTACAACACTGACAGTGAAAAAAGAAACTCCTCAAAACAATAGGATTTCTATAGTTCAATTCAGTGGTTGGGAAGAAGGTCGGTGAACCTTGTTATTTTTTCCATTCCAACAAGTCAGTAAAAGAACTGTACAAGTCGAACAGACTTATCGTTGGTTAAGAGAAGTACCATCGCAGTAAAATGGACGAACTTAAAAGTGCAATGCAAACACCAACAGGAACAACAACTACTGTTGGAACAGAAATATCAAGAAAGACAAGAGAAATTCCAACGAGAACAAGCAGAATACCAGAAGAAATCTGAGTAATTGCACTTAGAAATTCATGTCAGACAACAGAAACTTGAAGAAATGCTCCTTCAAACACAGAATGGGCAAAGGCACTTGTATAATATATCCATCAATAGCCAAAATCAGGACAGCGAAAACGCGTTCTCTCAAAATGCTATATGGAGTGCTATTGAAAACTTCACGTGTGCACCTGAAGAAGAAATTACATTCGCTTCGTAGTTTAAACGTTACGAGGACTTATACAATACGGATTGTGCAAGTTGGGCTGGCCATAAAAAGGTTCGCGTACTCCTCAGGAAGTTAGGCACATCAGAATATACTAAGTTTGTTAACTATATTTTGCCTAAGAAAACCAGCGACTTGAAATTTAAAGAGGCGGTTCAATCATTAACAGAGCTCTTCAGTCCAAAAACATTACTGTTCCACAATCGTTGGAAATGCATGAATCTCACCCGCAAAGAAGACGAAGATTATACTACTTTCACAAGTGTAGTCAATAAACCCTGCGATGACTTCAAACTGGCAGAGTTAAGCGGCAATAATTTTAAATGTCTGATTTTTGTCCAGGTTTGATTTCAGCGAAAGACGCCGAAATACGTAGTAGGATACTCAACAAGCTTGAAAACGAGCCCGACGTTACTTTACAGCAAGTTGTCGAAGATTGCCAACGTTTCGTGAGCGTCACAGAGGATTCGAAAAACATCGAACAGATTGGCGTGACTCACGTTTAAAAAAATACGCCAAAGAAAAATTAAAAAGGGTCAACCAAAAAATAATAAAGTTACTTTGCCGTCAAGACTATGTTTCGGGTGTGGTCAATTACACTGGTAAAGAGACTGCCCTTTTAACGATAAAAAATGTTTTAATTGCGATAAATTGGTACACAAAAGTTCCCACTGCAGGATTAAGAACAAGACAAAAAAAAATAAGTTTTGTAAAAATTACCAAGTCTGATGAACCAGAAAGTCGTAACATCAGGAAATATATTGAAGTGCAAATATTTAACAAAAATATAAGGCTACAGACAGCTTGATTCAGGTTCAGACTTGTTCATAATTAATTATCAAACATGGAAAAAACTGGGTAAGCCGACTTTGTTTAGAACGAACCGAATAGCTAAAAGTGTGAGTGTCGACCCTATTAAGTTTATGGGCGAACTTATAACGAACATGTCATTCAAAGGTAAAACTTTAAAACTAAAGGCGTATATTATGAAGAATACGGGTAATTTGTTCGGGACTGATTAGTTAGAACAGTTTCAACTTTGGGATATGCTTATTAACTCATTATGTGAAAAAGTCGAAAATTTGACTGACGATCTATTTTATTAAACACGTTGACGTGTACATTTTTAACTAGCCAGTGGGTTCGCTCTATCACCCTCACTGGAGAGCAAGTTCCCCGAGACACGAAATAACCATGTCTGCTGTGTATGACGTGTAAAAACTTAACTCATTGAAATCACTTTCTATCTCTCTAACGTTTCCACGTTCGGCTCAGCCAATCAAAATCGACAGCCCTATTTTGTCTAACCATCGACCTTAAAAGTCAGTCTCAGAATGTCTGAGCCAAAATACGCTGCCACTAAAAAATAATAGTCTGAGACTATTATTTAACATTCCTTACCCAACCATAAAAAAATTAATTTATGAGTTTTATTTCAACTACATTATATTTAACACTCCTTACCCAAACATCAAAAAAGATTCATTTATGAATTTTATATCAACTATTTACTCTAAAATACCCTCTATTATTTCGTGTATGCAAGGCGTCCTCCTTACAATTTTTTTTTCATTGAGCTTCAGTCACATGACTTTTCCCGCATTCACATAAACAATTCCTGAAAAAGAATTCACTTAACAATATTCTGACCAATTTTCACGCTTTGCAAACATTTTTTTAAACAAAAAACAGAATACCAGACAATCCTTTGTCTATTCTTAGTCACTACCTTCCGTGACCCAAGGTCAACGCCTCAGACGCCAGTCTGTATATAAGTCGTCACTCCAACAATGAACTTTGACCTCTCCAATGAATTTCCACCAAGGTTAGCAGGTATTACATCTGCAATCCATTATTACAGGGGAGAACAAAATCATTGCCTCTTCACTTGATCCTTCAAAAAGCACCATCAACCGACACCTCCATAAAATCGGCCTTGTGAACAGACCATGTCGAGAAGTTCCACATAAACTTATAGGAAATAAACCTATTTTCAACACAATTACTTAACCACATATATACAATATTAAAACATATCCAAACTTTATATTCTAAGCAATAACAGACAATATTTACAAACATGCCAAAAAGATTTCATAATACATTACACACCGTTTAAATCAAAATGTCTATTTATTAGAAATTAACACCATTACCATGTGAGATATTTGACCAATAAGAAAAAAATAAAACCTTATTTTTCTCGAGCTTTTTTCGACAAAATTTCTTAACCCCACAAATTTCGACTTTCAGTAACAGAGATGCGACTGTCTTCGAACAGTGAAAACACAAGAGAAGACGTAGCTACATAGGCCCCCGTCCAGCGCGTGCTGAAAGAAGCATGTGTCGGCGACAAACAAATCATCTCGAATAACAACAGTATGGACGGTCAGTCTTTTTTTTTTACTGTGGTCCAAAGACTTTAACTCAGCTAAAGACTATTTCTGCTATTTTTTGACTCTTTGGAATTCATGTACATATGTTTGTAAATACTAATTATTTATTATTATGTATTATTAATTATCATGTATTATTAATTGTAAATACAGGCATGAGACCATGTTTTCGTTATTTTCATTAGTTTGGAATTCGGACATTCGGATTTATTATATAAAAAACCCGGTCGACAGAATTTCCTACAAACTGACCAATGACCAGGCTCAACGACGCGTGAACAATTGCTGGCAAATCATCAAAAAGCCCGTTTTTGGAGTCGAATTGTAACTGGGGATGAAAAAATTATTTACGAAATCCTAATAAGTGAAATCAGTGGTTACTTTCCAGTTAGGTTTTCTTTTTTGACACTATATTGACAGTGGCAACTGAAGTTCAAGTATAGCTCTATGAATGTTAGCTGACTATATATGAATGTTTGAATCCATATTTTGTGCGAGTTATTAATACATCTAAGACATCCGAATACCATAAGCCAACATCCATTGAACAATACCTGAATTTAATTTCCACCAGCCATATATTTGTATCTTTTATGCAGAAGCTAGTATAAATGCTCGAACATTTCAAAAGTGGTTTGCAATGTTTCGTGCTGGATATTTCAAGCTTTACTATGCTCCACGGTACGATTGACTATTTCAAGTTGATAGGGATCATGTGAAGATATTATGTGAGAATTCGCGGAAAATACCAACATACTCATACCGAATCAAGTGCGGAAAATCGTTTGTACAAACTTCGTCATATTAATCGTTTTAATGTGTTGCTTTCACAAGAGTTAAGAGACGAAACACATTTAAACGTTCACTTTTTTAAAATGTGACACGTGATGAATAAAATGGAACGCAAGAGATCGTGGAGCAACATAAACGAACCACGACTAATCTGATATTTGTTCAAATTATTTGCTGACAAAATTCTAGTGGGACTCCTCTGCGATGAACTCCTGTAAAAACAAAGGATTTAAATAATTATTGTTTTGGATCAAACTAACTGAAGAATTTAGTTAACAGAAATTATGTCATAATCCAACAGGATAATGCAGAATACTTTCAATTGTTAACCGGGAAAAATTGTTGCAGCTTGGAAAGTTTTGGCTCATGTCATATTTACAGAATTCTCTCAATTAAAAATAATCAAATCTCTAGAAGACTATAAGAAACACCGAGAACAGTTCTTTGCCGAGGATGTTCTGGGGGAGGGGATAGAATTATGAAGTTGTTTGAAAATGTGAGAATTTCTTCTCACACAGTTCAACCCTTGGCAGAGACAAGAAAGACAAACAATTCAACAAGGCCTACCTTAAAACTTAAAACAAATTTTATTGTATCCTTGCAAAAAAAGATTTTGCCCTTTTTTGCCCCTGGGAACAGGGTAGGGTAGTTCTTCAAGGAATATGTGGACTCGTCCAATATCCTTACCTTTCCAACCCTAATAAAAGTACAGTCCACATCGTACGCCTACGTACCTAAAAAACTTCAACCAATAAAAACGGCAAGAAACGAAGCAAACAACCCCATTGGTCAATCACTTGAAGTTCACGTGCAAAACAGAAATTGCGCCAAAATCAAGTGAGCCACTTTTGGAAATTCAAACGATATAAAAATAAACGTAGACAGCCCCAGACAGTCAGTCTCACGAATTCGCAGAGTACTTTCCAATATACTCCACGCCACTACGAATCACAATTTTGCCGCGCACGAAGATACATCGCTGACTCATATTCGATCATTCATTAATCAACTTTGTGAACACTTTTCTCAACTTTGCTTATGTACAGTGAATTAAATTCACTACTTTAAAATAAGTAAACATAAACGAACATACAACATTACGAAAACATCAACTATGTTTAAGGGTAGATCACTCTAAAAAACTCTTTTCAAAAGACACTTATAATTCACAATTACAATTATTGACACAAACAAAAAGACAGCGAATCAACGAACAATATCAACAAAGGAGACATTCAAAAATCTAACAATTACACACACATTTCGTCCACACGACACACACTAATTATCCAATCTGTATATTGTTAAATGGTATATAAATGTTGCATTGATTTCTAAATTGCATATGTCTCGTTTTCAATTGCATTTTTGATTTCGTTTATTTATTTGTTTGGGATGCAGCAAGACACGCAACCAACTCAAAATTCCTTCTGATTCTTTCTCAAATAATTAACAACTCTGCACGTCCCCAACAAATAGGTAGTGTCTTTTACTTCAGTAGGACACAATTGGTCTCTACGAAGTTGGAGAAGCTGGTATTTGCTGGTCGTTGCTGGAGTTGAAACTCGGCTGTTGTCGAGATCATTCATAAAGTTCTTCGTGTAAACGTACACATTTGACGACAGTCATTATGACTGAATTCTACAGCCTTGAAGGAATTAAGCTGGAACATGAAGTCGTCTGAAGCATTACCACTTGGTTGCTGAAAGGAATCTTCTACAGCCTTGAAGGAATTAAGCTGGGACATGCAGTCATCTCTGAAGCATTACCATTTGGTTGCTGAAAGGAATCATAGCCTAATTATTTAGGTTTGTTCTCGGGCGCTAATAGCCCTGCAAAGATATTCAAAAATGAGTCCTGACATTTCTAATAATATGCCGCAACTGGTTGAAAGGAATCTTAGCCTAATTATCTAGGCTTGATCTTGGCGCTAAAGGCCATGCAAAGACAATCAAAAATCAGTCCGGACATTTCCAACAATTTTCCGCAACTGTCTCTGAAGCATTACCATTTTGGTTGCTGTAGAACAATCAATGCCTAATTATTTAGGCTTGGGCACTAAAGGCCCTGTCAAAGAGATTCAAAATGAGTCCGGACACTTCCAATACTTTTCCGCAACTGAGTCAAAAGGGCGCGGGCCGTTCTAAAATGTCCGCGAAAAACCAAGTCAAAATTCGACCAATGAAATTGGTCGTTACAAATCAGCCAATAGGCGCTTAAATTGCAGAATTTCTTACAAAAATAGCAAAAAATAAGTGGACGAAATTCGTAACTGATGTTTTTCAATAAAGTTGATATCGAAATTTAGAAAATTACTTTCGATTTACTTAATAAACCAAAAGAAGAATTACAGTGGGAGCAGGAGAGAAGTATTTGGATACTTCCAAAGTATTTATTTAATATGCTTCCGATGATTGCATTTACTTTAAATTTACACGATTAATATATATATATTGTAGCGGAACTGAAAGGCAGCAGTCTGTGGGTTCTGCTGAACTGACTACAGTTCGCCGTTCTAAGAGGCAATGAGTGGCATGCGTATGTAAGTAGAATAGTGGACGCTTACGCAAATGTAGCAACAGTCCCTGGCAAAAAGAAAAGAATGGCCTATCTTGGAAACGTCGCAAAATGGCGGCGTCCATGTTTTATAACAGGTGGTCTCGGACGACTAACGCGAAATCTCGTTGGCGTAAATTATGGTCGGTCCTCGGCTGTATAAAGCGAGCGTCTTTTGAAAGAGACAGAGGCGTTCTTGTTGGCAAGAAGCGAACGCAGTGTGTGTGTGTGTGTGTGTGACAAAAAACGTTTTTTTGTTGTTGCTGTCTCTACGTTGCATGTTGGATTATTTCGTCGAACAGTCGTTGAATTAGATTTTGGCTACAACTGTTGCGGTTACCGGAAATTGACACTCATTATTTGTTTTCTTTTGCTTTTTCTTGTTCCTTACCAACACATATATTGCTATACAAATTAACAATGTATATTTTCAATCATACCAAACAATAAAAAACGCAGCTGAATAATATGTGTAGTGCGTAGCGGAATCTTTCACGACTTTTAGTTGAAGTGGTTTTTCTTCCCATTACGATATTCCTTCATCTCGGTTTCCGTAAAAGAAGAAGAATAAAAGAAAAAAACCTTATGGTCAAACTTGATTTTATAGTCACTCAGTATCCACATTTCTAGCATGTGTTTTTGAATGTACAGACTAAGAAAGAATCAGAATTACAGGCTTCAACTGATCTTTTTCGTTACCAATCGATTACATCCAAACCATCAACTAATATCGAAGCGATGTTTATTTACGTCCCTTTTCATTCACCTTCAACACACCTAATTGCTGATTAGCTCTTTGTCACCGAAATCGTGACCTGAGACAATATACCATGAACTTTACAGTTTCTCAAATGTACTGAAGTTCTTACTTTCAGTAAAAATAAATCTTGTTACTAACAAGTCACCAAACTCAAATTGGCTCGTCTTTTCTATGGATTTGTTGTAATCGGCAAACAGAAAAAACATTCACCACTACAAGGAGAATTAGTCATTTTTATAGAAAAAAAAAGCGAACTTTCAAAGATAGTATTTATTAGATTTTATGACAAATGTGACACTAGGTCAAGTTTAATGGGAGGGATCCACATGCGTAACATATGAGCAGAGGCAAGCATTTTACCTGTTTTCGCAGCCAGTACCGTAAATTCTTCTTTTTTAGTGCAATGGAGTGGTACTGCCTCAGAGTTAGAACCATAGGATGTTCATATGTTCATTTATGCGATGAGGCAAAGTTGATCCTAATCAAAAGATTGGGGAGCAAAGTTATTTCTTAATGAATGCTAGTCACAAAAAACAGTGTGTTTATATTCAAGCGAAAAGTATAATTTCCACGTCAAAACAGTATAGCAAGAATTGCTCACGTCACGAAGTTAGACGTGTGAGCTGACATCATCAATAAAAGAAAAACATAGCTTATATTTATAATACGATTTTCTTTATGATGTAAGCATCATAAAGAAAATTGTATTTTGTCGATGCTTAAATGCCGACAAGAGCACAAATTTTCTGTTTCTACAAGTTTGAGTAGGTGCTTCTTTATAGGTCTCACACCCTGGGAACTGCTCACGCCTGGTAAGTTAAAGATTAAAACGTCAACCATACTTAAATCATAAAGGTGTGATTAGATAAATAATAAAAAAACTGGCTTCTGACGGAAGCCAAACTTTTATATATCATCAAAAGCTGTAAAACAACCACCATTTTCAGTAAAACCAATTTGGCTCAGGAAAAGTTTAAAATTAGGAAAATACCATTTAGAGGACAACTACATTTTAACTTCTTTTTACGTTAACTAAAATAAATTTTTACGTTAACTTAAATAAATTTTTACGTTAACTTAAATAAATTTGAATATAGTTCTTTTATTGTCACTTTAGCTGATGTATCTTACATCTTGCATGTCATCATGATTATAGTAGTTTACTGATATTGATTCTGGCTACTCTCTTTGTAATTCTATTCAGAATATAAAAATTCCAATTCTCCACCAAATCTAAATTTCTGTGCTAAACTCAAAACCTAGTTGGTAGGAATAGAAAGGGAAAAGAGAATAACGTGCTTCTCTTCTTCCTGAGGTCAAATAGGCGCAAATATAAAACAAAACCCAACCACTGCGTGAAATTTTAAAGGAAAAACATTTAATACACAAGTACAGGCAAAAAAGGGTACAATACAAAATTTACACAAAAGCTTCTTTTGTGAGCCTATTACGTCAGTATAGCAGATTTCTTATGTTACAAAAAAGGGATTACCATCAAATACAAGGAAAAAAGTGTTACAGGTTTTACAAAACGACACGGATTACACTCTTTAAAAGTCAAAATAGGTGTAAACTTTGAGGAAGCAAAAAAGCAGAAACCACAAAGCGCACCCAACTAATTTCTTCAACTGAATAGGAACGTCTCAGCACGAAGAGGATTTCGTGTTTTCCACAGGTTGTTGTCTCGTGGGATTTATGTAGTATTTTACTGAAAAGTGAAACTTGAATGTTCTTTTGGTTTAAATTCTTTTTAAAAAGACGCAGAAAGAAATTTTCTGACCTGAGGGTTGAATCTGCCTTGAATCTGTCGGCCCTTATTTCTTTCTCCATGTTGATGTATGACCCCTTTGGCTAAACTAATCCTCCATTCTAGAAGCGTGGGTTAATTGCTTTCTGACCTTATCCGCAACAGCAGTCCTTTTTATTGAACAGTGGCTGGCTCCATCCAGGTTTTCACAAGGGCTTGAAGAGTACGTCTCTCATTGACCAGTAAATAAGAAAACTTCATGAATTCAAAAAATAAATCCACAACAATTCACAAATAATTTTGGCGGTTCTTTAACCGATAATTTTAAAACAGATTTTCACAACTGCACTAATTTATCTTTAGAAACCCGTATGGCACAAAAATACAAATTTATCAAAGGCACATTTACAAAAAAATTATCATAGACAATTAAACATTTATTTACTACACTAATAACTAAGTTATAAATTTTTTTTTATATATTCTAGCCACCTGCCATTTCAGAAAAATGGAGCTTTTCTAAATTGCGCGTGGTTCGCAACGCGATTCATTTCTTCAACAATTTCACAGAAGATAATATTTGTGTTTGTGTACAACTCGTCAACTCATGTACAACTCATTTGAAAACTGAAAGAAACTTCGAAAAGAATGTTTGCACGATTGTCCCCGTCATTAAATCATATCAAGAATGGTCATTTATTTCAGAGTGAGACATCCAACCTCAAATAGTTGGTTTTATTATGAGACACCCTTTAGAAAATATGCCGTGATGTCACAGTTGTTAACCTAGTGTTAACTGTTTCTTCGCCATGAAGAGATCTGACTGATCCTACTTCGTGAGTTATTTTTTAATTATTTCACCACAAGCAAGATAATAAAAACACTAAGACACAAGGGGTTACTGAGTGTGAAAGAATATGAGAAAAAGAAAAACATTATTACGGGAGAGAACAATAAATGAAAATGAATTAAGGTGACAAACGATAACGATTGACATTGCATTTACATTTTTGAAGATCAAAGTTGACTGAAAAGCAAGAAGCCGGAAGAGAGTGAGTGCAAGAAAATCGTTAGCATAGAAGTTATGGTTACATCTAGCCATTTCAACTGTAAAATGATGAGATTTTGTTTCCAACCTAGTACTGCGCTTAAATTCGTACGGTCAAGGTAGCAAAGAGAAAAGCTCATCAGAAAAAATTGTCATGAAAATATCTATAGAAAGGACGCAACGGAACTACATTAAGGCCGCCGGAAAGTGAATGAAGTCTATATGCCAGATTAAGACCAATAAAATTGCAGATTCTTCTTTGAATTTTATCAAGAATCTCTAAATACATTGCAGAAGCACCAAACCAGATGTCATTATATTCAATGCACGAACGAATGGCATACCTATGAACATCGGGAGGTCCTTCATGACAATTTGGAAGAATGCAGTTCCAAGGATAAATCTTTGTGGAGACCTGCATTAATGCAAAAAGATCTAGCAGAGTGTCCATTCAAGACAATTTTCATTTTGCAATTTGATCAGAAATATCGAATCAGATCAAAAATTCGTCTATAAATACCATAACCTGAGCTATATCATTTTTATTTAAAGCTTAATAAATTCTTTCAGCAATAATCGTTAACACATCAGCAGTTTACCTAGAGAAACGAAAACCATATTTAGAGAGAAAATGAGCTAGTTCTGGAGCACATTTCTAAAGGACAATTGCAGGAATACCATCAAGTCCAGTTTCTTTGTGGTAATCTAGTTTCGAGATGTTAACAGAAATCATGAACGGAGTTATAAGCATATCCGACAGTATAGACTCAGTTCTAAGTGGAGAGTCATGATACTCCAAAAATGTAAAGAGTATTCACCAAAATAACTAGATTTATAAAAAAAAATCTCTGAATAAATCCCAAGATGATTATATATATATATATATATATATATATATATATATATATATATATATATATATATATATATATAATCGGTAAAAGTGGAGAGGAATTTCCCCACAAATCCTTACTGTTTCCTAAAAAGTTACTAAAGATTATTTTCTTTTATATACTCGACTCTTTTTTCCAGGAAACACGCAAGACAATTTTTACAAGTGAAGGAAAAATGAGAATAGGAGATGTAAGGTAGCTTTAAAAAAGGTCAAGTGTTCCTTTATTTTACTAACGTTCTCTTTAAATTAAGACGAGATGAGTTCGAAAAAGTACTTTGGTATCCAATATGTAACTCCTGGAAAAGTCACGCCAATTTAGTATATTCTTATATATCAGGCTTATTATTTTAATTGAACATTTGATAAAAATTTGTTTGATTACTCTTTTCTCCGTTTATGATGGTACTAGACTCAAAAGTGAAGATTTGCACAGTTCAATAAAGTTTAAAGATAATTTAGCACTCAACTGTCAGCTGGTTCTTCAGTTACGTGTTTGGGAAAGGCCAATCATAAGGTTGTCAGTGACGCTCCATCCGTCGAATTTTCAAATCTCCATCGTTCGGATGTTGAATACAGATATCTTTGGGTTATTCCAAAGCGAAGAAAAAAAGAATATGCCTAGAGACCTTTAAACGGTCCTATAGATAGACAATAGATAATAAGAGTATATGACACAACCTGTGCACCTATTATCTTTCGATTAAATATTCAGTATCTCCGATTAGTTTTTTTTCCAACTGCAGATCAGAAAAAAAGCCAAAAGCTGAGAATGCGATCAAGTTCATATTTTCAGTTGAAGGGCCTGAGAAAGATCGCACCCTTCCACGGACTTTGAAACTAATAGGCTTCTAGCTGTTAATTTTGATCTTACATTATTTGTATGTTTGATCAACGTATTCTCGACTCAATTTTAAATGAAGTCGAGCACAAAAACGATGGTATCATCGGAATATGCGACAACTCATGTGGAATCTATTCTGTAGAGGATCAGATGCTTTAATTTCTTCAAAGCTTACGTATAAGACTGTAAAGTAAGGACAGTAGCGAATAATCCCGCCTAAACGGCTCGCTAGAACAGGAAGGGTTTCAACTACTTTCCATTCGTCTATACCACAACACTGTAGAAAAGACATAACAGTCGAATCCAAGAACGAAAGACTGGTTCAAATTTGTCATCTCCAAGAAGTGATGATCAGTCTTGGGAAATACTTAGGACGGATCTAAATTGATTAGCCCGCTTTCACCTCATCTTCTACTCTTTCTAGAGTCAAAGTTACCAAATGAAAATTGTTTGGGTTTGTTCTTCCTTTCACGACGTATTTCTACTCGGAATCGATCAATATTTCGACGACAGTCTGCTACCGACAAAATAATTAATGTTTAGCAGAATTATAGGTTGTTAGTCATCTGGATTATGTCTGTTCTTTAACAGTGTGATCACATGGGTATCTTCTGTATTACGTTTCTCTGTTTTTTTAAGTTTTCAAAAGAATGAACATATCCAACAGCTTACTCCGTAGAGCAAACCATGAAAGACTTGTTACTACCGATCTGGATCAATGCTTCCAGAACTTCGTCCTCTGTAATCAGTTATTCATAGCTAGTCTCATTGTACGAACTTTGTACGGACATGTTCTTTGAGCAAATACGCCGGATTTGTGTGAAACCGTTTTTGGCAAAAACCAAGCTCCTTGGTGAAAATGCTGGTCATCAGCCATAAAGATTGTTCATTGAATATGATGACTTCCCAATATCCTTCAGACATGACAGTCCTTTACTTAGAGCAACACAATATCCCAGCTACAGGGCTTCAATTTTATTGCCATCAACATTCAATTTGTTCTTATTGTCCTTACTTGGATATATATTTACTCGGTGGGTATAATTTTTGTGGTCATCATTTGGTAGAGCTAATTATACCTACTTTCTGATTTCTCTAAGCACTCGGTATTTTATTTTATTTTAAAAGATGTTATTTATTGAGTGTTTTCAACACCAAATTTGATTGACCGACTCATGATAAAATAGACAGGAATCACGAAAGATTAACAGAAATTGAATTGTAAAATGTTTGAGCTGATCTGTAAATGGAGTTTTATTTGTTTGTATACTCGACTTATATTTTGTATGTATGTGTGTATGGGGAGAGAGAGAGAGAGAGAGAGAGAGAGAGAGAGAGTGTGTGTGTGTGTGTGTGTGTGTGTGTTCTCACTGACTCAGTTAAATCATATGTGAACAGTAGATATATGTACAAATTGAAGTAGATGTTTGGATCAAAGGTTGCATTCATGCCAGTGTAAATTTTCATACATTTTGCATGAGTGATGTAATGAAGACTCTGCTAATATAATTTTTCATGAAAGCTACTTTAACTTTGGCAACATATTGAGGCAAACCTTTTCAAATGCCCAGAGTGTAATATTATTGTCGTTGATACTATAATAATAGCAGAGTCTCCATTACATCATTCATGCAAAATGTATGAAAATTACACTGGCATGAATGCAACCTTTGATCCAAACATCTACTTCAATTTATATATTTGGCCGTTAACTTTTGACATTAATTTAAGCATTTAAAATTTTTCAAAAAAAATAAGCTAGGAATTAAATATAATGTGAATATAATATGAATAAACAATATTACTATTATTAACATTATTAATATTATCAATAACAATTAAGGAGTAAAAAGTTTTTAATTAAAATCTAAAGTTACGAATTTTAAATTTTGAATCTTAAAAAATTTTGAATCTTAGTGGATAAAAACTATATATAAATTTAAAACATTTTTCACCCTTGGAAGCGCGGTTTGGTGAACCAGGTAAAAACCATATACCTGGGGAAATAAATTATAACCAATGGACCCTTAAGGTTGTCTGTTTTCTATTTAAATGGAATTAATATATATATATATATATATATATATATATATATATATATATATATATATATATATATATTATTGAAAGAGAGAGAGAGAAAGAGAGATTTCGAAGTGTGTAAGAAAGTTTTACACTTTCTAAGTTAAATTGCATAAAATAAGGACCTTTGTTTTATTTTGATTTGTTAAAGGTATTAGTCAATCCGCAGCACAGAAATGACATGCAGTGTCTACAACAGTTGCCAGCAGCTATCCAAGCAGTTATGTAAGATAACAAAAGACTTAAATCAAATTCTCTGTGATATTCATTCTACAAAACGGCCATTGAAAAGTACACATAGGACTTCCAAATTAGCCAAAACTCTTCAGCAGAGGGATGGGGCTATTTCTGACTGGTATCTGAGGCCTGTGCACCTATCTTCTACAGCCCCACTCCTTTCCAAGGATACTGCCCCTTTGAAAAGTATTGAAACTGCATCATCAAACAAATATATCCCAGGTTCTGTTGGATGCATTATTGCTGACATTAGGAAAGACATAGAAAAAGAAAATTTAGCTCAGCAATCAGAAAAATCAGAAAAGCGAAGAATGGATCTTTGTTGTGATTGTAAGCTAAACAAAGTTTTCACAACACAAGGAACAGATGTTGATGCTCACCTTGAAGACTACATTGATGAAATAGATATGGAGAATTTGAACACATATGAAAATGATATGGATGATAAAATAATGGAAACAGTCAACTCTCGATGTAAGTTTTTTTTTTTTTTTTTTTTTCACAAGATAATTTTTAATATTTTATAATCGGGCTCACTTTCTGACATTTTTAATTTTTAATATTATTATTTTAAATTAGTATTAAAGAAAATTAATGAAAACTGGAAAATAAAACGTGATTGGTAGTTATGTCTGAATCCTATTCATTTTTTCATTTTTTTTTTCAAAATCTTGATAGCTTCATGTTACCTTCAAACTTAACCCCAAAAAGTGTTTATTTAGTAAATGGCACAATCAAGATTGTAGTGTTTGCAGAAGATAATACTTTTATTAGTTATATTGATATGAACATAAAGAATTTAAATCGAAATCCATAAGCAAGTTTGCCACATTTATTATAATATTAATTGATATTAAAGAAAGCTATTTGCGCCTTTGTAAAAACTTTGATAGAAACAGATTATCTACCTACTCTAGAGATTAAACAATGTATGCCTATTTTAGTGTCAGACCCAAATGATAAAGTTATGACACCTTACCATGCCAAATTGGCTCAGCTTCGCATGGAAGAATTGCTACTGGAAGAAGAACGTCTTCTTGAATTGAAAAGAATTCAGGAACTGATAAGAACCAGAAGACCACGAAAATATTGGTGAGTTTAATATATTGCTCTACTCATTATTCAGGCTTTCAAATATTTGAATAAGTTTTATAGTTAAAATTATTGTTGTATATAATAGATTTATATATTGGATAACACCCCAAAACATATTTGTAAATATTAAAATGCTAATGTTTGATTTTATATTTATTCAATAATCATCTCAAATGATGTTTTAGAAAGAAAATGGTGAATCATGTAACAATTGTAATATCTTTATTCTCAACTTTTGCTTTATGTCAACACAATAAGATACATTTTTCATAAAAAATTTTCATAAAACAATTTTACAAACAAAGAAATAAATTAAATAAAAATCAAGGTAGCTTTTCTATTTCTAATAAGGATGAAAAGCGTTTGATTTGGTTGAGCCTGTTGCGAATAGACATGAATTATTAACAACCTGTAATTTTTTTTCCACAAATTTCAATTTTGGATAGATGTGTAATTAATATTGAATTCCTTTGATGTAATGTTTACTTTGTTTAAATGAAAATAAACATGGAATCCTTTATTGTTAAAGTTTCTGTAGAATGAATTGGGTTACAATTACAAATATTTCTTGAATGAATATCCTACTACTGCATTTACGTTAAATGAATTTTCCATAAAAAGAATTATTATGGTATTATTTGCTTTATATTAATGATGATATTATTTTCCCTTAACTCAGAGCAATTGTTTTTGTTCTTTGCAGTAAACAGTTTTAAAAAGTTTGAAACAATCTAAATTTGTCTTCTCAGTTAATCTTTGTGATTCAAGTGATTAATTAATCTCTGCTTTTTATGTATCGTATGAAAAGAGCTGTTATATTTTAAAATAAGAATCCGTTTACCTTTCCGCACTATAGAATAAATGTCCAGTTGAAGTAATGGTATATTTGAAAAAACATATCTTCTATTTTTGATTCTAGGTATATGCTTCGATCAAAAGAATTTACAGAAGAACTCATGAGAAACACTGAAATGGTTCGGAATGGACAGTACCAGGAAGAGATTGATCGATATCGGACTGAGTTAATCAAAGCTTCTCTTAAAACTGGGAAACTATTTTGTAAACCAATTATCTAAAATTTTCTTAAATGCAAACAATGATTTAACAGATAACAAAATGAAAATTAGAAAATGTCTGTCTACACTATAATTTCATTTTTCCTTCAGAATGCAATGTGAAAATATAATTTTATTAACAGGTTTTCTTTCTCTTCAACTGTATAATTTTATTAGTGGCACTCAAAAATTCTTTGTTCTTTGGGCAGGATTCTTTTAGGAACCCTGATGATTTAAGCAAAAGAAAAAAAAAAGAACAGATTAAAAACCAAATCCAAATCAACAATAAAAGCATATTATCTCATTTTAGAACAGAACAATATTTACTTGATATAATATGAATATATGATTGATTAAAAACGATAGACAAAGAATGTTTTTAGTGTTTCAGTTAACTTTTCTTGCTTATGTAGAAGAAAACGTATGTCTAAATCCAATGAATGTAAATATTATTCAAATCTTCGTGATCAAGCGCATACAACCATACAGCTTATACGCTTATCAAGATCAGGAAAAATCTGTGGATATTGCCAGTTCTTTAAAATTTCAAAATACTTTTAAACTCAGCGTTTACTGTTTATGCGTTATGCCGACATCACGCAAGGAATGGTGTGGATGATACTCTAAATTTTGGGATACATTTAAATCTCTCTTGCCATACTGAAGAGAATTGTTTTCTTTTTGTTTTTTGATTTTATGTTGAAGGCTTCAAGAAACTGAAGGCTTTTTTGCGCAGTTCAAATCGAGTGACAAAAGAAGAACCTTTTTTCAGATGCTTTTATTCCTCATCGACATTCCATAAAAGGATGGGAAACTGACTTTGCTCAGAGGTTACATATACAATAATATTCAAATTTAATAATTAAAATAGCTAGCGTGTAAGGATTTCAGAGGCGTATAAAAAAGCCACACAAATTGTTGATCAAAGATATATCAAGACGGTCAGCTTCAGGAAAAAGCTGTCAAAATAAAATCTAAAATAGAATTAGAAATTTACATACATGCAAAAATAAAAAAAAATCAACTGAGGACGTAGTTGAAAAGAGGAATAAACAACTAAAAATATAGAGTTATATAAATTTAATTGTCGACGAAGAAAAATTAAGATTAATTATTCATTCTTAATGCCGCTTGATGTTTTGTAAATGATAGAGGCAACTGCCAAATAATAAAAAAAAACTAATAAGAACTAGAATATCATAATAATACAATACAAATCATTTTTTCACGCGAGATTAATTTTGGTTGATTTTTATGTATATACGATACGGTTACTTCCCCCAAGATACTTCTGCAGTTTAGATTTGGCTTATCGCTAAAAAAACCTACTTAATGTTATCAACGATGTTTTCACATTTTTCTGGAATTTGTCTCTGACGTTTGTTACAAGTCCTATATACTAGAGAGTGACTGGCACAATATATTTTTCTGATTCCGGATTAAGCAAATTTATTTATTTACACATAATAAATCGAGCTACCTTTTTCGAAAACCAAACCGCAGTTCAACTAACAATCGATCAGTTAAATGTATAGTGACGTTGGTAATTAGTTAAAGTCACAATTAATACAATAAATAGATTTTCGATAATTGTGGTAAAACTTAAAGCTACAATTGATTTATATTTTTGCAACAAAATTTTTGAATGTAAAGGTTGATTTTCTTTGCATGTATATTTTCCTTGTAAACAATTTATTATTTAAAGTGTTTGTAGAAATGGATAAGTAATGTTATTTCTACCATTATTCTAACCGAAGACATGAGATAGAAGACTTGAAAAGTCTTTACTGACGAGTTGAAATACATCCTTTGCAAATTATATTTTACATTCAGTTCTTATTACAGTCAATTCAAAATTGTATTGATGATGAGGGAGGGGGTCTATTCTGACGACATAGGTATTCCTAGTTGGGATAAAAATGATCTTGAACAGAAAATCAACATGTTGCAAGAGATCGAACTCAAGATAAACCTTTCCAACAGAGAAACTGGAATTGGAATGAAAGCAGTGATGGCACTGTTATAAAGTAAAATAAGACATATCTCGGCCGATTTACAGACAAACACTCAAGAGCTAGAACCGGATGTAAACGGGACAAAGCCCCGTTACAAAATGACCATTATCTTTCTTTACAAATGTTTCCGACACACGTGTTCTGGTCGAAAAATAAAATAATATTTAAAGTGCTCTATTTTTCGTCCAATAAAAATGCTTCCCTCCTAATTATACTCGCTTCGTTTCTCGAGCCTGTTAAGCCATAAAAAAACGCTATAAAAGGGGTCACACGGAAGTTCAAGGCAGTCCACATGTGCCCAGGATAGAGACCTGTCACGTCCAGCTGCTGACAGCAGGGGAGCGTCAACCACCGTCAACATGTTGAACTACTATGAGAGATCGACCAGATCCGAAAGCCGGCTTATGAACTTTACCACAAGGTAGCTGTCCCAAATCCACACGTTCCTGTTGAAATAAACCACGTAAATCTATTTCTGCTGTTGTCGTATTTCTTTCTTGCAACCATACGCTTGTCTATAACAGCACCTACCCTGAAACTATCATAAAAATTCAGAATGTGGAATTAGCAAATACTAAAAACTTCAGATACCTTGGCGTATGGATCATTTTTTTAATCGGTATCACTCCAAGCAAGGCAGTAATGCCACTAAAACACAAGAGGTTACAAGGTGGGCAAGAATTAAGAACAGAAACAATAATGATGAGCAGAAAGAGAAGAGAGTAATAAAGATGACGGTATATAGCGATTGACATTGCATTTAAATTTTTGCAGATTAATGTTGGCTGGAAAGCATGGAACCGGAATGGAGTTCCACAAGCGAGAAGTGCGAGAAAAGAAATTATTAGCACAGAATTTAGGGTTACATATAGCCAGCTCAACTGTAAATTGATGAGATCTCGACGTCAGTCTAGTACAGCGCTTAAATTCAAAAAGTCTAGGTGCCATAGCGAAGAGCTCATCCGTACAATTACCAAGAAAGTATTTATAGAAAAGACATAGAGAGGCAACTTTACGGCGGTTGAAATGTGACTGAAGCCGAGCCGCCAGATCAGTAACAATAATATTGCAGATTCTTCTTTAGATTTTATCAAGGAGCTCAAGTTAAATAGCATGGACACCGGACCATTTGTGGCAGCAATATTCCAAGCATGGACGAATGGTAGACTTATAAATATGTAAGAAAGATTCTATTGAAAAAAAATGTTTTGCCCGACACAGTAAACCGTCTTTTTTAGCAGAAGACCTAGTAATGAATTCAATATAGTTTTTTTCCACTTCATATCAGCTGAGAATGTGAGCCGAAGAAGGCGTAACGAGTTACTTTCCTGGATTCTGATGGAAAGCAGCGAGGGGGTCTCTCAGATGATAAATGGAAAAAAGTTTAGTTTTGGAGGCGTTAAAATTAACAAGACATTTTTTGTCTGTTGAAACTTGACTAATGCATGGAATAATAATGCAACACAAAATGTACTTAGACTAAAATGTATTGAAACAAGAAAGTGTACATAATATTTACATATAGTCTTTTGTATATTCCTGGTAAGACCGTTCCTGGAGAATGTGTTGACTGAGTCGCAGTCGGGCAGAGTCTCTGGTTGAATCTCTTGATTCCTCCCTCTCTTCCCGGTACCAACCATATTTATATGGTCGGTACTCCACTATGCAAATTAGGTGGATCCTACCACAACATTGTCCCAGTTATCGACGGACTTGAAGACGTTTTGGACATCGGCTGCTATTTTGACATTGTCGGACTGATAGGCCTTACAATCGAGGTAGGAGTAAATTGTCGTGTCATCAGCGCAGATACAAGTTAAGAGCTGATGTCATCAGGAAGGTTATTAGTGAAAATTAAAAACAGAGTAGGACCAAGGATGATGCCCTGGAGGACACTCGCGTTAGTACGAAAGGATCTAGACGAGTGACCATTCAGGATAACTTTCATTTCATGATTTGGTAGGAAAGACTAGATCAATTCAAAAAAGGATCCGGAGACACCGTAACTTTTCAACTTGTGGAGAGGACCTGAATGTCAGACCTTGTCGAAAGCTTTCGAGATGTCCAGTGGTACAGCCTTGTCTTTACCTTTTTTTTTTATCTAGATCATGATATACTCTTTCCGCAATTATCGTCAGTTGACCTGAAGAAACGAAAGCCATATTGATTTTTACCTGGTTTGGTGGTACTTTAAGTGTTAATTGTGGAAGGTTAGGTTTATAATTGTATTTTTGTATCTTCATATGTGAAGATATTGTCTAGCATTCACTGCCATGTAGGAGGACCGATATTAAATAACAGTTCAGTAATCTTTTCTTTGTTTGTAACGAAATTTTCTTGTTTCTTAATACTTTACTTAGCTTTTTGAAAGACAAATTTCGACGCGCCTTCGGAGATATTTAAATTTTTGTACTTGCTTGATTTTGGCACCACTAATTTGTAATAGTTCGTATGTAGGTCGCTTCTTTTTGCATACACTCTGTTTTCTTACAATTGATGTTTAATCCTTTCTTTTCGCTTTTCCTTTAATACTTTTTGTAAGATTTCCTGTAGTTTCCATTCTGTGTCTGCTATTGACTCTGTATCATTTGCATATCTACTGTTAAAATTATCCCTGCCAATAATGAATCCTGGTAGGACTTCTAATTCTCTCAGAATTGACTCAGTGTAAAAGTTAAATAAGTCCGGCGAGAAGATACATTGTTGTTTTACCCACTTTCTTTATTTATTTTTGTATATTTACAGAATTCATTTTCTATTCGTATGTACGCGCGTTACACCCAGTTATTTTAATATCCTTCCCAATTAAATCAAGCTTTTTTTTTTTTATCAGACGCTTTTCTGGATTAGTGCTGGATTAGTGCTAAAAGTGTAGAAGAACTGTTCAAGTTCGTGTTAAGTACTTATTAAGTTCCCAGCTTTCGACTGGCTTCAATGATTATCACACATACGCAGATAAAACAAGTATTGAATGAAGTACTTTTGGTAGTTTGAATCTTTGGAATGAATCTTTTTTTTTTTTTCAAATGGATACGTTAAAATCATTTAAAATAACGAAAACATATTTTAATATTTCCTTTAAATTCACCGCAGGTAAAATAGTGGCCTATTCACCGCATAGTAAAATAGTGGCCTAATTTATAGGTTATTTGTATTTGATGCTTTAAAATATTATAATAATTTTCTCAGGCTCATATTATCTGATATTTTTTTAGAAATGTCATGCCCCTTGTGGGCAGTCCTGACCCACAACCGATTCCTTTCTTTAATAATAATGACTATGTCGTTGCCTTCTTCATGGTTTGCATTTAGAGTAATCCTTTTCTTCAAATGGCTACTGTCCTAAGCTAGAGAGTTCAGTTTACCATTTTATTTAATCTAATCTATTGTTGTATGCGTAGGAGCCAAACACACCTTAGCGTTTGTTTTTCATATGCTCTCCATACTATCTTATTACTCACGACATCCACACGAAGGTGCGTTTTTGTCATTATAATCTGTTTTCAGGCTTGGAATTGGTGTTTTGAAATCTTCACAGAATATTCTCTGAAGAGATGTCACACAAATTGTTGCATATTTGTTCTTAAGGCAATAAGTATGTGTAGTAAGCATATCAAGTGTTGCATTTAAACAATAGCAAAATCAGTTTAAAAAAGGAAAACTTTAAATTCGCCGCATATACCCGCTTAACGGTGGCTTAATGGGGAGAATATTTGCCTGCCTATCCAAAATTGTTCGATATCATGCAATTTCCTTCGGTTAATCTGGCATTTTTTAATGCCATGTTCCTTCTGGGCATAGGCCATCCTACCCTCTTTAAACAAAATAATTATAACTACCAATACCCGTTAAAATTTTATGGGTTTTCTATTTGAATTTTCTGATGAATCTTAATTCTTAATTTAATGATTGGATAAGCTCCTTGTGAGTTCGATGACTATAAAATGCTTGTGGAGATTCCACTATTGCCTCGTTAAATATTTGAGCTTAACAGTTTTAACAAATATTACAATAACAATAATAAATATGAATGCAGGTCATCATTTAAAGCAGTAAGAGGGTATACATGAAAAGATTAAAAATTGACAGTTTTCCATTTCACTGAAACAGACGTTAAATACATGAGCGCATGATCGTTTTCGCCATCTTCCCTTTCTTTCTTTACGTACAATTTTTATTTTCTTTTAAAATCACCATTGCTTATGATCTCTTCACATAAAGTCACTCATAAAAGGCATTAGGGGACCCGAACTGTGTAATATTTCGAATACGTTACAATATGCGTGCTAGAAAAAGAAAGAAAAAACATATGAGCAACGCACCGTGCCTGGCTTAAGTTTTAATTAGGTTTAATTAGACTTGTAATTGCGAGGAGAAGCGAAATTAAAGTTAAACCTTTAATAAAAAAATTGTTTTTTTAAATCTTTCACTCTGTTCTATATTTGACTTTAACTTTAAATAATTTATTTATTTAATTTTTAATCGCATGTAACTAGAGTAGCTATTATCCATTACTTCAGGTTGTTAATGATTCGCCGAGATCGAAAAACGAACCGACGGACGGACGCACACATGACACTGCGCTTTATTTATACAAATTACTCAATGCTTCAGTCGTTCATTGTAATATGTTTGGCTATAGTTCTGACTATAATTCCATTCTTTAGAATGCAATTCTGATTAAAAGTGAAAGAAATTTATTAAGGCGAATAATTTATTGAAAATGCACTAAATTAAGAACCCTCTACGGTAAATTTACCTCCAGGATAATGCAACACATGTTTATTTCTTTCTTTTATTTTCTGTGAATTGCCATAACTTCTTCATAAAAATAGGTTAGGGGTTTCCCGTTGCTTTCTGCACGGTTTTGCATTTAGAGTAGATCTTTAATTAGATTGGCTACTATCCAAGGCTAGAGACCTCAGTCTAACCTGCTAGCCTATAGCTGGGAGTAGAAGAGATCGATATGTGTCTTTCTTAAGGATATTTTCAGAGAATGTAATTGCAGCAAAGTAGATTGGAATATGAACTCGACACATCAATTCCAATTTCCCCGCCTTGTCTGTATTATATATATATATATATATATATATATATATATATATATATATATATATATATATATACACACATATATATATATATATATAATCAAAAGAAAGCAATAAAAGCAAATAAAAGGATGATGTAAGAAGGTTATACTGAGATTGAAAGAAATCATGAGGACAATAACAACACAGGATTCAAGAGAGATGACGATTGACATTGCATTTATATTTTGAAGATCGTGGTTGACTGGAAAGCCAGAAGAGAGTTCCACAAACGAGAAGTATGGAAGAAGAAATTTTTAGAATAAAACTTAGGGTTTCAACTATCAATTATAAGAATTAGCGATATTATATGACCTAGCTGCCAATCTAGCACTGTGCTTAAATTTATGAAGTTGAGGTACCAAAAAGATAAATGATAACAATTACCGTGAAAATGTTTGTAGATAAGGCACAAGGAATCTATGTCCAAGTGAGAAAGTGACTGAAAATGAGATGCCAGGTCAGGGACGATGTCATTGCAGATTCTTCTTTGAATTTTTTTAAAGAATATCTAGATATATAGCAAGAAGCACAAGACCAGATGTAGCAGGAATATTCGATCCACGGACGAATGGTGGACCAATAAATGTGCAACATAGATTCTGTCCAGAAAAATTGTCTAGAGTAATTATTATTTAAAAAAATTCTTTCAGTTGATTAAATATAAATATATTATTTTATAATACATCGGCACAGAAATTGCTATTTTGGAATAATAAGGGGATATTAAAAGTTAATTTGGAATAGTATTTTGGAATAATAAAGAGATATTAAAAGTTACTTTGGAATAATAAAGGGATATTAAAAGTTAATTTGGAATAGTATTTTGGAATAATAAAGGGATATTAAAAGTTACTTTGGAATAATAAAGGGATATTAAAAGTTAATTTGGAATAGTATTTTGGAATAATAAAGGGATATTAAAAGTTACTTTGGAATAATAAAGGGATATTAAAAGTTAATTTGGAATAGTATTTGGGAATAATAAAGGGATATTAAAAGTTACTTTGGAATAATAAAGGGATATTAAAAGTTAATTTGGAATAGTATTTTGGAAAAATAAAGGGATATTAAAAGTTAATTTGGAATAGTATTTAGGAATAATAAAGGGATATTAAAAGTTAATTTGGAATAGTAATTAGGAATAAAAAAGGGATATTAGAAGTTAATATGGAATAGGAATAAAAAAAGGGATATTAAAAGTTAATACGGAATAGTATTTTGGAATAATAAAGGGATATTAAAAGTTGATTTGGAATGGTATTTTGGAATGATAAACGGATATTAAAAGTTACTTTGGAATAATAAAGGGACATTAAAAGTTAATTTGGAATAGAATTTGGGAATAATAAAGGAATATTAAAAGTTAATATTGAATAGTATTTTGGAATAATAAAGGGATATTACAAGTTAATTTGGAATGGTATTTTGGAATAATAAACAGATAATAAAAGTTACTTTGGAATAATAAAGTGATATTAAAAGTTAATTTGGAATAGTATTAAGGAATAATAAAGGGATATTAAATGTTACTTTGGAATAATAAAGGGATATTAAAAAATAATTTGGAATAGTATTTTGGAATAATAAAGGGATATAAAAAGTTAATTTGGAATAGTAATTAAGGAATAATAAAGGGATATTAAAAGTTAATTTGGAATAGTATTTAGGAATAAAAAAGGGATATTAAAAATTAATATGGAATAGTATTTAGGAATAATAAAGGGATATTAAAAGTTAATATGGAATAGTATTTTGGAATAATAAAGGGGTATTAAAAGTTAATTTGGAAAAGTATTTAGGAATGATAAAGGTATATTAAAAGTTAATTTGGAATAGTATTTAGGAATAATAAAGGGATATTAAAAGTTAATTGGGAATAATAACAGGATATTAAAAGTTAATTTGGAATAGTATTTTGTAATAATAAAGGGATATTAAAAGTTAATTGGGAATAGTATTTTGGAATAATAAAGGGATATTAAAAGTTAATATGGAATAGTATTTTGTAATAATAAAGGGATATTAAAAGTTAATTTGGAATGGTATTTTGGAATAGTAAACGGATATTAAAAGTTACTTTGGAATAATAAAGGGATATTAAAAGGATATTAAAAGTTACTTTGGAATAATAAAGGGATATTAAAAGTTAATTTGGAATAGTATTTGGGAATAATAAAGGGATATTAAAAGTTACTTTGGAATAATAAATGGATATTCAAAGTTAATTTGGAATAGTATTTTGGAAAAATAAAGGGATATTAACAGTTAATTTGGAATAGTATTTAGGAATAATAAAAGGATAAAAAAGTTAATTTGGAATAGTATTTAGGAATAATAAAGGGATATTAAAAGTTAATTTGGAAAAGTATTTTGGAATAAAAAAGGGATATTAAAAGTTAATATGGAATAGTATATAGGAATAATAAAGGGATATTAAAAGTTAATATGGAATAGTATTTTGGAATAATAAAGGGGTATTAAAAGTTAATTTGGAATAGTATTTAGGAATAATAAAGGGATATTAAAAGTTAATTTGGAATAGAATTTAGGAATAATAAAGGGATATTAAAAGTTAATTTGGAAAAGCATTTCGGAATAATAAAGGGATATTAAAAGTTAATTTGGAATAGTGTTTTGGAATAATAAAGTGAAATTGAAAGTTGATTTGGAATAGTATTTAGGAATAATAATGGGATATTAAAACTTAATATGGAATAGTATATTGGAATAATAAAGGGATATTAAATGTTATTTTGAAATGGTATTTTGGAATAATAAACGGATATTAAAAGTTATTTTGGAATAATAAAGGGATATTAAAAGTTAATTTGGAATAGCATTTTGGAAAATTAAAGGGATATTAAAAATTAATTTGGAATATTATTTTGGAATAATAAAGGGATATTAAAAGTTAATTTGAAATAGTATTTAGGAATAATAAAGGGATATTAAAAGTTAATTTGGAATATTAATTTGGATAAAAAAGGGATATTAAAAGTTAATATGGAATAGGAATAATAAAGGGATATTAAAAGTTAATATGGTATAGTATTTTGGAATAATAAAGGGATATTAAAAGCTACTTTGGAATAATAAAGTGATATTAAAAGTTAATTTGGAATATTATTTTGGAAAAATAAAGGGATATTAAAAGTTAATTTGGAATAGTATTTAGAAATAATAAAGGAATATTAAAAGGTAATTTAAAATTGTATTGTGGTATAAAAAAGGGATATTAAAAGTTAATATGGAATAGTATTTAGGAATAATAAAGGGATATTAAAAGTTAATTTGGAATAGAATTTGGGAATAATAATGGAATATTGAAAATTAATTTGGTATAGTATTTAGGAATAATAAAGTGATATTAAAAGTTAATATGTAATAATAAAGGGATATCAAAAGTTAAATTGGAATAATAAAGGGATATTAAAAGTTAATTTGGAATAGTATTTTGGAATAATAAAGGGATATAAAAAGTTAATTTGGAATAGTATTTAGGAATAATAAAGGGATATTAAAAGTTAATATGGAATAGTATTTTGGAATAATAAAGGGATATTAAAAATTAATTTGGAATAGTATTTTGGAATAGTAAAGGCATATTAAATGTTAATTTGGAATAGTATTTTGGAATAATAAAGGGATATTAAAAGTTACTTTGGAATAATAAAGGGATATTAAAAGTTAATTTGGAATAGTATTTAGGAATAATAAAGGTATATTAAAAGTTAATATGGTATAGTATTTTGGAATAATAAAGGGATATTAAAAGTTAATTTGGAATGGTATTTTGGAATAGTAAAGGGATATTAAAAGCTACTTTGGAATAATATAGGGATATTAAAAGTTAATTTGGAATAGCATTTTGGAAAATTAAAGGGATATTAAAAATTAATTTGGAATAGTATTTCGGAATAATAAAGGGATATTAAAAGTTAATTTGAAATAGTATTTAGGAATAATAAAGGTATATTAAAAGTTAATTTGGAATATTAATTTGGATAAAAAAAGGGATATTAAAAGTTAATATGGAATAGGAATAATAAAGGGATATTAAAAGTTAATATGGTATAGTATTTTGGAATAATAAAGGGATATTAAAAGCTACTTTGGAATAATAAAGTGATATTAAAAGTTAATTTGGAATATTATTTTGGACAAATAAAGGGATATTAAAAGTTAATTTGGAATAGTACTTAGGAATAATAAAGGGATATTAAAAGGTAATTTAAAATAGTATAGTGGTATAAAAAAGGGATATTAAAAGTTAATATGGAATAGTATTTAGGAATAATAAATGGACATTAAAAGTTAATATGTAATAGTATTTTGGAATAATAAAGGGATATTAAAAGTTAATATGGAATAGTATTTTGGAATAATAAAGGGATATTAAAAGTTAATTTGGAATAGAATTTGGGAATAATAATGGAATATTGAAAATTAATTTGGAATAGTATTTAGGAATAATAAACTGATATTAAAAGTTAATATGTAATAATAAAGGGATATTAAAAGTTAATTTGGAATAGTATTTTGGAATAATAAAGGGATATAAAAAGTTAATTTGGAATAGTATTTAGGAATAAGAAAGGGATATTAAAAGTTAATATGGAATAGTATTTTAGAATAATAAAGGGATGTTAAAAGTTAATTTGGAATGGTATTTTGGAATAATAAACGGATATTAAAAGTTACTTTGGAATAATAAAGGGATATTAAAAGTTAATTTGGAATAGTATTTAGGAATAATAAAGGGATATTAAAAGTTACTTTGGAATAATAAAGTGATATTAAAAGTTAATTTGGTATAGCATTTTGGAAAATTAAAGGTGATATTAAAAATTAATTTGGAATAGTATTTTGGAATAATAAAGGGATATTAAAAGTTAATTTAGGAATAATAAAGGTATATTAAAAGTTTATTTGGAATATTAATTTGGATAAAAAAAGGGATATTAAAAGTTAATATGGAATAGGAATAATAAAGGGATATTAAAAGTTAATATGGTATAGTATTTTGGAATAATAAAGGGATATTAAAAGCTACTTTGGAATAATAAAGGGATATTAAAAGTTAATTTGGAATAGTATTTGGGAATAATAAAGGGATATTAAAAGTTAATTTGGAATAGAATTTGGGAATAATAAAGGAATATTAAAAATTAATTTGGAATAGTATTTAGGAATAATAAAGGGATATTAAAAGTTAAATTGGAATAATAAAGCGATATTAAAAGTTAATACGGAATCGTATTTTGGAATAATAAAAGTTAATTTGGAATAATGTTGAAACTTGAATAAAGCATGGAATAATAATAATACTACACAAAATGTACTTAAACAAAATGTATTGACACAAGAACGTGTACACAATATTTACAGATAGTTTGGTATATTCTTGGGAAGACCGTTCCTGTAGAATGGGTTGACTACTCGCAATCGGGCAGAGTCTCTGGATTGGATCTCTTCTTCCTCACCCATCTTCCCGGTACCACCAAGGTGGATCGTACCACAACACCCCCCTCCCAAGCCTTGGAATCCCTTTTGGTTTTCAAATTGGCTTCCTATATGTGTTGATGATTAGGGGCTCTTTCTTTGTAGATCCATTTGCCTAATTTTAATATTTTTTTCTGTTTTGGATTCACGTCCAATGGGTCCGTGAACTTCTTGGTTCAGGAGTATTCTGTGGCGGTTCTACCTGAAACATATCATACATTATATCAATGGGATCTTCGTCCTCATCCGGTATACTCTCTTCATGCTCTATACCGTAATATTTTTTAAGTTGATTCTGGTGCCTTTTACGAGTATTCTTCAGTCCTTTAATTATGTAAATCAGGTCACCGATTCTCTTGTCCACTATGCCTCGCTCCCAGAACTCAACGTTGTTTTTGTAGCACTTGAAAACACCTTCTCTCCGGGAGTGTATCTTTTTCTCGCTGTATACATGGTATTTTTACCTATTTTTTTTCCTGGCAAAAGCTTGTCAAACACTGACTTAACTTTCCTAGCGAACATTAGTTCGGCTGGTGCCATGTTTGAGTGTGTTCTCTGGTTTGGCGTGATTCTGTATACTTGTAAGAATTGCTGAATCGCCTTTTCCGTTGGAACTCCTAAGGCTTTCTTCAGAGCTCGCTTTAAAGTATCAACAAATCTTTCTCGCAGAAAGATTTGTTGATAGACCTCGGATGATACGGAGGCGTCGTTATGTGGTTAATTTGATATAACTCACAAAATTCCTTAAATTCTTCAGAAGTGAATTGTGTACCATTGTCACTCACAATACACTCTGGCACACCGAACCGTGCAAATAGTTCATGCAAAAAAGTTGTTTGGTGGTATTGGACGTAGGCTTTTTTACAGCGTAGTACTTCCGGCCATTTTGTAAAACTATCTACCACTATTAAGTAGTAAAAATCTTCTACTGGACCAGCGAAATCAATGTGTAATCTTGTCCACGGATGATCCGTCTTGGGCCATGGTTTGTGTACTATAGGTGGTGTCTTAGCTGCTAACACACACCCTTTACATCGATGAACCATGTTTTCGATATCCACATCCATTCCTTTCCAATACACAAAACTTTAAGCTTTTTGTTCTATTAATACCCGGGTGAACCATATGAAAGTCCCGAAGTATTCTTTTCTGCAACTTTTTTGGTATTACTACTCTCTCACCATATAATAACACTCCGTCACCTATTGAATAAATCTTCTGCACTTTTTGGTCGTTTGCTACCATTTTGCCTTTTATTTCTAAAATGAAATCATCGCTTTCAGCTTCTTTTTTAATTTCCTTTAGAGTAACCGGTAGCTCTCTTACAATGTTGTTTACCATGCTTTTCACCTCATAATCTGCTCTGATATTTGCAATAATTGATTCTTCGAATCTTTCTTCTTGACTCGGTACTAGTCTTGATAGACTCTCCGCATGAATTATATTTTTGGATGATAGGTGCTTTATGTGAAAATCATAATTGAGAAGAATGGTTCCCCATCTTAACAGACGATTTGCTGTATAAACGGGTAACCCTTTCTTTGAACCAAAAATAGTGATCAGTGGTTTATGATCCGTTTCAAGCATAAAATGTCTGCCGTGGATGTACCTGTGAAATTTTTGTATGGCAAAAATGATACTCAGTGCCTCTTTTTCTATCTGAAAGTAACTTAGTATCTGGGAGCAAAGTTCTCGAAGCGTGTGCAATTGGTTTTCTAGAACCATCTGGCATTATGTGTTGAATACACGCTCCTATCCCGTATGAACTAGCGTCACTTGCCACTACAATAATATCCAGTTTTTTTGTAATGGGTTAAAAAGATGACGGCATTTTCTTTATTTCATCAAAGCTTTCTGACATTCTACCGGTATGCCTTGTCTTTTTTAGCAGTTCATTCAACGAGCTCTTAAATTGTACATCTTTAATTTAATTTCAAGCCCTAAAACTTTAGCATCGCCACATTAGTGGGCGTCGGCATGTCTCTAATCGCAATGGACCTTTCGGATATGGACATCTGCCATTTTTTTGATTATGCAGTAAATCTTAATTTCCTCCAAACCAAATTCGCACTTTGACTCTTTGACTTTAAATCCGAAGTCCTGAATCTTGATTGAGATGCTCTGATGTTCGTCGACGGTTTTCTCCCTTATGATGTCGTCTTATAGGATACAAACTATATTCCAGCAAATGACTAAAAAACACAATAATTTGCACACCCGCAAAATCGGATCAGAACGCAAAAACAGATTTCCAATAAGGTGTGAAAAATTTTCTGACCAATGAAAGGAGGCGATTTGCTAAACAAAAAAAAGTTAACGAGCCAGTGTGAAAAAAAGTCAACAATAAATACAGAGTTTTCAAGTCAGTCAGTCAGTCAGTCAGTCGTCAGAAGGGCCAGAAGATCACAGAAGATTGACAGTAAATTCCATCTCACTCAACCCGCCATTTTAGGAAGGAAACAACAACAACAACAAATTTTGATCCAAACAATTCATAAGTATATTTTCCTTTCATCTTTATTCCACATTCACACTTTTTAACTTAACTTAAATTGCTCGCCCCTTTTCATTTTACAACTACCAAAACAAAAGAAACAGACATTATTCTTTCTGTTAAAAGACAGCGAACACAGACATTTTTATCAAAATCACATTTTGCTTAAACGAACTAAAACAGTAATCTTTTTTTTTAAGATAATAAATACAAGATAATAAAGATACAATTTTTTTTAAACGTTCCTTATCGTGTTGTTTCTTCTTGAAATTTGATTGTATTTTGTGGGCAGGGATCCGGTATTAAATTCTCCTTTAATCCGGGTACGCTGAAATAAGTCTAAAGTAAGCGCACGCAAAGTCTAAATCATTCAACATGACGTCCATAGCTTGTTGAAAAATGGCTGGTGCCACTTTAATACCAAAAGGAAGCCTGTTGTACTTGAATAACCCTCTATGCGTGTTTATCCCTAGTAACTTCGAACATTCCTCTTCGACGGGAATTTGGAGATAGGCATCTGATAAGTCGATTTTGAAAATATAACTCCACCATTTAGCTTGTTAAAATCTCCTCCGGACTCGGTAACGGGTAATGGTAGTCCTTAATTACCGAGTTCAACCCTGTCGAAAATCAACGCAGACTCTGACTTGGTTTGATTTTTTTTATGCACACAATCGGCGCAGCCCATGAATTAGATTCTACTTTCGAAATAATTCCCATTTTTCCAACCTATCAAGTTCTTCGTTAATTTTCTCTACACTTGCGAAAGGCACGTTACGTTTCTTTTTAAAAATTGGCATAGTATTTTCCTTTAATTCAAATTTGGCTTCAAACTTGTTACATCTTCCAAGACCAGGGTGAAGGTTTCCGGAAACTTTTTCTTTAATTCCTCTTTAATGTCCTGTCTTGTTTGCGTATTACTTTCTACTTTTCTGCAGAATGAGTTTAACGGTTTATCCCACAATTCGAATGTTTCAATAAAATCTGTACCCATCAAGTTTTCTCCATTTTTCAGAATGAAAACTTTTATTTTTTTAACTATCCCGTTCAATTTCATGGGAAGTACAACCTCGCCTTCGAATTTAATTTCCTTTCCAGTCACTGTTCGAGCGCGTTTCGTTGACTTCATTATTGTAGGCCTTTTAAAATTTTCCATGTTTTATAGTTCATTATTGTTAAATCTGAACCCGAATTGAGTTGAAATTTGATATTCTTTTTAAATATTTCAGTCGTCACATACTTCCTCAAATCTCTATCTGATTTGATATTTGAATTTGTTTGTCTAATTCGGCTATTGAATTTTTTTTCGTTTTACAACACGACCCTTTGTGACCATTCTTGTGGCACACGAAACATTTTTTATTTCTATATGGGCAATTTACCTCCCAGTGTCTTTCTTTGCACCGTCTACAATTAAATGGTGGAACCTTTTTTTCTCCTCATTCTTTTCATTTAATTTTTCTTGTCTATTTTTAACATACGCCGAATTTTTACTCCAATTTTTTTCTGATGGGTAATTTGACTGTTTTTTTACTTTTTTAATATAAGCAATGCCAGCTTCTTCAATTTTTTGAGACACTTTCTTTAAACTTACGGCCCGCTGACACTCCTCTGCTAACTTTTGCAAGGTAAGGTTTTGTTCAGATTCGAGTTTAGACAAAACTCTACGTCTTATTTCGGCACTCTTACTGGATAACAGTCCTTGAGCAAAAATTAAACACTTGAATTTTTCAACCGTAATCTCTGCCAATCTGAAATTGTCACAATGTCTATTCACTATAGATGCATATGTTAAGTAATCCTGATCATCGGATTTAGCGACATTCATGCATAACCATCGCTTATGCCAAAGCGACATATTTGCTCCAAACAACTCCTTTAGCAATTTCACTGTTTCCGAGAATTCCAATTCATTTGTTCTTCTCGGTAGAATAAAATCTACAAATTTGCTATGTTCCGCTGTACCTAGCTTTCTTAGTAATAGACTGACTTTTCTTGAATTCGACCAGTTTTCACAGTCTGTGTAGAAAATATCTTCATATCGTTTAAAGTACGCTTCAAACGTTTTTCCTTCGTCTGGCACATAGTTGAAAGTTTCCAGCGAATTAAATATGATGTTATTAGAATATGAAGAGTTTCCTTCATTTGCCTGATTGTTGTTTAATTTCTCCAGTGTTAACTTTTTGAATTTCTAAAACCTTGATCTGCATTTCTTCCTGATATTTTTCCAGTCTTTCTCTCTTGTTCCCTTTGACGTTGCTGACTCAACTCCTCCTCTTGCTTTTCTTGATATTTCTGCTGTGCTATTTGCTGTTCCCTTTATTAATAAGGCAAACTGTTCACTTTGATTTGTTGCAGACTCAACTGCTGGGCTTTAAATAATTCAGCTATGACTTTGGATAATTCATCCATCTTTAGCTGATAGTGTTCATGCAACAAAGAATATACTTTTAAATTGTGTATCCACGAATATAATATAAGCTGAAAAAAAAAAATCAAAACAACTTACGACTTTTTAATTTTATGTCTTGCTTTATAAAATATTGTTGAGCAACCAAACAAAAAAATAAACAAAATTTTTTTTACAAGTTCATTACCTTTCAAAGACGACACGTTGTATTTGTGCTCCTTTTAATTCCATGCATGTTTTTGTAGTCGGCCAGCTTTTTTTTTTTTAAATTCGCCGTTATTCGTTTACGCCACCTTTCAGATTTTTCTGAGTGAACGTTCCTTTATGCTTAGTCGTCCTTTAACGAGTTTTAACTATCCAGAACTTCAGAATACTTTTCCGTTCTATTAGATGTTGGACTTTTAATTAATAATTTTTTTTCTTCAGCCGGGGTTCTTCAAACTTGTCCCAATTGTTGAAGGCTATCAATTATCAATTCTTTTTTTTTTCGTCAAGTTCTTTATACCTCGTCGCCATTGTTGAAACTTGAATAAAGCATGGAATAATAATAATACAACACAAAATGTACTTAAACAAAATGTATTGACACAAGAACGTGTACACAATATTTACAGATAGTTTGGTATATTCTTGGGAAGACCGTTCCTGTAGAATGGGTTGACTTAGTCGCAATCGGGCAGAGTCTCTGGATTGGATCTCTTCTTCCTAATATTTATTTGCATTAAAATACAAAATGCGGCACAAGGCCTAAAAAGGGGGATGGGGAATGACGGTCTTCATCTGTCTTAAATCTAAACTTAGCTAGTCGCAGACACTGACCCAAACATGCCAACAATAATCCAATCACCAAAACAACACATTCACTCCTACCTTTCTTACTACGTCCACCATAATACCTCAGATTCTCTATGAAGTCCTAACTAGTCCCCTTATGTACAGATATTTTTCATGGGGGGAGGGTCATAAAATAACAATTTTTAAAAAAAATCCCCAATGAGTATATACAATATGACGAAATATATTTACAATAAACTAAACAAAACCCCCCGACAAACTTTGAATGTGGCAGAAATATCAGTTAACCGGACGAAATCGATGCGGGACTAAAAAAATAAGAACACATTCAAACCATCAAGCATTCACACAAACACTCACTCATTCATACACAACAACAAATACGAAAAGCATCACACACGAAACGAAAGGCGCCCCTGCATCCACCAGAGAACTGACATCACTAACCACCTAACGAGGGAGGGGATGGGGAATTAAACAAAAGAAAATAGGGACAGAAATAAAAGGGACCAATGAGCATACATACCCTAGCTAAGTTAACCGGAAAAAAAAAAAGAAAAAATTCAAAATCGAAAACCTAGACTAGCCTAATATCTGGGTGGGTTGCCTATGTTCAACCCTGATAAGACAAAATTCTGTACCTAACCGACGTCCAAATGCCACTCTAGGTCAGCCCCTTTTACTCTACACATTCGCGCAAGATTCACCCACCTTTTGCCAAATTCTGATGATGGGAGCCGCCGCCTTTCCGTCCTAATCTTGACTTTAAGCTGATGCTTAAAGAACAAGATCAGTAGGGAAGAGGTGAACTTCTCGCCATCATAGAATTCCTTCTGACGCGTCGTCCAAATCACGACTCGCATAACCCCTAGTAAGCAACAGAACACATAGTCAATTGCGACACCACATTGCTAGAAACAGAACAGGCTTCCAGGACAAAAAAACTTTCCCTGCAGCATGCGAACCATGAGGCCTTCAACAAACTTGCACAACGGCACTACCGTCTTGCACTGAAAAAAGGCGTGACCAATGGTCTCGACTTTCCCAGTACAGCGACGACAGTTTGGATATTTCTCTAAGCCTGCTGAACTAAATCTTTTGCCGACCCAGAGGGCCCCACGAATCACCAGCCAGGTGAGTGATGCCTCATCATTATTGAGGCATTTCAACCCAGGCGCCCAAGGCCATATATCGAGCGAGCCTCCTGCTTCGTAAGACCGAGCTCGTCGATCAGATCATCTCGAACGGACCCCCTAACTAACAATCGATATAATGCCTTACGAGACAACGCTTGGGCGTCGGAGAGGCCATCCGACGTCCGCAAGAGGGCTTCAAAGCACGACGACATTCGCGGTGAAGGAGCACTCGACACGAGGTGTACGGCCGGCCTCCTCCTCGCACGAGTGCACACTTCTCAGGGATGGGAAATGTTTTCGGACATCTTCTTTCCAAAAGGTGCCCACCTCATCCAAACCGCGACACATTCGGTCTAGAAAGGTAATGCGAAGCATATATTGACGAATCTCAATGCTAGGCATACCCAGACCGCCCTCAGAGGGATGAAGGCAACAGATCTCGCGACATACCATATGGGCCTTGCTTCTCCACAAGAAAGAGAACAAGGCCTTGACTAATGACATTAGTCGGGCATACGGTAGTGGAAGCACAGAGAGTCGGTACAGGAGGATCGGATAGATGTGTGAAACACATACTTCCGCCTTTCCCTTCAGGGAAAGGCCCCTCCGAGACCACAGATTACCCGCGGCCTCAGCCTTCCCTTGCACCTCCGACCAATTCATTTTCAACTGGAGATCAGGACCGAACCAGACGCCGAGTATCTTGATCGGCCCATCCGTCCAGAGGAAAGGTCCGGGAAGAGAAACTCCCTTCCACGCACCCAACCGCAAGCCCACAGACTTATCGCGGTTGATCTTGGCCCCTGTCACCATCTCATACCCACTGATCTGCTTTGCTGACTTCGTCAATCTCGGCTCTGCTCGACACAAGAACCGAAACGTCGTCAGCATAGGCAGAATACCTGGCCGAGGTGGAAGCACCAGGCAGCGAAATACCGCGTAGGACCGGATTCGCCTTTAACTTGCGAAGGAAAGGTTCCAACGCAAGAACGTAAAGCAGAGGCGAGAGCGGACAACCTTGACGAATGGAGCGAGACAATACGAAAGGCTTCGATCTTACCCCATTCACTTCCACCAGCGCACCGGGGGTCGCATACAAGAGTCGGATCCAGGAGCGAAAGTCGGCTCCGAAACCGGCCGCCGAAAGGACAGCCTCCAGAAATCGATGGTCAACCCTATCGAAGGCCTTGGACTGATCTAAATTGATCAGCGCGGCTTCACTGTCGACTTGTTCTAAGATCAAGCGTACCATATGAAGGTTATCCTGAATAGTCCTGCCCTTCACAGCACAAGTCTGTTCAGGGCCAATCAGACTAGACAGGACAAGCTGCAAACGGTTGGCTAAGATCTTCGCCAAAATCTTTAAGTCAGTATTTAACATCGTTAAAGGGCGAAAGTTCCCTAACCCATCCCCACCGTCCTTGTCCTTACGCAGCAACTTGATCACACCCCTGGTGAAGCGTTGAGGTAAAGACCCCTGCCTCATCCAGAGGTTGAAAATCAGTTGCAGCAAAGGAACAAAAACGTGCGACAACCTCAAGTAGGGAAGACCATCTAATCCCGGAAACTTATCCAGGCCAACCTGCTTCAGCGCTTCCCAGATCTCCGACTCTGTTATGGGACCCTCGCACCTAGCCACTTCAGCTGCCGAGAGGCAGGGAAAGTCAGCTAAATAGGCGTCGAACTGAGCAGAGCTCAGACCGGGCTCCCTGGTGAAAAGATCCTGAAAGTAATCCCGAAAGACCTCACATATGTCCGCGTTTGTAGTCACGGTCCACTTATCCGGTAATGTAACGCACGCTATATGTCGCCTAGACGCGTTTCGATTCTCCTCTACACGCAGTTCAGCGGCCATATTCGTAGCCTCAGAAGACATTCTTTTTAACCTAGCCCTAACTACCAGAGCTTGATCCTTCTTGATAAGCAAGGAGGCCAACTCTTCCTTAGCTAAAGCTATGTCCCCACTAACACGGGATTTCACTGCCCGATCGACTTTATTTTCTAAAGCAGTTTGCGCCGCTAATCTATCTAGATTGAGTCGACGACTAAAATCGGCAGCAAACGTTCGAATTTTAGATTTTATATTTCCCCACCAGGCATTTCCCACAACCGCCCCCGTCAATTCCTTTTTTATAGTTAGTAACAGCTGGTCCCGGAAACCCTGATCACCAAAAAGTGAACAGTTCAATTTCCAGTAACCAGCCAACCTAACCTTAGGCTTATCTAAGTTTACACGGACCCGGACAAGCCTATGATCCGTATAAACTATATAATGGAAACTTGGACACCCTAAGAGCCCTACATCGACTCTCGTAACTAAGACTCGGTCCAGGTAGCTCGCAAGCGACCCAGGAGCCGAGTTGCCACTAGTTGTGCAAGTCCATGCTACCTCCCGAGGGTGTTCATTCCGGAACTTATCGACGAGATTAAACCCATCGATAAAGTCCCGAAATGGTTTCACATCCGGGTTGTTAGTACCTTGTTTGTGCCCTATACGATCTATATCGGGGTCAAGGACGGCATTCCAATCCCCGCTAAAACTACCCGACGAGATGTCGTCAAGAACGGCGCGATCTGCCGAAACAAAGCAGGCCGCTCGGAATGGATATTGGGCGCATAAACCCCAATGAGACGAAGAACCTTATCCTTTATGGTAACATCCAGCACGCAAAGCCTGCCCGCCGGATCCGCGAAGACAAGGGTACATGCAGCCTTCAAAGACCTGCTCACTAGCCAAGAGACACCCCTCGAACGACCATCAAAACATGCTGAATAAAGGGCGAACCCCTTAGACAGTATGTCCTCACGATCATGAGAAGAAAACCGGGTCTCTTGTATACAACATATATTCACCCCGAGGCGCTGAAGGTCTCGAGAGAGCCTCGCCCTGCGAGACTCGGACCTCAGGCCCCGGACATTTAAACTAGCTAACCAAAGTGCCATTGTGAAACCGATTAGGGTTGCCCTTCAGGATAGAACATGGCTGGGGTGAGAACACCGACAGCTCGTCCCATGGATCCAGACGCCATCTCATTTTCGACAGTATCATCCTGAGACAAGCCGCCGATGTCCGAAGGGTAGGTTAATTTGAGCGCCCTATAAAGGGATGGGTGAACGAAAACTGGGACCCTCCCTTTCAGTTTTTGATCTGCTTCTTCTGTTTCCGGATCTAAAAGGTAGGCAGCTGGGGGCACCATTTTTAGAGACGACTGGGCCTCCTGTATCATGCCCCAAATCTCCCGCGTACCCGGGCCAGTTCTAATTACAGTCAGGATTCTTTTGGCGGCAGGGAAATTTTCAGGCTTTTTCCACTTCCACGCCGTTAATTTTTTGAAAGTTCCAAAGAACCTTTAAGTCTTTCGGGTTCCTCGTCTGCCTGAAAACCCTTTCAGCCTGGTCCGGGATACGCGGCAGACGTCTTCCCCTGGGAGATAAGGTGGTTTAAGTTTTTTTTCTTTTTGTCGGTGACTGATTTGAATCTGGGCTCCTGAATCTTTTCTTATTTGGAGATTGTATGGGTGTTGACATCGGTGTAAGATTAGGTGTTGTAGAAGGAGTCCATCCATAGGCGTCCTCACCGGAGAAGGTTTGGACGAGTGAAAATTTTTTTTTTCGGAGAGTTCGATACAGATTTGGGCGGAGGTGGTTTTGTAAATGATTTTTTTGATGAAGAAAGGGAAGACGGGGCAGAGGATACGGGGCCCGGCGCCCCCAGCGATTTTTGACTTTTACCACGCTTGGTCTCCAATTTGGTCTAGGATCTTTTGCCAACTGGGTTCATTTAATTTTTGTGCTTCTGTCGCATTTCTTTTGTAAGACGCCGAGGCGTCGCCCTCAGAGCTGGTAGAGGGAATGGGGCTGTAGGTGACTTTGTCCTTGGGGTCATGCTGGGACTGAGGAACCGCTGTTTGGGTCTTCCCCTTGCCCCTAACTACGAGGCGCCATTCCCCCTCATCCTTATCCTTATCCACACTAGTGGAAGGCGTCGGTTTTGGGGGTAATGAGGGTCTGGACCCAACCGAGGGATTTTCCTCACCGGTCCGCCTCGCAGCTAGGCCCATTACAGGCGCCGCGGATTTTACTTTCTCGGCCAAGGGGGGATTTTGGTCACCTGCGACCGGACCTCCAGGGGCCTTCTTCCCTGGGCAGGAGGAGGAAAGGTGACTAGTCTCTCCACACCTCCAGCAAGTTGGTCTCATACCGGTCACTATGACCGGCATTTTCCCGTCGCCAAACACCAAACAGTTGGGGACGGACTTGAAGGCAATTTTTGATCGAGCATGATGTCAAAAAGTCCATCCCCCGTTCAAATTGTCAGAGAGAGCCCTAAAATTTGGCCGAACTGCATGAAAAATGCAGCCAGGAGCTCTCCCGAAATTGGAGGAGGAACCTCGAAAACGGCCACCCTGGTTCGCCTGCGGCCTTCATATTCGGTTCTTATAATAAAATCTTTTGTAATTAATTCTTTTTTGGCCATGGCCAGGCAATCTTCTGGTGTGGGTAGCAGAATGTCCCACATGAAGAACCCAGTACCCTTTAATAACTTTTGGGGTTTTATCCCCAAGGACAAAAAGTGATTTAATCACAGTGTCTTTTGTGGAGCGACAAATCTTACGAGTTTTCTTGTCCACCACAAAAACGGTCACCATTTTTTTTGCGAACACATCGAGTTCCTGGACAACTTCGACGAACCCATCTTTATTAACAAGATGGGCGTAGCCTTCGCCTTATCCAGGAAATCCGCCATGTTCAAAAATACAACTAGGGGGGACTTCCAGCAGGAGGGCAAATCCTCTGACGTCTTACTTTGTGCCTCCTTTGGCACTTCGTCATTTTTTGTATTATCTCCTTTCTTGGAGCTACTACCATGGTCAGGTTTTGGGCTCTTTTCAGCCCGTTTTTTTTCAGTTTTATCCGGTGGGTCGGCATTAGCAACAAAAAAAAAAAGGTCTTTCTTCACATTCGACCGACTGCCTTCGTCGGCCATGTTGTCAAAGCGTGGAGACTACCACTTGCGGGTCTCTTAAAATTTTTCCACAAACACGGGGAGAGGAGTTGGGAGAAAAAAAAAAAAATTAAACAAAATAAAGAAAGTCTGGATAACCCAGGAAATTAAAATTTAAAAATAAACTAAAAGTAAAATAAAATAAAAGACAAACTGAAAGAAAATAAACAGGTAAGACTTTTTTTTTTTAACAAAAATAAAGATGGCGCCCAAAGGCAGCCGGAAATAAAAGAAAAAACAGAAACTCCTCTCTTTTTTTTTCTACAAAAATTTAAAAATGTACAAAAAGAAAAAGAATAAAAAAAAAAAAATAAATAAATAAATAAAGTTTTGCGGCCAAAGCCGGGAAAGAAAATAAATTAAAAGCAAAAACAAACTAGTCAAACCAAAAAGAGAAAGAATGTGACCGAAGTCGCTAATTAAAAAAGGAAAATAAAAATAAAAAGCTTTCTTTTCTTCTTTTCTTAAACTGTACTAAATTCAAAAACTAAACAAATAAAGAGAAATAAAAAAAGCAGTCGTACGGTAAGACTTAGTCAAACTGGACTAAAATAAAAAAATATGCGGGCCGAAGCCCAGAAAAATAAAACCAACAAAAGAAATGGAAAAAATAAAAAAATAAAACTTAAAATAATAACTTAACAGAAAAAGACTTGAAGTTCGTCAATCCAGAAGGGTTCCTAGAGCACTGTAAATCTTCGTAAAACCACTTGATCAATACCTCGCAGGCCAAACAAACTCGTCACACAGCAAACCAAGAAAAATAATCGCACACACCCAACACAACCGGTCAGAAGAAGTCCAAACAAAAGAGGGATCTCTTCTTCCTCACTCGTCTTCCCGGTACCAACCATATTTATATAGTCGGTACTCACCTATGTAAATTAGGTGGATCGTACCACAACAAATAGTATTTTGGAATAATAAAGGGATATTAAAAGTTAATCTGGAATAGTATTTAGGAATAATAAAGGGATATTAAAAGTTAATTTGGAATAGTATGTAGGAATAATAAAGGGATATTAAAAGTTAATTTGGAATAGTATTTAGGAATAATAAAGTGATATTAAAAGTTAATATGTAATAGTATTTTGGAATAATAAAGGGATATTAAAAGTTAATTTGGAATAGAATTTGGGAATAATAAAGGAATATTAAAAATAAATTTGGAATAGTATTTAGGAATGATAAAGGGATATTATAAGTTAATATGGAATAGTATTTTGGAATAATACAGGGATATTAAAAGATAATTTGGAATAGTATTTAGGAATAATAAAAGGATATTAAAAGTTAATATGGAATAATTTTTTGGAATAATAAAGGGATATTAAAGGTTAATTTGGAATGGTATTTTGGAATAATAAATGGATATTAAAAGTTACTCGGAATAAACAAAGGATATCAAAAGTTAATTTGGAATAGTATTTTGGAATAATAAAGGGATATTAAAAGTTAAATTGGAATAATAAAGGGATATTAAAAGTTAATATGGAATAGTATTTTGGAATAATAAAGGGATATTAAAAGTTAATTTGGAATAGTATTTAGGAATAATAAAGGGATATTAAAAGTTAATATGGAATAGTATTTTGGAATAATAAAGGGATATTAAAAGTTAATTTGGAATGGTATATTGGAATAATAAATGGATATTAAAAGTTACTCGGAATAAACAAGGGATATTAAAAGTTAATTTGGAATACTATTTGGGAATAATAAAGGGATATTAAAAGTTACTTTGGAATAATAAAGGGATAGTAAAAGTTAATTTGGAACAGTATTTTGGAATAATAAAGGGATAATAAAGTTAATTTGGAATAGTATTTAGGAATAATAAAGGGATATTAAAAGTTAATTTGGAATAGTATTTTGGAATAATAAACGGATATTAAAAGTTAATATGGAATAGTATTTTGGAATAATAAAGGGATATTAAAAGTTAATTTGGAATGGTATTTTGGAATAATAAATGGATATTAAAAGTTACTCGGAATAAAAAAGGGATATTAAAAGTTAATTTGGAATAGTATTTTGGAATAATAAAGGGATATTAAAAGTTAATATGGAATAGTATTTTGGAATAATGAAGGGATATTAAAAGTTAATTTGGAATAATAAAGGGATATTAAATGTTAATATGGAATAGTATTTTGGAATAATACAGGGATATTAAAAGTTAATTTGGAATAGTATTTAGGAATAATAAAAGGATATTAAAAGTTAATATGGAATAATTATTTGGAATAATAAAGGGATATTAAAGGTTAATTTGGAATGGTATTTTGGAATAATAAATGGATATTAAAAGTTACTCGGAATAAACAAAGGATATCAAAAGTTAATTTGGAATAGTATTTTGGAATAATAAAGGGATATTAAAAGTTAAATTGGAATAATAAAGGGATATTAAAAGTTAATATGGAATAGTATTTTGGAATAATAAAGGGATATTAAAAGTTAATTTGGAATAGTATTTAGGAATAATAAAGGGATATTAAAAGTTAATATGGAATAGTATTTTGGAATAATAAAGGGATATTAAAAGTTAATTTGGAATGGTATATTGGAATAATAAAGGGATATTAAAAGTTAAATTGGAATAATAAAGGGATATTAAAAGTTAATTTGGAATAGCAATTGGGAATAAAAAAGGGATATTAAAAGTTAAGATGAAATAGGTATAATAAAGGGATATTAAAAGTTAATATGGTATAGTATTTGGGAATAATGAAGGGATATTAAAAGTTAACTTGGAATGGTATTTTGGAATAATAAATGGATATTAAAAGTTACTCGGAATAAACAAGGGATATTAAAAGTTAATTTGGAATACTATTTGGGAATAATAAAGGGATATTAAAAGTTACTTTGGAATAATAAAGGGATAGTAAAAGTTAATTTGGAACAGTATTTTGGAATAATAAAGGGATATTAAAAGTTAATTTGGAATAGTTTTTAGGAATAATAAAGGGATATTAAAAGTTAATTTGGAATAGTATTTTGGAATAATAAACGGATATTAAAAGTTAATATGGAATAGTATTTTGGAATAATAAAGGGATATTAAAAGTTAATTTGGAATGGTATTTTGGAATAATAAATGGATATTAAAAGTTACTCGGAATAAACAAGGGATATTAAAAGTTAATTTGGAATAGTATTTTGGAATAATAAAGGGATATTAAAAGTTAATATGGAATAGTATTTTGGAATAATAAAGGGATATTAAAAGTTAATTTGGAATGGTATTTTGGAATAATAAAGGGATATTAAAAGTTAAATTGGAATAATAAAGGGATATTAAAAGTTAATTTGGAATAGCAATTGGGAATAAAAAAGGGATATTAAAAGTTAACATGAAATAGGTATAATAAAGGGATATTAAAAGTTAATATGGTATAGTATTTTGGAATAATGAAGGGATATTAAAAGTTAATTTGGAATGGTATTTTGGAATAATAAATGGATATTAAAAGTTACTCGGAATAAACAAGGGATATTAAAAGTTAATTTGGAATACTTTTGGGAATAATAATGGGATATTAAAAGTTACTTTGGAATAATAAATGGATATTAAAAGTTATTTTGGAATAGTATTTTGGAATAATAAAGGGATATAAAAAGATAATTTGGAATAGTATTTAGGAATGAAAAAGGGATATTAAAAGTTAATATGGAATAGTATTTTGGAGTAATAAAGGGGTATTAAAAGTTAATTTGGAATAGTATTTTGGAATAATAAAGGGATATTAAAAGTTAATTTGGAATAGTATTTAGGAATAATAAAGGGATATTAAAAGTTAATTTGGAATAGTATTTTGAATAATAAACGGATATTAAAAGTTAATATGGTATAGTATTTTGGAATAATGAAGGGATATTAAAAGTTAATTTGGAATGGTATTTTGGAATAATAAATGGATATTAAAAGTTACTCGGAATAAACAAGGGATATTAAAAGTTAATTTGGAATACTTTTGGGAATAATAATGGGATATTAAAAGTTACTTTGGAATAATAAAGGGATATTAAAAGTTATTTTGGAATAGTATTTTGGAATAATAAAGGGATATAAAAAGTTAATTTGGAATAGTATTTAGGAATGAAAAGGGATATTAAAAGTTAATATGGAATAGTATTTAGGAATATTAAAGGGATATTAAAAGTTAATATGGAATAGTATTTTGGAATAAAAAAGGGATATTAAAAGTTAATTTGGAATGGTATTTTGGAATAATAAAGGGATATTAAAAGTTAAATTGGAATAATAAAGGGATATTAAAAGTTAATTTGGAATAGCAATTGGGAATAAAAAAGGGATATTAAAAGTTAACATGAAATAGGTATAATAAAGGGATATTAAAAGTTAATATGGTATAGTATTTGGGAATAATGAAGGGATATTAAAAGTTAATTTGGAATGGTATTTTGGAATAATAAATGGATATTAAAAGTTACTCGGAATAAACAAGGGATATTAAAAGTTAATTTGGAATACTATTTGGGAATAATAAAGGGATATTAAAAGTTACTTTGGAATAATAAAGGGATAGTAAAAGTTATTTTGGAATAGTATTTTGGAATAATAAAGGGATATAAAAAGATAATTTGGAATAGTATTTAGGAATGAAAAAGGGATATTAAAAGTTAATATGGAATAGTATTTTGGAGTAATAAAGGGGTATTAAAAGTTAATTTGGAATAGTATTTTGGAATAATAAAGGGATATTAAAAGTTAATTTGGAATAGTATTTAGGAATAATAAAGGGATATTAAAAGTTAATTTGGAATAGTATTTTGGAATAATAAACGGATATTAAAAGTTGATATGGAATAGTATTTTGGAATAATAAAGGGATATTAAAAGTTAATTTGGAATGGTATTTTGGAATAATAAATGTATATTAAAAGTTACTCGGAATAAACAAGGGATATTAAAAGTTAATTTGGAATAGTATTTTGGAATAATAAAGGGATATTAAAAGTTAATATGGAATAGTATTTTGGAATAATAAAGGGATATTAAAAGTTAATTTGGAATAGCATTTAGGAATAATAAAGGGATATTAAAAGTTAATATGGAATAGTATTTTGGAATAATAAAGGTATATTAAAAGTTAATTTGGAATGGTATTTTGGAATAATAAAGGGATATTAAAAGTTAAATTGGAATAATAAAGGGATATTAAACGTTAATTTGGAATAGTAATTGGGAAAAAAAAAGGGATATTAAAAGTTAACATGAAATAGGTATAATAAAGGGATATTAAAAGTTAATATGGTGTAGTATTTGGGAATAATGAAGGATATTAAAAGTTAATTTGGAATGGTATTTTGGAAAATTAAATGGATATTAAAAGTTACTCTTGAATAAACAAGGGATATTAAAAGTTAATTTGGAATATTTTTGGGAATAATAAAGGGATATTAAAAGTTACTTTGGAATAATAAAGGGATATTAAAAGTTATTTTGGAATAGTATTTTGGAATAATAAAGGGATATAAAAAGTTAATTTGGAATAGAATTTAGGAATGAAAAGGGATATTAAAGTTAATATGGAATAGTATTTAGGAATAATAAAGGGATATTAAAAGTTAATTTGGAATAGTATTTTGGAATAATAAAGGGGTATTAAAAGTTGATTTGGAATGGTATTTTGGAATAATAAATGGATATTAAAAGTTACTCGGAATAAACAAGGGATATTAAAAGTTAATTTGGAATAATAAAGGGATATTAAAAGTTAATATGGAATAGTATTTTGGAATAATAAAGGGATATTCAAAGTTAATTTGGAATAGCATTCTGGAATAATAAAGGGATATTAAAAGTTAAATTGGAATAATAAAGGGATATTAAAAGTTAATTTGGAATAGCAATTGGGAATAAAAAAGGGATATTAAAAGTTAACATGAAATAGGTATAATAAAGGGATATTAAAAGTTAATATGGTATAGTATTTGGGAATAATGAAGGGATATTAAAAGTTAATTTGGAATGGTATTTTGGAATAATAAATGGATATTAAAAGTTACTCGGAATAAACAAGGGATATTAAAAGTTAATTTGGAATACTATTTGGGAATAATAAAGGGATATTAAAAGTTACTTTGGAATAATAAAGGGATAGTAAAGTTATTTTGGAATAGTATTTTGAATAATAAAGGATATAAAAGATAATTTGGAATAGTATTTAGGAATGAAAAAGGATATTAAAAAAGTTAATATGGAATAGTATTTTGGAGTAATAAAGGGTATTAAAAGTTAATTTGAATAGTATTTTGGAATAATAAAGGGATATTAAAAGTTAATTTGGAATAGTATTTAGGAATAATAAAGGGATATTAAAAGTTAATTTGGAATAGTATTTTGAATAATAAACGGATATTAAAAGTTGATATGGAATAGTATTTTGAATAATAAAGGGATATTAAAAGTTAATTTGGAATGGTATTTTGGAATAATAAATGTATATTAAAAGTTACTCGGAATAAACAAGGGATATTAAAAGTTAATTTGAATAGTATTTTTGAATAATAAAGGGATATTAAAAGTTAATATGGAATAGTATTTTGGAATAATAAAGGGATATTAAAAGTTAATTTGGAATAGCATTTAGGAATAATAAAGGGATATTAAAAGTTAATATGGAATAGTATTTTGGAATAATAAAGGTATATTAAAAGTTAATTTGGAATGGTATTTTGGAATAATAAAGGGATATTAAAAGTTAAATTGGAATAATAAAGGGATATTAAACGTTAATTTGGAATAGCAATTGGGAAAAAAAAAGTGATATTAAAAGTTAACATGAAATAGGTATAATAAAGGGATATTAAAAGTTAATATGGTGTAGTATTTGGGAATAATGAAGGGATATTAAAAGTTAATTTGGAATGGTATTTTGGAAAATTAAATGGATATTAAAAGTTACTCGGAATAAACAAGGGATATTAAAAGTTAATTTGGAATATTTTTGGGAATAATAAAGGGATATTAAAAGTTACTTTGGAATAATAAAGGGATATTAAAAGTTATTTTGGAATAGTATTTTGGAATAATAAAGGGATATAAAAAGTTAATTTGGAATAGAATTTAGGAATGAAAAGGGATATTAAAGTTAATATGGAATAGTATTTAGGAATAATAAAGGGATATTAAAAGTTAATTTGGAATAGTATTTTGGAATAATAAAGGGGTATTAAAAGTTGATTTGGAATGGTATTTTGGAATAATAAATGGATATTAAAAGTTACTCGGAATAAACAAGGGATATTAAAAGTTAATTTGGAATAATAAAGGGATATTAAAAGTTAATATGGAATAGTATTTTGGAATAATAAAGGGATATTCAAAGTTAATTTGGAATAGCATTCTGGAATAATAAAGGGATATTAAAAGTTAATTTGGAATAATATTTTGGAATAATAAAGGGATATTCAAAGTTAATATGGAATAGTATTTAGGAATAATAAAGGGATATTAAACGTTAATTTGAATAGTATTTAGGAATAATAAAGGGATCTTCAAAGTAAATTTGGAATAGTATTTTGGAATAATAAAGTGATATTAAAAGTTAAGTTGGAATAGTATTTAGGAATAATAAAGGGATATTAAAAGTTAATTTGGAATAGTATTTTGGAATAATAAAGGGATATTAAAAGTTAATTTGGAATAGTATTTAGGAATAAAAATATGCTTTCAAAAGATAATATGGAGTAGTAACTTATTTAATAGTTAATATGGAATAGTATTTTCGTTTATTTGGAATAGTATGTTGGAATAATAAAGGGATATTAAAAGTTAATATGGAATAGTATTTAGGAATAATAAAGGGATTTTAATAGGTAATATGGAATAGTATTTTCGAATAATAAAGGGATGCTAAAAGTACAATTTGAATAGTATTTTAGAATAATAAAGTGATATTAAAAGTTAATTTGAAATAGTCTTTGGGGATAATAAAACCACTGTCTTTGTTCACTGTGTTTTAAAATTACTGCTATCGCATGCAATCATCAGTAATCCCACACATGTTTCATTAGCATGTGCTACATACACACACACACACACACACACACATACACACACACGCATGCATGCATGCATGCATGCATATTGGCGTATTACACGACTTGATTTCCTCACTTGCAACAAAAACACTTCGAAACTTTGTAGACTCACTTGCAACAAATCATTTCGAACAGTCGAACTATTAGTCTCTTCATGGACACATACGAAGAACATTGATTTTGAATATGTCAATACATGTATCTGGCTGTATAAATGTTACTCTCATCCTTGGTCTCTTCCTTTTCTGCGAAGATCATTTCTTCGCGTGGTATAAAAATTGTGTTGTATTTGTGGACACGACACTCGGATTTTATTTTTCCTCCTAAAATCCGGATAGATTGAGTCCACACTTTACACAATTGTAGTTAATTTGGAATAGTATTGTGGAATAATAAAGGGACATTAAAAGTCACTTTGGAATAATAAAGGGATATTAAAACTTAATTTGGAATAGTATTTAGGAATAATAAAAGGATATTAAAAGTTAATTTGGAATAGTAATTAGGAATAAAAAAAAGATATTAAATTTAATACGGAATAGGAATAATAATGGGATATTAAAAGTTAATACTGAATCGTATTTTGGAATAATAAAGGGATATTAAAAGTTGATTTGGAATCGTATTTTCGAATAATAAACGGATATTAAAAGTTACTTTGGAATAATAAAAGTATATTAAAAGTTAATTTGGAATAGTAATTAGGAATAAAAAAGGGATATAAAAGTTAATATGGAATAGTATTTAGGAATAATAAAGTGATATTTAAAGTTAATTTGGAATAGCATTCTGGAATAATAAAGGGATATTAAAAGTTAATTTGGAATAATATTTTGGAATAATAAAGGGATATTCAAAGTTAATATGGAATAGTATTTAGGAATAATAAAGAGATATTAAACGTTAATTTGAATAGTATTTAGGAATAATAAAGGGATATTCAAAGTTAATTTGGAATAGTATTTAGGAATAATAAAGGGATATTAAAAGTTTATTTGGAATAGTGTGTTGGAATAATAAAGGAATATTAAAATTAATATGGAATAGTATTTAGGAATAATAAAGGGATTTTAATAGGTAATATGGAATAGTATTTTCGAATAATAAAGGGATGCTAAAAGTACAATTTGAATAGTATTTTAGAATAATAAAGTGATATTAAAAGTTAATTTGAAATAGTCTTTGGGGATAATAAAACCACTGTCTTTGTTCACTGTGTTTTAAAATTACTGCTATCGCATGCAATCATCAGTAATCCCACACATGTTTCATTAGCATGTGCTACATACACACACACACACACACACACACATACACACACACGCATGCATGCATGCATGCATGCATATTGGCGTATTACACGACTTGATTTCCTCACTTGCAACAAAAACACTTCGAAACTTTGTAGACTCACTTGCAACAAATCATTTCGAACAGTCGAACTATTAGTCTCTTCATGGACACATACGAAGAACATTGATTTTGAATATGTCAATACATGTATCTGGCTGTATAAATGTTACTCTCATCCTTGGTCTCTTCCTTTTCTGCGAAGATCATTTCTTCGCGTGGTATAAAAATTGTGTTGTATTTGTGGACACGACACTCGGATTTTATTTTTCCTCCTAAAATCCGGATAGATTGAGTCCACACTTTACACAATTGTAGTTAATTTGGAATAGTATTGTGGAATAATAAAGGGACATTAAAAGTCACTTTGGAATAATAAAGGGATATTAAAAGTTAATTTGGAATAGTATTTAGGAATAATAAAGGGATATTAAAAGTTAATTTGGAATAGCATTTAGGAATATTAAAGGGATATTAAAAGTTAATTTGGAATAGTATTGTGGAATAATAAAGGGATACTAAACGTTAATTTAGAACAGTATTTTGGAATAATAAAGAGATATTAAAAGTTAATTTGGAATAATATTATGGAATAATAAATGGATATTCAAAGTTAATTTGGAATAGTATTCAGGAATATTAAAGGGATATTAAAAGTTAATTTGGAATACTATTTAGGACTAAAAATTTCATTTCAAAAGATAATATGGAGTAGTCTTTTGGAATATTAAAGGTATATTAAAAGTTAATTTTGGATATTATTTAGGAAAAGTAAATATATATTAAAAGTTAATTTGGAATAGTATTTTGGAATAATAAAGGGATATTAAAATTTAATTTGGAATAGTATTTAGGAATAATAAAGGGATATTAAAAGATAATCTGCAATCGTATTTAGGAATAGTAAAGGTATATTAAAAGTTAATTTGGAATAGTATTTAGGAATAGTAAATGTATATTAAAAGTTAATTTGGAATAGTATTTTGGAATAATAAAGGGATATTAAAAGTTAAGTTGGAATAGTATTTAGGAATAATAAAGGGATATTAAAAGTTAATTTGGAATAGTATTTTGGAATAATAAAGGGATATTAAAAGTTAATTTGGAATAGTATTAAGGAATAAAAATATGATTTTAAAAGATAATATGGAGTAGTATTTTGGAATAATAAAGAGATATTAAAAATTAATTTGGAATAGTATTTATGTATAATAAAGGGTTATTAAGAGTTAATCTGGAATAGTATTTAGGAATAATAAAGGGATATTAAAAGTTAATTGGGAATAGTATTTAGGAATAATAAAGGGATATTAAAAGTTAATCTGGAATAGTATTTAGGAATAGTAAAGGTATATTAAAAGTTAATTTGGAATAGTATTTAGGAATATAAAAGGGATTTTAAAAGTTAATATGGAGTAGTATTTTGGAATAATAAAGATATATTAAAAGTTAATTTGGAATAGTATTTTCGAATGTTAAAGGTATATTAAAAGTTAATTTGGAATAATATTTTGGAATAATAAACGGATACTAAAATTACTATTGGAATAGTAATTTGGAATAATAAAGATATTTAAAGTTTATTTGGATAGTATTTTGCAATGAGAAAGTGTTATGAAAAGTTAATTTGAAATAGTATTTTGGAATAGTAAAGTAAGTTATATTAAATTTAATTTGTAATAATATTTTGGAATAGTAAAGTGATATTAAAAGTTAATTTTGAATAGTATTTCGGAATAGTAAAATGATATTAAAAGTTAATCTGGAATAGTATGTTAAAATAGTAAAGGTATATCAAAAGATAATTTGGAGTAGTATTTTGGAATAATAAATGGATACTAAAAGTTCATCTGGAATTGTATTTTGGAAATGTAATGTGATATTAAAAGTTAATTTGGAATAGTATTTTGGAATATTAAAGGGATATTAAAAGTTAAATTGGAATAGTATTTTGGAATATTAAAGGGATATTAAAAGTTAATTTTGAATAGTATTTTGGAATATTAAAGGGATATTAAAAGTTAATTTGGAATAATATTTTGGAATATTTAATGGATATTATAAGTTAATTTGGAATAGTATTTAGGAATAGTAAGGGGATATTAAAAGTTCATCTGGAATTATATTTGGCAATAGTAAAGGGATATTAAAAGTTAATTTGGAATAGTATTTTTGTATATTAAAGGGATATTAAAAGTTAATTTGCTATAGTAGTTTGGAATAATAAAGGGATATTAAAAGTTAATTTGGAATAATATTTTGGAATAATAAAGTGATATTAAAAGTTAATTGGGAATAGTATTTTGGAATAGTAAATGAATCCTATAGATAGTTACATTTTGCATGTTTTTATTGAATTAATTTTTTTTCATGCAATTAAACTTTTTATAAAAAACGGTCAAAATCTTAATCTGAATGTCCAATGCATATGATGAATCAGGTGGATGAGGTAATATTTACCAGCTAAGCGATTTTCTGGTCACCACAGTTATATATGGTATTCTGCCATCTTGAAGAAGTATTCTACCCTTTCCTTTAACTAACTCTAGACACTTTTCTCCGATTGATGCGTTCATTTGCTCTTGCTGGAAATACTGGGCTTTACTATGGTTAGGAGTGTTTCATTTTGCTTGTTCAATGATCTTTTGCGTTCCAGTTTTTAATGTACTTATTTTTATTGCCCGTCACAATTTGTTTAACCAATAGAATATATTAAAATATCTTTATTATGTTGAACGAGTGAATCGCATACGGAAATACGGTTCAGTAGGGTTTTTCTTAACTTATATAAGCGCTATACCTCAAGGTTTCGCCAATAATTTCAGTGCTTAACTTGAATATCTTGACTCTCTCCCTCGTCCTATAACGTTGATTACTCTTAAGTATTGTCTTTATTTGGTCATTATCAAAATTAACTCTTCCAGAAAGCATCGTTCAGTTTGAAATTTCAGAAACCACTTTTGACACATTCAGTCACAGCACCTTCTCCATAAAGTCAGTGTTTAATCAATGAAATCATGCTACAATTTTGACATTATTAAATGCCCGCTATAACATCTGTATAAATGAAATGAAAGTTAAAACCAGATGCTTTTGAATGAATTTGGTTAAAAAAAACTAAATGCTCCATATGCCATCTGACGATAAAAATAAAACGAACGTTTTCATTTAGTTAAAAACAGTATTGTTATGAAGCAACTAAATTTTTCCCTTAGGTCATTTGTGCCATAGTTAAAAAGCAGTTCTTTTCATCCATAGTTAGTCACGTATTTTCTCATTTTTCCAATTAAAATACGCACTTGTCATAGTAGGTCTGATAAGCAATTCCTTACTGGACGCGCGCGTTTATGTCGTCATAGCAACAATGACTTTGTAGAATATCATCAATGTTTTTGTATCATCGAATTTGTTTTTATTTTTCACTGCATCAATGCCAGTTTATGTGAGAGTTCATTAACCTATCACCTAATCTATTGTTGTATGCGTGGGAGCTAAACACACCTTAGCGTTTGTTTTTCATATGCTTTCCATTCTGTCTTACGACATCCACACGAAGGTGCGTTCTTGTCATTATTTCTATATCATTGAAACGGAAATGAAATATTATTGGCTAATAAAAAATGAGGTAACCAAACAATAATTAATTTTAGTTTTCCTTCCTTTATGCAATTATTAGCAAACGAATCCTTTTACTTACCAACCGTTTTATTTTTTGGTATTTTTATTGTTTAGCCAAAAAGATTTGTTTTTCGTTAATATTCTTAAAATTATACGAATTTCTCGCTCATTTCTTTACTAAATAAAAGAATGATTGCTATTCTATACATGTCTATAAACCAAAACTTCTACACAAACCAGTGGCAAGTCATAAAGTTTTAACAATTGCAAAATATATGCGAAAAAGTGATCACATTAAAAGAAAAGTAAACCACTTCTTCACACTACTACAACAAAAAAATTTTAACAAGTTTTCACTTATAGTAAAAAAAAGTTATTAAATTTTTGTCATATAATGAAAGAGTAAATATGAAACGTCTATTGAGATAAAAGTCTCTCAACTTTTGTAATTTGGGAATTAAAAACAGTATTGAAGAGCTTTCATTGTTAGGTGCCGGAAATTTTGTGTTATTTCCTGCTTATCTATAAATTCTCAATCATAGAAACGTGTAATACTTTTATAGGATATAAACCTCTATATTTTACGGCCAATAAGTGAAGCACAAACAAATAAGAGACGCCTCAAAATTAATTTTATTAAATTCAGTAGATACAAAAACCTTTTACAATTCTGTACAGACATGGTTCCAAATTAAATAAGTGGTTTCTGGAACCTGATTAGATAGAACAAGTCACAAGATATGCTTTCTACGACGTCCACGCGATTGAACTCCAAATGACTTGGAAATAGGTCAGGGCTTGGGTTACTGAGATAGTGATTCGGAGCCTAACAAAAGCGATAAAACGGCTCTTCAGAAACAGTCAGCGACCAGATCTGCAACGACACAGTGAGTGAAGGGCAGTCGTGGAAAAACAGTCAGCGAACCAGGCCAGACTATGCCTCGATCAACAGCTTAGACACACGTTACCATGACAACGCGTCAGTCAGCGATAATTTTTCTATATATAACGCCACAACAAAAGTCTTGTCTCCACTGTCTTTGTTCACTGTGTTTTAAAATTACTGCTATCGCATGCAATCATCAGTAATCCCACACATGTTTCATTAGCATGTGCTACGTACACACACACACACACACACACACACACACACACACACACACACACATGCATGCATGCATATTGGCGTATTACACGACTTGATTTCCTCACTTGCAACAAAAACACTTCGAAACTTTGTAGACTCACTTGCAACAAATCATTTCGAACAGTCGAACTATTAGTCTCTTCATGGACACATACAAAGAACATTGATTTTGAATATGTCAATACATGTATCTGGCTGTATAAATGTTACTCTCATCCTTGGTCTCTTCCTTTTCTGCGAAGATCATTTCTTCGCGTGGTATAAAAATTGTGTTGTATTTGTGGACACGACACTCGGATTTTATTTTTCCTCCTAAAATCCGGATAGATTGAGTCCACACTTTACACAATTGTAGATCCCTTTTAGGATATGGACCAATTGCAACTAGGTGTTAGAAAAAATGGGACGGTGGCAAATAGTCTCCACTCTGTTACAGCTGGTTTTAGAAACACTGAAGGCGCTGAGAATTAAGATATATACCTAAAAGTACGGAAAATTCTCAGTTCTCCCTCCCTAAAAATATGATTGTTCAGTTGATCATATTTTGAGAAGTGAATCGAGTCGATAACTTTTCAGGGTGCCATCGTACATAGCATTTAAAGAAGTTATATGTGAATGATCATCGACTGTATTTTTGCTTTTTTAGTTTCTTTTCCTTTCTTTAATACACTTATCTCTTCCCCTCCTCATTAGTTGACAGAAATCCATCTTCACTGGCAATATTAATATTAATATTATTCCAAGCGAATAATTAAAACACTCAGCCTTCTCGTTATTTTGGGGAAAATTAAATGTCTTTTCTTACATCTTAATTAGAGCCTAATTAGAGCGTAGAATCGAATAATTATATTTTTGAATCTCCATCTTCAAACTGAAATCTATCTGAACTGAAATGGGAAAACATGCGAATTCGAATTGAACTGTTCTGATTAAACAACGTGATCATTATCTGGTTGGAAAAAAAACAACATGTTAATAAATCAACACTATAAATTACCGTTGCGCATATATCTTTCGCTTCATACCCTATAGAGGAAAGGGAGTTAAATCAACTTACGGTAGTAAATTTATGAGTAGTTACTTTAATAATGAACACAATATATAAATAATAATTACCATTATGTATTTTCATTTATTTATTTCGTGACACGCTCTATGTAATTAGATAGGACAAAATTAATAATGGTTATAATTCCTTCAATAATAATAGAGGATTTTTTTTAAATAAAGAGACATAAAATGGCGTTGCATTGATACTGTCTTTAAATGTTTATACCTATTGTATCATATACGGAACAAAATATAATAAACCCTTTGATGACAGGTGTACATAGGTGCACAAAGTATGCCATCAGCCCTATAATACCTATTCTATCATATCTTAGAACAGTACATTAAAAAGAGGTTTAACCACAGACTGTTGTGAAACAGCCTCAATTTTTGACAACACGGTTACACTATTCATATAAAAATATCTTTCGTGTCACACCTTCAGTTTCAGATAGTGCAAAATTAATAATAATCGTAATTGTAGAATTTAAAAGAAACTTTTAACCAAAAATATTCGTCAACATTATTTTAAATTAAATTAAACTTTTCAGGCAGTCTTTATAGGATTATACACATAGTAGATACGGACTCTATTCAATTTGTTGAGAAAAAAGTATGTTTATTTTCTGACAGTCAATGGTATCTATGATTTATTGATTATTTTTGGCTGTAACACGGCATTGGTTCTGACTGAATCATATCAGCGCATAAAATATTGCTTAGTGACTTGAGGTATTGAGATTAATCCTGAGCGAAGGAGTAGAGATATTAGATGGAGACAAATATGGTTAATCGGTTTGGAACATGAAAGGTCGGTGTAAAAATATTAAATCGAACCTATAAAATACTTATGAGGAAAGCATCGGGAAGATTTAAACCTAAAATAAAACACCAAACATCAAAACACCACCAAATCTAAATTAAAATCTAGGAAATAAGCTGACAAAAACAAGATAGAAACACAATATCATTAATAAAAGAATTGCAAAATCTCATTAAATCAGCATAACAAATGAGGAAATTTATCTCACTACCAAATTAAACAATACCCCAATAGAAATAAAGGAAAAGAATGAAACAAATCAGTAAGAAAAAACATAAAGTGAAAAAAAAAAAAAAAAAAATCCAACCCGAAATAGCCAAATAAGGACAAAGGAGAAGTTTGAAAAACTCGAACAAATGGAAATGGAAATGGATCCTACACTCTCAACATATCAAGAATAAGATGACATTACAAAAACGTTTTACGAATATGCAGAATACAAGCATTATACAGTGGAACTGCAGAGGTATAAAATCAATTTATGAGGAAAACAAACGACACCTCACAGACCACAGCCATAGTCTGTTTACAGGAAACCTTCTTCAAAGAAACTGACAACATCTTTAAAATATATGACACCTGCAGTAAAACAAGCATATCAACAATAAACAACAGGCCAGTTGGTGGCATCTCGATATTAGTTAAAAAATCAATACCCTATGAGGCTTTACAATTAAATATAACCCTTCAGGCCATGGCAATGAAAGCTTCACTTCACCGAACAGTAACCATTTATTTAATCTACATTCCCCGCAAAACACAACTTGAATAAAACTGAAATAGAAAAACTAACTGATCAACTTCCACTCCCTTTTTATTAAAGGGATACTTTAACATAGAAAAATATGGGGCTGTAACAACTCCAATCCGACTGGTAAAATCATACAATCTCTCCTAGAATCATCGGACCTATGCCTCCTTAATAACAAAACACCTACATATCTCCACCTCGGTACTGGCTCAACATCAGGCATTGACCTAACCATATGATCCACATCAATTTTTATGTATTTTCAGTGGAGAGTCCATGACGACTAATGTAGCAGTCACCACTCACCTATCTTTCTAGACATAAATAAACCTATGCCAGAGGAGAGAAATTCAAAATTTCAAACTCCATAAAGCCAATTGGCCAAAATTCAATGAACTCTGCTAATCTCAAATCAACAAGAAAATACTCAATGAACCAGAAAAAGATCCAATAAGCACTTTTACAAACACAGTAATACAAATAGAGGAACGAGCAATACCCAAATCCTACATTAAAATACATATCAAATCAAAACCCTGGTTCAGAGTAGAATGCAAAAAGCAGTAAAAACAAGGAAAAATGATCAAGGTATTCCTACACAACCCAACCACAACTAGGAAGCTCGATAAAAACAAAATCAAAAGAGTAACCACATCTCTAAACTAAACAATCAAACACCAATTAAAAACATGGGAAATAATAAAAAAAAAACCGGAAAAACACCAGAAACTACAACAATCCACTCAACCAAACCAAATGTAGACAAATGCACAGGAAAAAAAGAAATAGCTAATCTGCTAGCAACAGAATTCCAAAGAAAATCCTCCATAGATCATTACCCACATAAATTTCAAAAATATAAAAAACATTATAGAAAAAAAACTTATATTCACCTCCATAAAAAAGAATACAACATTCTCTTTATTATTACACAGCTAAAAAATCTCCATAAACAAAAGTAAAAGACGGTAACTGGCCCAGACGAAATCCAGATCAATTTTTTAAAAATCTACCAGAAACATCTCTCTTAGTACTCTTATAGATCTTTAATGATATATGATGCAATGACAAGTCCAAAAATCATGGTTTGATTCTATCGTTATCCCAATTCCTAAACCAGGCAAAGATCATTCTAACCTAACAAACTACCGACCCATTGCATTAACAAGCTGCATATGCAAGACAATGGAGAAAATGTTAAATATGCGACTGATGTGGTATCTAGAGAAATATAATATCTAATCAATCCGTGGCGGCCTTGCTCGAGGTCACAATATGGTATCGATCTTTTCTATCTTGAAAAAGCCTACGATACCGCATGGAAATATGAAATCTTAAAAGGTAGGAAGAAGAGGAAGAATAGCCACATTCACCAAAAACTTTCTAGCACACTGAATCTTCAGAGTACGAAATAGAAATACATCAAACCCACACAAGAAATATGCAGGAGTACCTCAAGGTAGTGTTTTGTCTGTTACCTTATTCATTCTCAAAATCAACAACATCGTAAAAGTCATCAACTCAAGTATTGAAAAGTGCCGTATGTAGATGATCTCGAAACATGTCATCCCGTGAAAGACATATTCAGATCTGCCTAAATAAGATAGAAAAATGGACCAATGAAAATGGTTTCTGGTTTTCTAAAACAAGAAACGTCTGTATTCATTTTTGATAAAATCGAGCATGCCACCGCGACCCACAATTAAAACTAAATGGGCACATAATTCCCATCGCCCAATAAACAAAATATCTAGCAGGCATATAAGACAATGATTTTAACTTTAAACAGTAGATCAATCAAAAGGTTCAGAACCATTTGACAAAAACGCCAAAGGGTTTTGAACCTTTTAAAAGTAATATCGAAAATGGACTGGGGTGTGTACCGAAAAGTAATGCTCAATATATAGATCGCATATCAGATAGAAATTAGACTATGAATGCATTATCTACTGTGCCGCCAGCAAATTCTACCTAAAAAGACTACAGACCATACAAAATCAAGGTCTGCGTCTAAGTTTAGGTACCTTCCGCATTTCACTTCCGCATTTCACCTATGTATGTATATAGAAGCCAACGAATCACCTTTGTCCCTGGAATGGGAAAAATTATCCCTCCAATACGCACTAAAACTACAATCCAACTCAAACAACCCAACATACAAAAACATAATCCTCAATTAAATTCTACAATAATAGAGCAGCTATTCCCTCATTTGTACTTCGAATCAAAGAAACACTAAAACAAGTGACTAAAACCCCTGATAACATAACACCATTTACAATAAATAAAATAGCTCCATGGGCAATCTCTGAACCAAATATTTTGTACAAAACTTTATGATTTCAACTACAGATGTTTTGTACACAATTTTATACTTCCAGGGTAAACAGGGTTTCTGTGTCAGTGTCTATGACACTGACACAGAAACTACATGGGTCGAAACAGATATGGAAAACTGAGAGGTAAATACAGCGTCTACAAAGCATTCTATATAGATAGATAAAAATACTGGACGGAACAGGTGCTGCAGTCACCAATAGACAAGTCTACAAACAAATTAGACTACCAAACAATGCATCCATTTATACAGCTGAGTTTCAAGTCATAAAAATTACAATCGAAATGATTAAAAACTCAGAAGACAGAAAATTCATAATATTCTCAGAATCCTTATCCAGCCTAACAGCAATTAAAGAAAAAGTCCAAACCACCCTTGCATACATGAAATATTAGAAACCTGTCACTATTTGATACAAATCCACAAAATAATAAACTTGACCTGGGTTCCTAGCCATGTAGACATTAAGGGAAATAAAAAAAAAGTTGATACAAAGGGAGACAACCAAAATGACAATAACAAACATTAGACTCCCATATACAGAATACAAAAATAAGATCACATTAAAAGAAAATGGCAAACAATTTGGGATATGTTTCCAAACAGCAAACTGTACAAACATCAGTCGACAATCAAACTGGAAAAAATAACCATCACTTGATCGAAGGCAGGACATAATGCTAAGTAGAGTCCGAATTGGACATACACATCTTATACAGACTTAGTCAAAACAGAAACTGCATCTCGGTGCATCCCTTGTGATCAATTGCTCATTGTTAAGCACACCCTAAAAGACTGAAAAACATTTTAAAAAAAGAATAAAAAACACGCAACAAATACTATGATGTAAAAAACTTTTTTTGCTTTTCAAAAATGTATCTGTTTTTCAGATAATAATCTACCTAAAAGAAGTAGAGGCACGGTGGATAGCGGCTCGGATTGAGGAATTCATTATATTCACTTACGGTTGGAAAGGTATGAATACTCTCCCCACCCCCAACTATTGGTAAATAGCAGGACATACAGAGTTCTATAGCCTTGGGTGGCAACCGGTCTAGGAGAAGGAAAAGCTCTGAACTCAAAACTGGCCTGGAGAGAGTTGGGCTCCGTCAGGCTATCTTGCCCAAGAAACACCACTTGCAGTACACGTGGATAAAAAAAGAAGTAGGCTGCTTCCAGCACTTATAGAAGAAAGCATAATACATCTTATTATCTATAAACTATCTAAAAACATACGTTTACCCTGGAGGTATAAAATTGTGTACAAAATATCTGTAGTTGAAATCATAAAGTTTTGTACAAAATATTTGGATTTCGACATTGAATCATCCATGGAGATTGTCATGCCGCTGAACAAAATCAAACAATCAGTTATTTCGGCATTAATAACCCATAGCGGTTGACATTCCGGTTAAATAACCAATCAATCAATCAATTGAACCTATAATAAACCAAGTAAAATCTAGTATAACTGAAATTCCCTGCCTAGTCCCACAGTCCCACCAGCCCCTGATGTGATGAATATGTTTGCCAAAATTCTGCAAAATCAAAACAAAATTGAGAAATGTTATTTTAGTACCTATGTAGCAGAAATGCCTGATCCTGAGTACTTTAGAAGCAATGCTAATAGGATATTCTTTGTTCAGGGATGAAATCTATCAAAGTCATCCAAAGGACAGAAGTATATATAAGCCACGCACGCGGTCGTATAATAAGTTGGCAAGAGGCGACCGAGAATGCACACAGAGGTTTTGTAGTTGATAACAGGTGGCCAGGAATGCATACAGGGTTTGCCAGAAGACCCCGCAGTTTGTTCGTCCACATACAGCTTGCGCTAGGCAGATCCAGAGACTAAACTGCCAATTGCAGAAGCTAAGTTTGAAACTCACTCACATTTTAACTATTGGATATCTCTCAATGACTCAATGAAAGAAAATAATTTACTGACTCAAACTGTATAATTGTGATTGTTGCAACTTTTATATTCTCTCATCATCTATAAATTTTTGATAGTTTTATCAACAGAATTTGTTCCTTCTGTTAGAATGTTCTCCGCCATTTAAGAAGATCGCCTGAATTAAGAAAGTCGCTAGGATCAAGACATCGTCTGGACTACGAAAAACTACCTGTTGGAGTGAATAAAAAGACACGCCGTATAATTCATCCCTTCAGGTACACAACGTAAAAGATTGCACTAGACGACACAAGACAAGGAGAAGGACAACGAAAATAACCCTGCCCAATTTACGCATCTTTTACTGGACTGTGATAACTGGTATCGTGATTACGGCTAAAGTTTCATTCAGTATACAGTATAACCGATTATATTGTGTACTGTATTGACCAGGAGATATATTACATCTGGATACTGTGACGGCGATGTCACATTGGTATTAGATAAATCACTTATTGTTCAATATCTTTTTATGTGTTAAATATAACAGTGACTCGAAATGGAAACACCTCTCGAAAGAAAATGATTAGCAACAGAACTACAAAGACGGCGACGACAATGCCTATCTCAAGACCAATTTGAAGACGATATTTTAGTAGACAAAAGTATCTGAGCCCATCACAAGAAAAGTTTGAATAAATACGACTCATTGACCTCTATTTTAGTTGTGGATTCTGGATTTCTGTCTTTTGAATCTCAATACATTGCTTCAAAATTTTATTAAATATTAAAACTTTCTATCAATTGCCCTCATTTTTGTCGACTGAGCACCTTACTAAATAAATAAATAAAATAAAATAAATGAATGCCATCATAGAACGATGGAATTCTGGACCAGTTGATGTTTGCAGAAACTGCATGATTCAATGATAACCAAGATTGCAAATGTTGATTCATTTCTTTTGTCTTATACTTTATATTTGTTTAAGTTTGTAAAATTATTATTCTAGCAAATTCTATGTAGAAAATTAATGAAATCTTCCTGAGGTTTTTTTTCACGACTATGTTTGTTGTGTGGCAGTGATATTTGGTGGAAAGTAATAAGGATTGAATCAGTGAATGCAGCTGACTAATTAAATGATAGCCATTGAAAAACAACACCTTCTCCACTCCCAGTTGACTCTGTGGCAAATCTCCTTTTATCACTATATGATTTTTGGCGGGTAAAGAATAAATTTGTGGTTAGCGTATCCAAACAGTTAAAATTTAGTTTCAAAGATAGTTTCAGTCGATTGACTTATTTATTACCTGAAATAAACCTTGAAAAAGTTAATTAGTGTGTTGATTTATTTACAATCTTCCATCCACTAATTTTTTTAATTAAATTAAAATATGCAACAGGTATTTGCTTGCTCGGTCGTATTTAACATGATAAAAATAGACATCGAAATGCAACGGAATTTCAGTTTTATTTACGTTTATTGTAAAGGAATAATCTTCACTAATTTGGGTCGTTTTTATCAGTATGATGGTTTGAAAGGTTTCCTATGACTCTCGTATATGTGTTAATGAAGCGATCATGAATATATATTTTGTGTTTTAAATCGCGGATACACACAAGCCTATATAAAACTGTATTATACACACAGGAGCACGCATACGCACAGATTAACACATAGACACACATGCAAACAAATATATATTATTTATATCTCTCTCTCTCTCTCTCTCTCTCTCTCTATATATATATATATATATATATATATATATATATATATATATATATATATATATATATAATGACTTTAAACGTTATTTTTAGTGGAAACTCATATTTGACTAGACGCCCCGGTTATTTATTAAACAGTACATTCATTTATTTTCGTCTACCGGCCTGAATAAAGAAATCTTATTAAAGAAAAATATGCGCTCTCCAGGAGGATTCGAACCTGCGTCCTCTTGGGTAGGGGGAACCATCGTTAGATCCTACGTTCTTTAACCAACTCAGCTACGAAGAAGAGCGCATATTTTTCATTAATAACGTTTTTAAATATTCAATATTCATAGACGAAAATCGGGATTTAAAAAAAACGACAGTTTCTTTGTTTAAAGTGAAAACCAAAAAAGATATTGTGTGTATTTAGGCAGCATATTTTCATTTATACACGTTTCATTAAATAATATAGACAAGTGTTGTCTATTTATTTTATGTAAAATTTTTCGTATATATTTTCTGATAAGTTTGATAACATTATCATTAACCGAAAAAAAATTCACAATATTTATCCATTATTTTTTTTTAATATAATCTAAGCTTTCGGCTTACTCAAGCCATTATCAAAGATGAAAATTACAAACATATATAAACAATATACGGACACGACAGTGATGATAGTCTGTCATTGTTTAGTTTACATAGTGGATCACTAAGCAACGATGAACACGCGCATATAAGACGCTAGAAGCGAAAATCGCACCGCATCTCATGACGTCACACATGACTACACGAGAGTGAATTGAGAATGAAATAAGGAAAGCCGTTGGTATAAACCAATGGCTTCTGTTACCAATTATAGAAATTATAGACATTTAAGAATATTTGTAGAGATTCCATAGTTGATTTTGTTTAGGTTGGGTTTTAACTGTTTGATGTATAATGCTTCAAGTATTTTTAGTTTTTGTCTATTGTTTTCATGTCGAAGTATAGTTGTGTTTTCGACAAGTATTTTACGGAATTGTGTGTGCGGGCAGGCATGTTGTTTTAAATGCCTAAAAAATGTTAGAGTTTTCATTAAAATGTAGTGTCAAGCGTCGTGAAAGCGAGTTTGTGGTGTGACCAACATAAATATTATTTAATTCGTTGGAGATACACTCTCCCAAAGGGCACTTGAATTTATAAACTATGTTGTTTTTTTTGCAAATCGCTAACCGGGGAGAAGAATCATTGCGAAGTATTAAGTTGGATATACTAGATTTAGTGTAGTATATGATTAATTTAAATTTTTTTGCTAGGATCTGTAGTTGATATATTAGAATTTACTAAATTTTTTAGTATGTGTTCATCTTGTTTATAATTAGTATGCATTTGATTACGATATAGGAGATTAATATATTTGAGATCAGTAGAAGCAGTATTATGTACAATTTGCTTATTATTGAGATTTCTAAGAAAGCATCTTATTTGTTCATCAACTATATAGTTTGGAAAGCTATTATTAATAAGTGTCTGTTTTATATTCTTTAGTTCACTGTAAAAAATCTGTTTGGTGGATGAATTAGTTTCTGCACGATGTATTAGATTCTTTATAATTGCTATTTTGTAGTAATATGGGCATTCGCTCTTGTAGTTAAGTGTACATGAATTTATGCTTGTAGGTTTTTTGTATGGCGAAATAGTAAATTTGTTATTATTTGTGTTTATCAATATGTCAAGGAAGGATTTTATTATTAGTATTGAGTTCATATGTGAATTTAAGGACAGAATTATTTTGGAACCGTTTTGAAGTTGAATTATTTCATCTGTATTTTTAACTAACATAAGAATATCATCAACGTATCTTAGGTAGATTGATGGTTTTAAAATCTGTAAATAACTTATTTTCGAGGTTCGACATGTAGAAATTGCTAAATGTCGGGCCCAATACTGAACCCATGGAGACACCATCACGTTGTATATATATATTGTTATTATGATCGAAGAAAGGGACTTCAGTAGTACAAGTTAATAGTAGTTTTCTTAATATATTAGGATTAATTTTAAGTGGGGTAAAGATGAGTTACTGTATATATTTCTTATGATTATGTCAATAGTTTCACTAACAGGGACATTGGTAAATAAGTTTTCAACATCAAGTGAAGCCATGATTTCATTGTCAGGTTTTTCACTTTTTAGGATTTGGATTACTTCTAATGTTGACTTAACACTATATTTACTAGGAAGATAGGGGTAATAAGTTGGTTGATGTATTTTGTTAGATGATATACAGGAGTTGGAATTTGCGATATGATAGGACGGAGAGGATAGTTAGGTTTATGTGTTTTTATAGTGCCATATATGTAGCCAGGTCTATAATCACCAACAATTTTAGGGAGTTTTAAAGAGTTCTGTTCAGCATTATTAGCATTAATAAGTTTATTAAGCTTTGATTTTAGTTGGTTGGTCGGGTTCTTGTTAAGTGTTTTAAACTTTATGTGATCATGGAGTATGTGGTCTAGTTTTTTGTTGTAATCCAATTTGTTTAGGATGACAAAAATGTTGGTCTTATCAGCTTTTTTTTTACAATAATGTCAGGTTGGTTACGTAGTTCTTGTGGGCAATTTTCAGTTGTTTAGAAAAGAATTTTTGAGGAGTTTCTGCTTTTATCATGTCGATCTTTCAGTGCCTCGGCCTTAAGTAAGTCTTTAAATTCTGGTGTAGTTTCTATTAGTTGTTCATCCTGGAGTTTAACGATGTTTTGGTATAGGGTCTCAATTTCTATTTTTTTTAAAAGTCGATTTTACTTACGGTATATATGGCAGTTAGGTCCAAGGTTAAGTAATTCTTTTTGATGCTTAGTTAGTTCATAGTTGGAAAGGTTAATGTATTTATCAGTTTTGTAGCCTTGTGAAAAGGCAAATCGAAATATCCAAAGAAAAATTAAACAAGTTTAACAGCAAAAAACAGGACATTTACGATGAACTACAGGATATAACTACCCCGGACCAACTGGAGTTTTTTACATAGACTCACGGAAATTACCAATAAATATTTTCAATACCGAATTAAAATTATAAAAAACTGAATACATTATACAAAGGTAATATACTCTTCCTAACAAAACTGATAAATACATCTATAATTTTATATTGGTAACACAAAGCCATTGGTTTATACCAACGGCTTTCCTTATTTCATTCTCCAATTCACATTCTCGTGTAGTCATGTGTGACGTCATGAGATGCGGTGCGATTTTCGCTTCTAGCGTCTTATATGCGCGTGTTCATCGTTGCTTAGTGATCCACTATGTAAACTAAACAATGACAGACTATCATCACTGTCGTGTCCGTATATTGTTTGATATGTTTGTAATTTACATCTTTGATAATGGCTTGAGTAAGCCGAAAGCTTAGATTATATTTAAAAAAATAATGGATAAATATTGTGAATTTCTTTTTTCGGTTAATGATAATGTTATCAAACTTATCAGAAGATACGAAAAAATTTTACATAAAATAAATAGACAACACTTGTCTATATTATTTAATGAAACGTGTATATATATATATATATATATGTGTGTGTGTGTGTGTGTGTGTGTGTGTGTGTGTGTAACAGTTATCGGCATGGAAAGTGGAATCCGCATGTCTATTTCAAATTTTAGCTGAGTCTGCATTGTTCACTTTGCACTAATGCCGTCGGATGGCGTACTACGTCCCCTGCGACAGTTAAGCCTGTATCAAACTAATAAAAACCAGCATTTCAGAAGCTGATTTTCTAGACAAGATCTATTCACTTAGAATATTGGGGAAACCCACTGTTTGGACCAGTGATGACAAAAGGTAACCTCAGTATATATTTAGAACAGTAAAACCGTGCCAGAAAATATGGAATATCCCTGAGTATTTATAAATACATGAAGGAATTGATTCTGTGGATAGCAAACATGTATAATTCCACGACTTAAATTTGAAATGCCGATGTAACGAAACAACCTTTTTATTACATGAACGTCGATTGCAGTCAATTTTTGAATTTTGACAGGTTTCAAAGGCCGTGTTTCATAAAAAGCAAATTTTCACGTACGACCAGGAAACTTGACCCTGTATAATCTACTCAAGAATCAGTGCCCAGATTTCATTGAACTGAAAGAGCACAATGATTTCCTTTTTGTGGTCATTATTTTAAAACTCCGAAATATTCTTTAATTGTTGAATATTCAGACAAATAAAGAAAAAGAAGGAAAATATGAATTAAGATGTTAGTAGCCGCAAAGCATCACTCTCAAAACTTAAATATAATTGTCTTCTTTTCTAGCAAAAACGGAAGATTTCCATCTAGTAACCCACTCATGTCCATTCAACAGCAGACCACACCCTGCAAATGCATTAAAGCTTGTCATGACTGCAAACCACAAAAGTGGACAGGTAATTCGTCATGCTGTGCCATAAAAGTCTACTTGTGTTTAACGACACGTCTTTGTCAACTGTGGCCAGAGCGGACACCGAGGAAGAGATTCTTCGCGCTTGTCTATTCTTTCAAAAGTCTGATTGTTTAAATTAAAGAAAAGATGAAGAACTTGAAAATCTGAAGCCTCGGTTGTTGTCTGTTTCGTTTACATCCATCGTTATTATAAATAGATGTTATAAAAAACGAATTATTCATTAGGATAGATAAATATTCAGATAAAAACCAAAATGTAAATTTCTTTTATTCTAATCCTATTCTAATCGTTATTTTTAATGGCACATCAATGAATTTCTTTTTTATACCTTGAAATTATTATTGTGGCAGATATTACGAATAGAAGATAGTCTTAGTAGCAACAGTTTTTTTATCAACCCAAACTATAACATGGAGAAACGCTTGCAACTGTTACAGCAATATGTCGCTATGATACACTGATATTGGAGGGACTTTTGCAACAGGTATGCTTTGTAGCTTAGTACTGTATTTTCTACCGGTTTAAATGTTTGAGTTTACATAATGTCAGATATTTTTTATGCAGGTCAAAGTTTTCATAGTTAATAAAAAAGATATTAACCAATTGAATTTACTTATAAAGCAATATATATATATATATATATATATATATATATATATATTGTGGAATAACACAGTAATTCCACCTACATTTTACGCGTGCGCGAGTTTCCTCCATTCCTACCACACTTGTGCGTGTGTGTGTGTGTGCGCGCGCGCGCGGTTTGCACCCCTTCCTCTCTCGTTCAATTAGACATATCAGTAGCCATCTTTTTGTCGTCGACTTCGACCTTGCTGGTTAATCCTGATAGTTGTCTAGGACGGATTTTGAATTTTTTCCCGCGCGTTTCTTGACGTCACAAACGTCCAGCGTTCCAACTCAGTTGCATCCCGATTTTCAAGCTAGCTAGACGGACAACTCATTTATTCCGTGCCCTTAACCCATACGCGGGCCGGAATATCTTATTCTTAACTAACTAAAACTTCAACATGTCGATATTACACTTTTCCAAGACTCATCCTTGCCTTGATGCAACAGCATGTTGAACCTTCTCCGTTTTCAACTAGAAAATGTCGAGTTCCTACGACACCGTCGTCAATATATATTTTTCCAAGACTTATCCCCGTCTTGATGCAACAGCTTGTTGAACCTTTTCTCCATTTTCAACTAGAGAATGTCGAGTTCCTACGACACCGTCGTCAATACATATTTTTTCAAGATTCAACCTCGTCTTGATGCAAACAACGTTCGAACTTTCCTCTATTCACTACCAGAGTTCTACAACGGTCGCCCTCACACCATTCCAAGACTCAACCTTGTCTTGATGCAAACAACTCTGAATTCTCCTCAATGAAAGTTGATAATCTGTTCATACACCTTTGAACCTTCTAACATCTTTGAACCAGTACCAAAAAAAAAATATTACATACACTCACATTATCAAACTACACAGTGAGTACTTTTCCTATTTGTGTACACATACACCTTTCGTTTAACAAGTCATTTTTCCAGAACTTTCTTTCTGATGGAACTATTCCCGCCTTGGCCATCTTGGTTTTCTGTTTTGGCGGGGAACACTTTTACTAATGGTCTCAACTGTCAAGACAATTACTTGTTTAAATATAATAAAATTTCATATATGTTTTTCAACCAGACGCCTTTAGTCATTTAATTCCGGCTATCTACTTGTATTATTATTTATGCACTTGTTGATTGACCCCTTTTCCTCACTAAGTTCACTCACGCTATATATTTCTGCATTGCTTGTGGATTCGGTAGTTTTGTGTAGTGTCTGGCACAAGGCCACTTTTTAATAAACCAGCACTGCACACTACCGAGTCCGCAACAATATCATGCGAGTTTCAAATTATAATATTTAACCTTATTAAAAATATTGATAATATCAAAGAAAGAAATCGTTAAACAGGCTCGGACTGAATTTGAATTCAGCAAGCCGATTCCAATTTCCCGCGTCGATAGCTTTTATGCTATGTCATTTCTACAGAGATCTTTTTTAAAGGAGATGTATGGGACAATGTCATATGATGGAACTAAAGTTTTCTATTGGCAATAAAACTATTTATTTCGTAAAGATAAATATTAAAGTCTTGAAATAAAGAAGAATGTTGCTTCATGTATATTTACAGGATTAAATTAGTTTAATATTAATCTTTTATTCTAAGGAGAATATTAGTAACAGTTAATGAATCAGATTCAAAAATATTTGTCCTTGAGACAATCAAATTAATTTAATAGATAATGTATTTTTATTATTTTATTTTAGAAATACGAGGAAATGTTGAAAAGTTCTCAGCCCGACTACGAATTTGAGATGCTTATCTGTCCGAGAACTTTCAAGCACCCACTTGCGTAATATTATCTGCACAATTTCATTGCTAAAACAGGTTTGGCGGCTACTGTTAAGTACTAAATAAAATCCTTTCATGCGCGAATCTTCCTATAATTGAACTACTTCTTAAACTGCTGGAAATAATTTTACAGATTGGGGATTGATTATTGATATCAACTTCAATTATGGATGCAACTGCAAATCTTGAGTAATATATCAATTTATAAGAAAATAGCTGTAACGGAAAATATTACCTTTGCGTATCGCTGAAGATATCTATTTATTGGACGAAGTCATATTTTTTAGAGTATCGAGCTGGTTCTCAATTTTATATATGTAATCCACTTGTGTAATCCTTATCTGTCGATACGTGACTATTTTTCGATAATTAAATAAAGGTTTTTCTCTCTAAAAATATTTATACAGTTAAAATTGTGAGTAATATTTTTATTAGATAGTCAAGCAATACTTAACCTAAAATTGTTTAAATTCCTCAACAGATAATAATAACCATATGACAGACAAAACAGTATTCATATTGGTGATGCATTTTCAGTTCATCCAAAATTATAGTGCTTCTTTCTTTGAAATAACAAAATAATGCAATATTTTACGAATATTTTAGTTTCTGCTTCTTAGAATGTAAATATCAACATTTCAAGAGAATGTAAGCGTATTATCATATTAATCTAGCAAAATAATAAAATCTATTAAATAAACCATCTATTTTATCTTTTAATCGAATAACGTGTTCTTTCGTAATAGAAAATTTTATGAAGATTGCGAAATCTGAGTTCTTAATCTCGATAGAATAAAGTAAAGAAAAAATCTTTGGTGCATATATTTATTTCCTATCAAACAATCTGCCAGTATATGCTAACCAATAAAGGAGGAATGCCTTTCGTAATGAAGAATATAAGTTTCAGGATTCAATTTTAGAAGAATGTTTTGTACATGATTCAGGAAGCTGTGTAGTTACTCTCAATTTCGCGTGATTCAGATAGCTGCATAGTTCCTCTCAATATCAGTGGTCGGTATTCGAGCCAAGGTAAAATTTCAAATGCTGATATTCAAATCAATCAGGCCTTATCCACTTGCAAGAGCAATGCAATCTTTTCATTTCTCTTGTACAGGAGTAGATTAAGCTTAGTAAATATCTGTAAAAGGACGAGTAAACATTATGTGAAATCAAATTAATGAACTTTAAGCAACTACTTGCAAAATTATGGCCAGTATATGTTTGTCCATTCAACTTGATTTGGACAGTTTCATTTGTTTTGATAGATAGGTTTGAAATGAGTCTTAAAATGTATCAGAGACCTAAAACTCATATACAAGCGCATGCACATCACATTATACTTTTCAAAGGAAAATTAATGTTATAAATAATGTAAATAATAAAACTTTTATGTCAAATTTGGTGCATAAACACAAACCCTACTTTATCCGGTTAACACATTTGACGAAATCTAATTTTTAAAATTTAAATTACTTTTCGAAAGAAAATGTTTTCTTTTCTTCAAAAATCAAGCAAGTGATTTAAATTCTTTTTTCTTTTTTAATAGAAAAATGATTAGAGATACAGCGTATGTAGAATTATTAAGAATTAATGAATAGTTTTCACGCAACTTTGCTGAATTTTGGTTGGGAAAATTAACGCTATTTATAAATCGTGACACGCACACACACCCACACACACAGACCCACACACACACACACCCACACACACATACACACACACAGGTATGTATACTCACAAAATTAAAAGAGCAACATAAAAGATGACTTTAAGAGAGAATGGAGAATGTCTATTGGTTCACATTTACCAGAAGCATAACTATATATCTTTTTTACGTTGGTACAAAATTTCTAAACTTTATTTTTTTTTATTGTCCATCAAGCATCATTAGTATTCAGAAAATGCAATTTATATTCTCTAAACCAAGCGCTAAATATGGCACAAATGGACGGTTTTAAGAATGTTTTATACCAATCTTCTTAATAGGAAGTACCTATATGCCTTATCCGTATTCAAAATCCTATCTCGAATACCAGTCACGACTGTCGATGGGAAATAAGCAAGTATATCAGCCAACGTTCAATTTCTGGCGAATCTTTCTAAATTTTATCACGATCTCCATTCAATAGTAAGCTTATAGTTGGCAGAAGTCCTGAAATGTAAATAATAATATTCTCATGAAAATGATTGAAGCAAACGATATGGTCATATTCATCAAGAATTATTTCTACGAAAAGAAAATCTTGAAACAAGCTGTAGCGATATAATTTATCAAAACTGAAAAAATGTTTCGACAACCATTTGGAGTACATATGTCTGTAGAAAGATGACAGGTGTCACACACTCCCTCTGTCACGTGACCCAAGCATTCCTAATCGCTGCTGTGTTTATATGACAGTCGTATTAGTCCTGATTCTCAAACGTAACATCTTTTCGACACTCTTTGTTTGGACTGAAGTGAATCTGTTCCTGTGTGACCGCTACCTCATTTACATGCTCGATCACTTGCATGCACACGAACGGATTTACTATTATTTTTTTTATATAAAATGATGACCAGTAACGATTACAGACCTCTATAAGCAACAATTCAGAATTCCAGATTCCTTTGGGAAGGTCGGTATATATTTCAGTTAAACTTTCATAACCATTTTTATGAAAATTACTTAAATGTTCTTTTCTTTTGATGAATTCATAATACACGGATTAAAAGTATATATTTTGCTCTTTTAGTTGATATGTGAATTATTTAGGTATAGTAATGTAACGTTAATTTGTTTAAAATACCACGGTTAAATATTCTAAGGACACTCCAAACATCTGCAATTGTTTGAATATCAAATAGACACGAACAAATGAAAAAAAGCAAATAAACACTAATATCGAGTAGAATAACGGAATATTTTTAATACAACCTCAGATCCTCGGGTCATCGATATAATTATATTTTTTACTGCTTTCCTTTGAGTTTTTTCTAAAATGTTACCTTATTATTGTAGAGATCATTTGCAAGTATAGAATTATACGTTAATTCTAGTCGTTGATCATTAATTTCTTGATTGGACTGCATTTTGCCAATTGGGCTGGCCAACGCCGTGCCTCAATATAACAGTTTTCAGACAAAGAAGCCACATTCTGATATTTTCACCTCTAAGCTGAGAGTAGTACTTTAGGATATTAAATTTCGATTCATCACTTTAGATCACTTTTCTATATTGCTCATCTAACGTCGACAAATGTATTTATTTATCCATTCGAAAGTTTTCTCGATTGTCCAGGTCTTGGGATATCCAACTAGCCGCTAATTATGCACTCTATCTTTTTAACATTCATTGTAAGTAACGCTTTTCATTCAAATATCCAATTTCAGGTATTTCTCTGTCTGATCACTTGAATGATGTTTGTTCGACTTTTTAAAAAATTATTTGACTTTAAAGAAGAAAATAAAAAGCGTAAAAGTTAATTTCCACTGTTGTCATTAAAAATACAGTTTTTAATGTAAAATGTGTCAATATATTTTTAAATTATTATCATCAAAATATACATCATTTAAAGAAAGGCATGAAATGTACATTTTTGTTGTTGTTGTAACATTTTCGTTAAAACTCCCGAAAAAGAAATAATCCTTATTTTAAAGTCAATGTAATACGTCCCTCATTTGCTGCTATCAGATAAGCTGTAGTGATAAAGTGGCTCGATATATCCGTAGGAGACCGAAGGGTCACAATGTTAAATGTATAAGCTGTATAAGCACCAACATTTAAACCATTCGCTTATTTAAAATAAGTAAAATACAAATAATTTAAAATCGATATTCTTCTAACTAATCTTGTATTCAATATATATATTCACATATATATTCATATATATATATATATATATATATATATATATATATATATATATTCATATATATTCATATATATATATATTCACATATATATTCATATATATATATATTCACATATATATTCAAATATATATATATATATTCACATATATATTCATATATATATATATTCACATATATATTCATATATATATATATTCACATATATATTCATATATATATATATTCACATATATATTCATATATATATATATTCACATATATATTATATATATATATATATATATTCACATATATATTCATATATATATATATTCATATATATATTCATATATATATATATTCACATATATATTCATATATATATATATTCACATATATATTCATATATATATATTCACATATATATTCATATATATATATATATATATATATATTCACAATATATGCTATGCATTCAGCGCCGACGTCAAACGAGCTCCATATAAATTTGCTAAAATAATTAAATAAATAAATTTAATAATTAATTAAATAAATAAATAAAATATTAATTTATAATAAATAATTTAGCAGAAATTTATATTTAGTAATTTAATTTAATAAATTAAAATTAAATTAAAATTGACATAGTTAAATATTTAAAATATTAAATACAATAATTCTTTTATTCATAAAATATGTGATACCTCGTTAACCTCAATGGTGACGTCAGGTGAACTCCATATGTGATTTTTCCCTACCAATATATAATTTATTATAGAATTTTTCAATAAACTTAAATAAAAAATAATTTGATGAATTGCATTTAAACCGTAATCACATTCAGTTCTTTCTTCTGAGTCTATTTTTCTTTATTTCGTGGTGCAGTTCGGAACTAGTTCCCATGTGACCATTATAAAACATCATTTTTTCAGTTTTTGTTTATAACAAATGGCATATTTGAGAAAATGGGTAATAAATGATTCAGTATAGTCATTCGAGGTTAAAACCATAATAGAACGATTCGATTAGTTATTGTTTGACTATTCACCAGATTTGACCTAAGTTACGATTGTATACGTAAATTTAATTTACTAAATTATAAATATCATTATACTTCAAACTGAAAAGAAAAAATTATAGAATCTTTAAAAGAAAATGCCATACATATGTACCAAGCTTAGTCCTGTATAAACCTATATAGAGAGTTGAAAGATTAGATTATTAGTTTATTATGAAAGATTATTCATTACACTCTGCTTGCCTGTAGTAAGAACCAATCATTAAGCTATGTGGCTTACTGTCATTTAAATATAAAATAATTTTTTGACTACTGAAATATTACTTAGTAGACTAGTTATTAGAAGATATGTTGAGTTGAGAGTAACATATGTACACAGGAATATACAAGAGGAAGATCAAGAAGAATATTGTAGAGGGGAGTGCTAGGATTTACGACCAGACACAAAGCTATGACAATATTGCTGAATAAAGGCTGACATAAAATTAATTTGTTACACCGTACATTTTCTTATGAAAGAATCATTGTCTAATGGATTTCGAAATTAACTGATGTTTACTGACAAGTATACGGTAACCATAAAAATAAAGTTAAAGCATTATCTATTTAAGGAAGACACTTGGATGTTTATTAATCTTAGCTTGCGACAGCACAATGTCAAATTGACTGGAGCTCGAAAACCGACCACAAATTCAAGTAAGAAATACGAAAATATTCAGCTATTAAACAGGCCATGAATTTTCTTCTTATCACATGTCGCTTTGAAAAAAATATTTTTCTTTAATTCGGATACGGTATAGCACACTTGTACAGATATTGAATAAACTGTTTCATAAGTGGGAACGGTCAATAGTAATCTCCTTGAGATTAGTTCTGCAGAAAACGCCCGATAGTGTAGTTGGTAGACAGAAATGTCTAATTCTTTTACATATCTCATGTTTGATAATGCGTCAGTTATCTGATAATTAAAATTTGTACTTTGTGTATATGACGTAAAAAGTACAAGAGAGGAATTATAAAATTATATTTTTTATTTATTTAAAGTAATTATAGTGATTTTTCTGAGAAAACACCATCTATCTTCCTGGGTGTTTAGTTTTAAGAAGATATATCTGTGGATGATGTTGAATATCAGATGTATTTTCATCGGAATTATCAGTTTCATCAGATGTAACTTCACTGGTAATATTATTATCTGAAACTGATATCTTGCTCAAATCTGGATCAGTTGAAGGTAGCTATGACAACTGAGACACAGGATTTAATCTCTCTAATAGCACATTTATCACCAGTGTGGAATTCAACAGTGAAATAATTTCTTTATATGACTTTGGAAGGTCCAGAATAAAGGTCTGCCAATAATTTACCCTTTCGAGCTCTGCTAGCCAGTTCTTTTTTGCCACTATAGTTGTTTTAACGATTATGTGTTAACAAACAATTATTTTATTTTATTTTTAGTTGATAATTCACTAAACAGTTCACTTTCAAACTACATACTACTGGTGGGACTCCAAAGCGTGAGATGCATTTATTTTGGTAAAAAAATAAGGTCTAATATTGAAATATTTTGCGCTGCCATGGTTTCAATATATCTAGTTTCAAAACGATTAGATAGTAGCAAAATGGGGATACTTCTGATTTGGTATGGCGACTGAGCTCACTTTGTTGGTAACTTAGTGGAAGTTCCTATCCATGTCCAGTTAAAAGCAGTGAGAGTTGATCAATTTCAATGTGGCTTTAGATCTTGGATATGACAAGTTTAAAAATAGCTTTACATGACTACTATTGCATAAAATGGTATTAGGAAAGGATTTGAAATGTTACCTAATATCGACATTACACTGTATGATTACAATCTGTTCATATAAGTTTTATTTCCTTGTCACCCTGTCGTTGTTCAATGATAGCTGGCAAATCGCAGAGATCTACATTTACTGCATATATTATCCTAGAAAGGCAGTGTTATTCTTTCTATGAATGTAAATATTATCAGCAATGTATTCGGTTATCAAAGTTTTTTTTTTTTTGCTATTTATCAGAATGCATATTGGTTTTCTTCTTGAAAATCGACAATATTGATTTATGATACGTATATAAGGTAACATGTCTATCTTCAATTTGAGATTTGAAATGCACAACAATTAAATATGCGGCTAGTAATACATGGTTAAATGTAGAAATTTCGAAAAGATTCTTTGAATTTCTTTGAAAAGAAACCAACAGAAGCTGACTCATTAATAACAGTCTGTTGCAACGCTGCTCCTATAGCATAACCAGAACTTTCTATCATGAGTCACATTTGAGTGAGGATGAGGAAATGCAGTTAATTTGGCGAAGCTTTTCTTAATATTACCGATGTATCTCTTTAGGTAACAATAAACTGTTTCTTGTTAATAATCTCTGGGAATATTAACGAAATATCTGTAATATTAGGAACATGCTTTCTGGAGACATTTACTGTTATAACAACATCAATAATGATGATGACGATGATTGCAAAAACTTCCGGTCTAACTAAGGAATGCTGGGATCAAGACAGATCCAGTGAGTAGTTTAAATAAAATACGCTGTTAAGCTGACCAAGTGTCGTGTCATTGTGTTGCTTCGACTTTTCAGCGGCTAGTCTCACATATATATTTCTACCATAAGCCTAGTGAAACATTTACCATCCCCAGAAAACGTCGAAGTGATTTCAAGTCTGTAGCTTCGTAGAAATAAATATTTTGACTTCTTGATTTTTATGTTAGCGCCAAAAATAACCCTAACGGCAGCATATGTTGTTAGGATTATGCTTTTGGCGCTAATATAAAAATCTGGAAAATCGAGAATTTTCTTTAAAGAATTAGCATTTGCTGATTGATATTTTCAAGCTGTTCTGGAATATTTCAAGTACTCGTTTGAGTATTTCGGAGTACTGTCCTTCTGTGTCTAACAAAACTAAGACATCACTCAAATATATGAAAACTCAGTGAGCCTGGAGTAAAATATTGTTCATGAATCTTTGAAATATCACATCTGCATTTCGTCGACCGAATATAAATACATAAATATTCAAATAACTCAATGGGTATAGTAAGAGCAGTTTTTACTATGTCCTTTTCTCTCATTGGTAATTGATGGTATATTTATATTAAACTACCACTAACCATGCTAGATATCAGTTTTGATCCAAAGAATGCGATGCTAACCATATGGTATGACTAGCGGAATGTTCTAATTTGAATTCCTCCCGGGAAACACACGCAATTCTTTCGAACAAGTATTACTCCTAATTAAACCAGTTGAAATGTGCAATCGACAAAATGCACTCGTAATTAATAAAGAGAAAAGGCGTAATATTCTATCAGGAATTTCGACAGCGTGTTACTTTGAAAAGCAGGCAAAAAATTTTGAAACTTAACTAAGACGTTTTCAAATATCCACCATATTTATCAGATTATTCCATTCAGATTATCATTTGTTTGTGGATGGAATGATCGGAAGGAGAAATCGGGAGAACCGAGTTCGAATTGCATGCGGGTTCGTTATATTTACTTACGTACGAATACTATTGAGAAAGGTATGAATCAATTTACTCCCTAGCTATAGACTAAATAGTAGTAGTGTGTATCAGGAAAATCATCGTTATTCTAAAAATAATTGTTAATATAATATTCACTCGCAAAAAAAGTATTATTCTTTCAAACCTAAAACATGTTTTAACTTTAAGTAACCCACAAAGTGTTAATAAACTGTAAAGAAAAAATCAATCCACATATCATTTATTCTGATCTTTACAGAATTCTCTTTATAAAAGGAAAGTAGATAAATAAATAAAAACATTAGAAGACTACGAAGTGTACTAAAACCAGTTCTTTAGTGAGAAAGCAAAAAAGCTCTGGGTGGATGGAAATATAAAATTAAATTATAAAGTTGCCTATAAGATAGCAAAAAGTAAGAGTAAAACGATATATGTGTTGTTCAATAAAGTTATCGTTGGAAAATATCGAATATTATGTTGAAAGATGAACCTGAACGAAGTAGAGAATAGAAGGAAAATAGAGGAGAAAGAAGAGACAGCAAGAACAGAGGACCAAACCTAAATCACGTGCCAAGATAATGTCTTCCAAGCGGAAGATATAAATGAAACCTTTTAATTTGCAATGTCAGTCGAGTTGAGTAACTGAGTTATTTTCACAATACGGAATTGTGTGTATTTTCTTCCTGAATCTCCCAGATTACACTGTTCTTCACTAATCAGTCTACTTTTTCATTTTAAACCACTTGTGTGGCAACATAGAGAGCAAAGAAGTGAAAATTCAGCTTGCTTTTGAATGAATTATAGATGGAGAACATAACTCGTAAGTTTAGTTTAGCCAGTATATTGTCTCATAAGAAGTATGTGGTTGCTTTGCACCAGTCGGTCAAGTAGGGAGAGCCTGCTTACCTACAGAAAAAATTCATATTCGAAATTATATCGTGTGTTACTTGCTGCACGATGGCGCTCAAAGTTTCATGTGCGCGACAACTATAAGGTATTCCCTGCACTTTCCGTGCATTATATATATATATATATATATATATATATATATATATATATATATATATTTCTATTCAGTCACCGACTGATGGCACTTGTGACAAATACGCAACTACCTCTGCAACCGTCCTGGCTTTAATTGGAGATAGAATAATTTAAGATTAATTTAATTTGTCATCATTAACAAATAATAATTTTCCGAATCACAGAAATGATAAAATCTGCTTGTATTACTTTATTTTAGAGTTTAGAGCAAATTTTATTTATTCAGTCTTGCAACTTTGTACAATTTTATTTTAGTGGCTTAAGTTATTCTCTGTATGACAGGTGTTTGAACCATTATCTCAACATCTAAAATGTACCTGCAAATAATATTAATAATAATTTCTAACAACATTTAATGTTCATATATGTACAACTTAATGAAAAATGAGACATTTGTTGTGCACAACCCTCCCCGCAGAGAAAGAAGGTGTATGATTTTTAGACACTATAGATATAGAGTAAAGCAGGACTCAAAAATAGTGTTTCCTTCATTTAGAAAGGATCCGACTTCTTTTCGCAAATCTTGATTTCTGCAGAATTTATTATGTAATTTTATTATCACTTTTCAGCAGAATGCAGAATAAAGTCCTTTTTCGTTTGTTTTTTTTCTAAGATGAGGAAAATGTGTCTATTCTATTTCTCAGTGAAAATTAGTAAAGTCGGAGCTGGTCTTATCAGATACTAAAATAAATATATTATTAGTTACAGAATAAGAAGCAAATTTAACCGTCATTCAACTTGAAATCCTTAAAATATTGCAATACAAGATGGGGAACTAGAAAATCTAATCTAACTTAAATAGAACAGCACATGAAAAGATTTGAATCTTCGTCCTAACCGCTAAATTAATGGAGAATTTTTTCAAAGTCAGGGGAACACTATTCAAAATTTGAAATCTTTAGAATGGTCTAATTAAGTTATGAAGACTTTCAGCTATCACAGTTCAAAAATCTATTATCTACTCGAGTTAAATGAAAATACTTTTAGTTATTTCTCATCACTTGTCTGAAACGCATTTGGAGGTTCAAAGTAGCATAATGGATATTAACAGAGTAAATGAACTCGATTCACTTCTGTTCATTTATATATTTTAATAATTCTTACAGAGAAAGATCTCATCTTTTTCCGAATGATTTTAAACGTCGCAACAATAGTTTATCATTGTCCTACTAGTTTAATCTAACGTAAAACTCTGCTTAACTAATCTGTTGCAAAACGATGTTGCTCTTTTATTCTCATTCGGACATCGCACTGAATCTCTTATTCATTTGGCTACCATAGAGACATAATAAGACTTGCATTGATATTTATACTGTCAATGCAAGGTTTTACAATAATAAAATATTGTTCTAACAAGATTTCTCGAATATTCAGGCAGATAGATGTAAATAAATAAATATACTCTTTAATAAATAAATAAATAAAAACAAAGCATCTACTCAAATATGAGTATCCATTAAAAATAATTATTTTTAATGGATACTTATATTTGTCAAGTTACATATCCAGCATTTATCTTAGATTTGATTGATCAATTTTTTTCTATTTAGGAGATGGAATATGTACATTGTAGACATATTTAAGTAGAATGAAGAGCAAGAAATTAAATGACTTAAATTTGAGCCCTTTTAGCTTTAAACGAAAAACTGGTTTTTGTTTATGCACTTAGAATTATACACATAATAAAAATAAATCTATAAAATTATTCTGATGGTGATATTGTATATTTCCCGAATACATGTTTTTCCTGTTTAATATCGATGTAGTAAGAATCAGGTTATATTTTGTCACACTCCAGACCTGAATGCTAGAGGCAAATCGTTACCGATATAAAGTTAATGTTGCTATAACACATTCTTCCATATGCTCAAGCATTTAACGACCCTCTAATAATAATAATAATAATAATAATAATAGACTCTTCACAATATATAATGTGTTTAAAAAGCTTGCATAAACAAAGATTATGAAAAACAGTCAAGAAATATTCAACATATTCAAGCATTTGCGCTTTTGTAGATAGAAACTTGAATATAAACTTATGTACGAGTATGTGTGAGCGCGCGTGTATGTGTTTACATACAAGCATACGCATACAGAAACACATGCTTCTTCTGTGGTGCCAGTATTTGTATTCAAGGCCAGGTACACAGTTAGGATTTCAGATGCATGCAGGCCGTCCCTGCTTCATAATTTTTTAAAACATCCATTTTAATTTACACCAGATGAAGTATATATATATATATATATATATATAAGGAAACGGAAAAATATTACTAAAAGTACCTTAAATTTAATGACAAATTGAAACTTTATCACACAGAAGCAATAAAAGAAGATTAAAACTAGACTCTTTGCAACATTGTTGCACAGAATAAATGACAAATGGTGCTTTCAGTGGTTACATCAGCAAACGGAATCGACGAAATACTTTTTCAGAATATTTGCTCATTTATATCCAAATACTATATGTAGTTATTGGCTCACAACTTTGGTAAAATGCTCAATACCAAAGTCGTATAAATATTATAGATGGCTTTACCTAGCGTCTTTATCAATCGCAGTCAAGATCAAAGAGTCCACAACGATACACCGCAGTTAATTGTGAACACCGTAATCTTTTCATTGGATGTATAGTGTGTGTGCTTCAGAAACATTAAATACTAATTCAGAGGTTTGGATTCAGAGTTGCATTTCTCCTAGACTGCTTGCCAACTACAATTAAAGACCCTCTGTCTACCGTGCTTACATAAGATGGCGGGAGAAGATATGTATTTGGCGGGAAAAGATATGTATTTGTGCAGAAGTGAATCTAACGAACTTGATCGGAATTTGAACTTTATTCACCGATTTTTTAAATTTTATTCTAAGCTAGTAAACGTTATACTGCCTTAACATTTTCGCGTGGTACCTTACGATAACGATATATATATGAAAACCTAGAGAAGGGGCTTTTACTCTCCATTGGAAATACCAACGGCTTTGAGATTTTGGGGCAAGCCTTTGAAATAAAAAGTGGAACTGTTTTACATGGTGAGTTTTATGTGCATAAAAAGTATTGTAGTTGATGCTGGAGAAGAAAAAAATGCATGTTGTTGTACTCAAAACCAGGTAAACTATGGCGCTTATTCTGAATAGTAGAAAGGCTTCAGGAAAGTAAAGAGATGACACCTATCACGGATCAATAGTTACAAGGTTAATTATATAAATGATACGAGTGGATTCGATATTCTCATGATTCTTTATTATTCAGACAAAAATGAAATAAAAGAAAATTTTTAAAAATTGTAAACTTTTGCGAAGAAGATGATAAAAAAGGACACCTTCTGCATTAGTTTGTCGCACAGGATCAGTAATAGATAAATATAATGGTCGATGTGGGCAAAAGTTCACAGAACAAATCAAAGGGAATAATGATTTCCTGGATTTTTCACAATATAACGAAATACAACTTGATAAATGATAATTTTATATTATTTTTTTTTAAGAATAAATCTGTTTTTCCTTCTAGTTTTTAAAATGGATTCTCGAATCGAAGACCAAACAGAAGCGGTGGATGATTTAAGCACTCTGGAAATACTCGACGAGAAAACAATAACACAGGCTTTACAAAAACGATATGAACAAGGCAAATATTATGTAAGTAAAGTCTTGATTTTATTCATTTTTTTTTAATAAAAGTATTAATAGTTGATGATAATAAGGTAGACCAGCCATTAAATGATTGCATAATTAGTGGATTTTGCTTCATATTTCTCTATTTCCTTTATAATGAACTTTCAGGCAATAAAGAAAAAATCCGATGATCAAAGATGTGAAGCAGACAAGGATTTTTCAACTTACATCATTGCAAAAATAGTTTTTAAATCTATTTTTAAAATAATTATACAAAGAGTATACACTCGTATTTAAGCTAATTTCGTGCATAGGTCGATCTTTGAAATGAAACCAATGAAAGGAAAGCGTTTAGCATGTGATTTTATTTAAAATTCGCTACCAGCTTCTTGAGCCGACCAGGAATTGCGTCAACTGATTTCACCAGGAACTCTTGTGGTGTGGAAGACATAACTTCCTGTATTCGCCCTTCAAGTTCTACTAAAGCCTTGATTTGGTATAGCAGACTTGTTTCTTTAACCAACCCCAAAGAAAAAGTCAGAGTGTTAGATCAGGACTCCTGGCTGTCCGCTCATACATAAAATAAGGAGTTACTTTTCAATCACCCTGTAGATTAAAATAATAAGATAATACATTACAATATTGTGTATGAAAATATCGTAAAGAATTTAATTGCTTTACATATATCCATGGATACTGTGGTATAATATATTAATATATAAAGCTCAAAGTAAGTGCTCGCCCGGTAAAAACCCTGAAAATGAATTAGAACTGTGACATCGGATGAATGTGGTTTTATATTATATCATTTAGCAAGTGTCTTATATTTTGCACATCTTATCGATTCTTGCTTAATGCAGATAACATGCAAAGTCAGCTTTAAAAATATATTTTTTTTAAATAATTTTTTATTCATATCTACTCTTCTTTCATGCTCTTTATAAATACATTTTGTTAGTGATTCCTATAATTAAATCGTTTAGTCATTTATTAATAAAGCCATTTTCTGTCCTAAAAGTGATACACTTAAAAGCTAACAAATATTATTAATTATATTATTATATACTGTATATGGGATAAATGACTACCACTAGGAATATTTAAACCCTTTGAACTGTTTTAATGCCACTTCAAAGCAAAAAACGCAAATCTCTTAAAGAAGGAAGATACTGTGGAGCAGAACAAAGTTAAGGAACTTGGTCTGTGAAACTTCGGGTATCATTTTTAGTAATATAAGCCGAAGCTTATATGACTAACATATACACTATAAAAAATAACGTTTCACAGTAAGTAAGCCTGTTTGAAGATAGAGAGATTTATCAAAGAAAGTGTTTCATTACTAATTGATATATATTTGATGACTGTTTTGTCCAATACAATATCTTATGGATATCCTCATATTTCTTTTATTTCATTTTGGTTATTTTTTTCAGTTTAGACTTTAAACCTCTTTTTTATTTCCTTTCATTTCAGACTTACATCGGAGAAATTTTAATTGCGTTTAATCCATACAAACCACTTGCCATTTATACAGAAGCAGTAAGTTTTAATTTTTTTTTTATTTTTCACCTTTGAGGTTTGTTGATATCAATATCAGTTTCCGCTTTTTGCATTGACAACCTAATTTTGGCGACTTTCAACTGACTGTTGATTTTATTTTTTTACTCACCTTTATCTAAGTGTGACTTGTCAAAAGGAAAGAAATTAAATCTTACCTAGTCTTTAGCATATTTATAAAAACTCTTCTATATTGCTGTTTTTCCTGGTTTATTTTTGCTAAGGTTACTGTAGCAAGTCTAAATAGGAGAAGTAGGAGTAGAAAGTTTGAAATTCTGGCTTTTGGGCAAACGTGAGCAAACACCGGCTACCAGCACAGAAAAAGACTACTCACCAAGGTGACCATGTCTCTTTTTATTAATAGAGTACTCACTGTAGTAACTTGGTTCAATAGTTATGTGGTCTTGGAATAGTGTGTGTATTCAGTAACCTGTAAACCATAATTGGCTAAATTGGGCAAATTATCTTATTATTATGTTCCTTTATCATTTTATATACCCTGACACTGAATAGTTCTGATGGTCATGACTCGTTATCAGAAGAAAGAGAGTGTCCACAAATCTTATTCTATGTATTCTTGTGTTATATCTCGTGCAAGATATAATAAACAAAGTAAACCCGAGTGTTGGTTTTTCAATAATAATTTTATAATCGGATGTAGGTATGTCAAAATACAGAGACAGTCAGGAGTAAGCTAACCTCAATAGGTGTTAACAAACGAAGACCTTTTTTTTTTACTGTTCGCTGTGGTCGTACATTATCGGCAACCAGTCCGTCCATTATCGTGAATGGGGAAGTTGGGTTATCTCATCACAACACCTCCCCCCGAAGCTGAAATTCTCCCCTTTGAAAATTTCTGCTTATGTCGTCTTCTTTTTGGATCCGGACTAAAACGCTCCACTGATTTTCTTTCCCGTGTGCTCCTTCTTTTAGTCGTCACAATTAGATCCTTTCTTGGCGAAGATAATTTCCGCTTTTCAGCCCGTAAGGCTGGTCCATGCGATACAGGTTCAAATACACTATTGGGTAGTGTCATGTTAAAAGCATCGTATAACACTTCCATCGGAATTTCTTCTTCGCTTTTTTCACCATATCGTGGTCTAATCTGATTGATGTCTTTTACACGTAAATTTTTTACTTTTAATCGTGTAGACCACTTTACCAATCCTTTTCTGGATTATGCCATCCATCCAATAGCTTTTTCCACTCCTGACGTGTATTTTTTTTATGTTGACTTTTTCCTCTTTCTTAGCAACTTTTTTGTTTTGATAGGGTAACAATCTATCGAAAATTGATCTAATTTTCCTTGCAAACATAATTTCCGCCGGTGACATTTTCGCATCGTTGTTCTCATTAGGAGTTACCCTATAGGTTGCTAAGAACTTCTGAATAGTTCTTTCTTCCGTGTCCATACCTTTATTTTTACGTAAAGCACGTTTAAAGGTGTCAACAAATTTCTCGGCTTGACCGTTCGACCTGGGATGACACACTGGTGTAGTTATGTGTTTAATGTCTAAGGCAGTACAGAAATCCTTAAATTCCATACTTGTGAACGCCGTACCATTGTCGCTAACCAATGTTCTGGGAACCCCGAAACTACTGAAAATTTCATCCAATGCACTGATGGTGTTCCTACATGTAGGATGCTTGCACTTGACTACCTCAGGCCATTTCGATAAAGAGTCCACCAATATCAAATAATAGTGCCCATTAATTGGTCCAGCATAGTCTATATGTAGACGTGCCCACGGCAAATCCGTTTTCGGCCAAGGATTCATTTTGACCGGGGGTGCCCTTGCAGCCAATTGACAACCTCTACATAGTTTTACAAAACCTTCAATATCCTTGTCCATTCCTGGCCAGTATACGTAACCACGCATGAGTGATTTCATCCGAGACATTCCAGGATGACCGGTATGAAATTTTTCAGCATATATCTGTACGTAGAGATTGAGGTATAACAATTCTATCTGCGTACATCAACGTGTTGTCGCAAATTGAAAAAGGTGAAATCCGAGTTCCCTTTTTCTGTCTTTTGTTCCATCTCGTCTGGTTCCTTAATTTCACAATATAGTGATCTTTTTCCGCTTCTTTTTTTATTTGGTCCAAAGTTACCGGCAATTCCCTGATTGTATTCAACAAGAGACCTGATATTTCTTTTTCCTCAGTTAATGCTGCTATAACCGTCTCTTCTAACATTTCATTTTTTGGAATCAGCCTTGACAATCCATCCGCATGCCCATGTTCTTTAGATTTGACGTATTCCATCCTAAAATGGTAATTAAGCAGGGTTACACCCCATCGCCGTAAGCGATTAGCTGTACGCATAGGAATGCCTTTTTTACCTCCAAATATTGTAAGTAACGGTTTATGGTCCGTTTGAAGTACAAATGATCTACCATGTAAAAATCGATGGTATTTTTTAACCCCGAACACAATCGACAATCCTCTTTCTCGATCTGGCTATAATTTTTTTCAGCCGGAAGAAGAGTCTTCGACGCGTGCGCGATCGGTTTAGTAGTGCCATCTTCATATTTGTGTAGCAGTGCAGCACCCACTCCGTACAAACTTGCGTCAGTTGCCAGAATGATCTCTTTCTCAGGATCATAATGTGCTAAGGCGAGATCTGAGAGTAGGCATTTTTTTTATTTTCTGAAAAGCCGTCTCGCAATCTTTTGACCAAAACCATTTCTTGTCTTTTTTCAACAATTCGTTAAGGGGGGCTCTTAACTCATACATTTTAGGTATGTAGATCGCATAATATTTTGCCCACCCCAGAAACGATTGTAGTTTCGCAACTGTGTCTGGTGCAGTCATGTTCTTAACTGCATCGGCTCTCTGTGGGTCCGGTTTCCTGCCTTCACTGTCTATTACCTGTCCGAGGTACGTAATTCTTTCGATGAAGAATTTACACTTCTCGTGGCTTAATTTAAAGCCGAAATCTTTTAGTCTTTTGAATATTGCTCTGATGTGCGTTTTATGTTCTTGAACATTCTTACTTTTGACTAGAATGTCATCTAAATAGGCGGTACCAAACTCAAGGCCTGCCAGCATAGTGTCCATCACCTGTTGAAACAAAGCTGGGGTGACCTTTAAGCCGAAAGGAAGTCTATTTAGCTTATAAATACCTTTATGTGTATTTATACACAAATATTTTGAGCATTCGTCACTCACTTTAATCTGCAAGTATGCGTCAGACAGGTCGATTTTTGAAAAAATCTTCTCACCATTCAATTTTGAAAAAATATCTTCTGGTGAAGGTAGTGGATTTTTAAGGCAATCATTTAACCCTGTTGAAAAATCTGCGCACACTCTTATTTTTCCGTTTTTCTTAACATAAACTGTGGGCGAGGCCCAATCCGCATGGTCAACCTTAGATATCACTCCCATTTTTACAAGTCTTTCCAATTCCTTATTAATTGTGTCTAAGGAGGAAAAAGGAACGTTTCTCTTAGGTTTAAAAATTGGTTTCACATTTTCCTTGAGTTCAAATTTGACTTCCGTTTTAGTACATAAACCCAATCCCTCAGAAAAAACTCTGGGATATTCTTTTAATTCATTCATGAATTTTTCATTTTTAATACTTTTTTGTTTTTCTGCACTGTTTATTACGTTGCAAAATGAGTTAATCGGGAGTTCAAACAAATCAAAAAGTACTATCCAGTCTATTCCAAAAAAGACATGAATTAATCCCTTGGATTACATACACTTTCGTTTTGCAGTCTTGCCACATAACGAAATATCGCACTTTAATTCTCCTTAAAGTTTAATTTCTTTCCTGAAACCCCTCTAGCGGTTTTTTTTTTTGGTTTCAGATAATTTAGGTCTTCCAATATTTTTCCATGTTTGTTCATCAATGATGCTTATGTCTGAACCAGAATCCAATAGGAAAGTAATTGTATGATTATTTATACGTACATATACGTACTTTCTATTTTTACCTTTCTGAATTTCTTTTTCTGATAATACCAGGCTTACATCTTGTAATTTTCTTTTCTTGCGACAAACCGAATATTTATGCCCTTTATTTTCGCACAATTGGCAGAATTTATTTTTGTACCAACACACGTCTTTGGTATGATTTTTTTTTCCACACGATTGGCAGAATTTATTTTTGTACCAACACGTGTCTTTGGTATGGTTATTTTTTCCACACGTCTCACATTTTTCTATCTTTTTGGCTTTTGGACTTTTTCGAGTTTTTACGTGTCGAACATTGGCAACACTTTTTTCCTCAATTTGTGTATTATCCCTTTTTACGTTTATGAGACGTTGGCATTCTTCGGTCACCCTTTGTAATGTTATTTTCGAGTCTTGCTCGACCATTATTAATATTCTCGACCTAATTTCTTTATATTTAGGATCAGTTAGTCCTTGAAGAAAAATTAGGCACTTGAATACATCTTTGGTTATTTCTTCTAACTTGAATTGTTCAACCAGAGAGTTCACTGTTCCCGCGTATGTCACAAAATCCTCGCTATCTGCTTTAACGATGTTTAGGCATCTGTATCGCGTGTGGAACAGACTATTCCTTTCGTCAAATATTTTTGACAGAATACTTATAGTTTCTTCAAACGAAACTTCTTCTGGCTTTCTGGGCAATATCAAGTTTTGAGTACTTCCTATTCTCGTTTGTCCCTAGTTACTCGTTCCTCATCCGACCAATGTTGACATCTCTTGGTAAATATAGTTTCGAAATGTTTAAAGTATGCTGGAAATGTAATGCCCGAATCAGGATCATAAATAAATTCGGATAATGAATTTGCTATTCCTTCGGCAGAAAAAACAGTATTTTTTTCTTTCTCCAGTCGCCTGTTTCAGAATTTTTTCGAGACTTTTTGCTGTTGCAATATTTGTTGTTGTAAGTCTTGGTGCTGTTTTGTTGCTGTTGTTGTAACTCTTGATGCTGTTTTTGTTGCTGTTGCAAGCTTGTACACAGCATTTTAGTCATTTCGACTAATTGCTCCATCCTGACTTTTAAATTCGGCAAAAAAAAAAAAATTTTTTTTTTTTTTTTTTTTTAGACGGTTAACAGACAATTTAACAGTAAAAATTCTTACTTTTCAAAAAGTTTCCTTTTGAATTGTGTCTCCGCTTTCGAAATCCGTTCAGCGTAATCTGATATATATATATATATATTTTTTTTTTTTTTTCAAGTAAGTACGTTGCACAATCCTTCGTCGCCAGCTGTTATATCTCGTGCAAGATATAATAAACAAAGTAAACCCGAGTGTTGGTTTTTCAATAATAATTTTATAATCGGATGTAGGTTTGTCAAAATACAGAGACAGAGTCAGGAGTAAGCTAACCTCAATAGGTATATTTATTCGTACAAGAAGTACAAATTGTGGCACAAGGCCGAAAAGGGGTGGGGTAGAGACTGGTCAACACTAACAATCTTATACCTAGCTAATCAGATTCACGACCCATTCATACATTACAATTTACTCATTCACCACAAGAACTCATCCATCACCGTTCAATCCGCCATCCACCATAATACCACATCCTCTCCCCACGCCATAAAAATTTGATGAAGATATACAATATACCTAAAATTCTAATAGTGATAAAATGAGAGGGGAGGGGAGATGAACCCAATAATAAACTAAAATCAAAACAAAATGCAAACTAAATATAATTGATGTTAGTAGGGACCGTCCAACCCTAAAAAAAACAGAGGGCCGCTGTATTCTGCCTAGAGGACAGAATCAAGAGGCGCTCTCGCTAAGGAAGTGGGAAAAGGATAAAATATTATGCGGGAGTGGGAAAGTATAAAGCTGACCCAGTCGAGATGAAAGGGGGGCCAAAACAAACTGGGGAGTTTGGGAATCTCGACTTGGATCATAACCAAAGAGCAACCGGGATACAGGCCAGGACCAACATTTACTCACATTAACTAGATACACTGAAGCTTTTCTAACCTAACCAAGGGAGGGTTCACAGGAAACCACCCCGATGTGCCATAGGTTTGACCTAGAAGAGAAAATCAAGGCTAGCCCCGGTCACACGAACCAAGCTCGCCTCTTTTACCCACCTTTTCGCTAAAGACTGTCGAATGCAATCGTTTTCTATCAGTTCTAATCTTCATCTTGAGCTGATGCTCAAAGAATCGGATCAGATCCTCATGAGAAAGACGATCACCCGCAAGACTTCCTCCTTCCGCGTCGTCCAAATCACCATTCGAGCCGTGGCCAGCAGCGTCAGAAACACCATCCGTTTCACCCCGGAATACAGGGGCGACACATTGTCACACGCGTATGCGCGATCAATGAACACAAGCTGTTCGGGAGCGAGACGAGTCGTCAGCTCGCCGACATGATCCCATAAAGGGGCGGACCCGGGGGCAATGGTAGAAGGCGTGCGCAGCCGTTTCCTCTAAAACAAAGGCCACACCGTTCACAGTCTGGCAAATCCACCAAGCCCCATATGAAAACCTTGTCGTTGAGAGGCAGCCGATTCCGAGCCAATCGCCAGCTAAGCGAAAACTCAGGGTTACTGAGGTAATCCGCCGCTGGCGCCCAAGACCAGTAGGAGCGATACTCCTCCTCCGACAAGCCGAGCGTATCTCGTAGGGTATCCTTCGGGCCCCTCCACTAATTCACGATAGAAGACCTTCCTAGGCCGAGAAAGGTCACTGGACCGGGAACGGCTCTCAAGGCCGACCGACACTCGCGAAGGAAAACCGATTGATCCCGGGGTTTACGACGGCGCTCAACCCGTGAGATGGAGGGACTGATGGTAAGGCCCGCGAACGCGTCCCTAACAATCCCCTCCAGAATCGAATCTCCTCCAGTCAATGCGCGGCGTAGGAAAGCCAACCTAGAGGCACGGATGTGACTCGGCAGGTGCGGCATTCCCAGCCCCCCATGACACGGACGTTTAGTGCAGACTCGTCTGTCGACCAGATTACCGCGTCCCCTCCATAAAATGGAGGATAGCGATCGCTCGAGCGCCTTCCTGTGGGTCTTTAGAGAGGAAGTACGGACAATCGATAAAGAATCAGGGGAAAATGTATGTAGAACACACCTCCGCCCTGCCCTTCACGGACAACCTCCGTCGCTTCCAAGTCTGACCGGTGGAATCGACCTTTGCTCGTACTTCAGACCAATTCTTCTCCAGCTGGAGGTCGGGCCCAAACCACACTCCTAGAATGCGGACAGGACCGTCCGTCCAACCGAAGCGGCCCGGAAGAGCGACACCCTTCCAGGCACCTAACCGCAAGCCGGACGACTTGTCGCGGTTTATCTTGGCCCCTGTCACCTTCTCGTACCGATCAAGCGCCTTCTGCACCGCCTCAATGTCGCTGCGGGACGACACGAAAGCAGATACATAATCGGCGTACGCGGAAACCCTGGCTCGAGACCCTCCAGGTACGGCGATTCCACGTAGGGCCGAACTGCACGTCTCGTCCTTCAGCCGGCGAAGGAGAGGCTCCAACGCCAAAGCATAAAGGAGAGGCGACAGCGGATAACCCTGACGAACCGACCTAGACAGCACAAAAGTGTCCGACAACCTTCTGTTCACCTGTACCACAGCACTGGGGGAGCGATACAGGAGGCTAATCCAACGGCAGAAGTTGGGTTCGAATCCAGCGGCCTGCAGGACAGTAGCAAGGTAGCGATGGTCAACCCTATCAAATGCCTTGGACTGATCCAAATTGATCAGCGCGGCTTCTTAGTCGTCTTTTACTCCCTCTATGATCGTGCGGATCAGATGCAGGTTGCTCTGAATTGTTCGGCTCCTCACAGAACAAGTCTGCTCAGGACCCAACAGAGACTCGGCAACTGACTGCAAACGCTCCTGCAGGATCTTGGACAAAATCTTAAACTCTGTGTTTAGCAGTTATGGGCCTGTAATCATCTAGGTTCCCCCACCACCTTTGCCCTTTTTCAACAGAGTGATCACACCCCTGGTGATCCGATTGGGGATGGACCCCGACCGAAACCAGTTGTTGAACACTGCAGTCAAAATCGGAACAAAGATGTGCGACAGCCTCAAGTACACTTCATAGGGAAAAAACATCCAGACCGGGCGACTTGCCTCTGCTGACCTTCTTCAATGCCGCGTAGACTTCGCCCTCCATAATCTCTCCCTCGCAGCTAGCCGCTTCAGTCGGCGAAAGCCGAGGAAAGTCAGCCAAATAGCTGCGAACTCCTCCTCACGGAGACCAGGCTCCTTGGTAAACCGGCTCTCGAAATGGCGCCGAAACGCCTCGCACATGTCGTCAGTGGCCCGAAGAGTGTGCCCTCCGGGATTTGACTTTACGAATGCAACGATCGCCACCTCGACGGACCTCTTCCTGCGCAGATCTGCGCCCAAATTCACAGTTTCGGAAGACATCTTGCTTAACTTATGTCTAATTACCTGGCCCATGTACCGCTCGCTATTCAAACGATCCAGGGCCTCCCTAGCTAAGGCTATCTGGGGATCCCCTGCAGCCACCGCCGGGAATAACTAGCTTTAAGCGTCTTCACCTTTTCAGCTCTATCTAGAGCGAGCCGTTTGCCGAAATCAGTGGTGAAAGACCTAATCCTACATTTAAGTCGCTCCCACCACCTATTCCCGATAACCGCCCCCACTAGCTTCCGCTGCACTAATCTAGTTAGCTGTTCCTGGAAGTCCCGCCTGTCCAGTCAGGACAGATTGAACTTCCAGTACCCAGCCATTCTAGGCCTAGTTCCTAACGCCACCCGGGCACAAACGAGTTTGTGGTCCGAATAGCCTACCCAGTGGAACGTGGGACAATCTAAAAGATCTACATCGGCCCTTCTAACTAACATTCTGTCAAGGTAGCTAACTACCTTGTCACAAGGCCAATTAAGAGCCCACGTCCACATTTGCCCCCCGGGTTGATCGACCCGGTATCTATCGACAAGACCATAATCGTCGATCAGATCAACCAGGCTACGATCGCCCCTTCTCCCACTAGCACCCCCCCCTGTCTAACTTGGGGTCCAGGATGGCATTCAGTCCCCCATTAAAACTAGGCGCGTCGAATCCACTAGGAACGGCCCCAACCGCCGAAAAAACGAGACCCGCTCCTCCCGGTCATTGGGCGCATAAACCGCAACGACTCGGAACGAACCACTTTTCAAAGCAATATCGGCCACGATCAACCGGCCCTCGGCATCGGTATGCACAAGGTCCACCTTCGCATCAAGAGTACGTCTGACAAGCAAAGAAACTCCTCTGGCCAACCGGTCCCCATATGCTGAATAGACGACAAAGTCATCCTCCAGCACACACGCATCGGAAGTGCAAACAAAGTGGGTCTCTTCGATCGCGGCAACATCCACACCAAAGGACAAGAGGTCCCGGAGCAGGCGGGCAGCCTTACCCCGACTCCTCAAGCCCTTCGCATTCAACATCGCTTATCTTAATTTCCATCTTCTAAGTCCTGTAAAATACAAAGAACGGAATTAACCTATTCACATACCGGGCGGAAATCTGCAGCGGTAAGGACCCCGACGGATTGTCCCAGATTTCCTGTACCCAACTCGGTCGTCATACGACCACCCAGGACAACACCGCCAACGTCCGTGGGGTAAATTAATTTTATGGCCCTATACAAAGAGGGATGGAGCAGAACCGGGACTCTCCCAGAGCAAAAATGCCTCATCTTTTTGAGGTCTTCATTATTTTCCTCCATTACCCTTATTTTCGGATAAGCTTCTCGAGCCTCATATATATGGCTCCACACTTTCAAGTATGCCCCAGTGTCTCTTACGACGGTGATGACACCTGGGGCGTTAGGGAAGTTTCGTGGATCTTCTACCGATTTCCCATCTACCTCGTCAAGCTTAAATAGGAGCCCCAAGAGGGCCCTTTTTTTTGTTTTGACAGTTTTTTTTTTGCCTCCTCCTTATCTACTTTACAGATCCCATCTGGACCGGGAAGTACTTTTTCTTTTTCTTTTCCTTCTCCCTATCACGATGGGGAGGGGTGGAAGTGGACGCGTGCGGGGAAGTAGCCGGTGAACTTAGGGGTGTAATGTGGGGAGAGGGGTTGGAGCACGGGAAGGGGAAGAGGGACGCTCCTAACTTTGGGGAGCTGGAATCTCTTATTGGCGAAGCCGGGAAGAAGCGCCGCCTGGTTCTGTCCATGCTTCGCTCCTCCCTGCTTCGGCCAGGCTGTTCTGTTTCCTCTGGATCTTCCTCCCTGCTCCTTTTCAGGGACGGAGTTATTGGTGGAGGCATTTTATCTACCTCCATTGGTGTTTCTTCCTCCACCTGCTTCTCCTTTTGGAGGTGTTGCTGCTCTTGCTGTTGCTGCCTTTTTTGCTGCTGCTTCTGCTGTTCCAGTTTTTGCTGTTTCTGCTGCTCTTGTTGCTGCAGTTTTTGTTGCTGTTTCGAATGCTGGTGTTTCTGTTGCTGAGGAGGTTGTTGCTGCTGAAGCTTCTCTTGCTGCTGGGGCTTCTGCTGTGGCAGCTGCTGCTGCTTCTGGGGTTTTTGTTGTTCTTGTTGTTTCTCCTTCCGCACTGGAGGAGAGGGTGGAACTGCCACTTTCCCCCTTTCCTCACCTCCGTCCAGGCTCCTGGGCCAGCCTTTTCCTTTGTTGGAGCCACTTCTGTCACTGCTGTTACTGCTGCTGGAGTATCTTTTGTAGTCTGCTGAGCCTTTTTCCCGGGGCACTCCTTTGCCATGTGCCCCACCGCACCACACGCCCAACAACACGGCTTCCTGCCCTCCACTACCACCAGCATCTTCTTCTCCCGGCAAGTCAACACATTTGGTATGTCCAGGAAGTTATCCCTATCCAGGACTACCTGGAGCACCATGTTTCCCGTTGCTATGCCAGACTTGCTTCTGAGCGCACTGACTTCCTCTACTTGGCCAAATTTGGCGAAAAACGCTCCTATTCTGTCCTGGGTAATGTCGACAGGAACGCCGTGAACAGTAATACGCGTCTTTCTCGTCCCCATGTATTCAGTTTGTTGTGGACAAGATGTTTCCGGCCAGCTGCTTCGCCTCTTGCTCCGAACCAAGCAGAATGTCCCACATGGCATTGCTTCTGCGGGCTAACATTTTGGGGGCAATCTTGAGGGTCTTTAGAGCATCATCTACATTGTCTCTGCTGACTCCAATCAGTCTATGGGTTTTGACATCCGATGTTAGCAGAGAGATAACTTTGACCTTGATAGCGTCCAAGGCCTCCGGAATTGTAATAAACTCATTCCCCTTCACGTACTCTTCGTATTTCAGCCGTTGTTCTTCGTAATACGAAGAGTCTTTTTTCTTCGGTCCACTCTCGGACCAGGCCTGACTTTTCGCTGGCGACAAATTTTGACTTTGCACCGGCGGTGTTGGTCGAGACATGTTTATGTTTGTGTCGTCGGCCATTTTGGCCGCGACCAAACGAATATAACTGTATTATTTTTTTTTTTAATTTTTAAAACTTTGTTTTTCTCCAAAAAGTATCAAACAGAAAATAAAATGGAAGAAAAACGTGGGTAACCAAAGATAATTCAAACAAAGAAATATTAAACCAAAGTAATACAAACAAACAAAACAATGTGGAGGGGGTAAAACTCGCAAGAACGGAAAAGTAGAATAAAAAAAAAAAAGAAAGAAGCAGAAACACAAATAAAGTAAAATAAAGACTTCAAAAAGGTTTTAGAAACTCAAAATTTAACTGTACGTCAATGCAAGAAATTGTCCAATTTGTCAAAGCGAACTTGTCCAATTTGTAAAAAGCAAGAACTTCCAGTTGATAAGCTCGTACTTGCTCATAATCGGATGTAGGTATGTCAAAAATACAGAGAGAGTCAGGAGTAAGCTAACCTCAATAGGTGTTAACAAACGAAGACCTTTTTTTTACTGTTCGCTGTGGTCGTACTTTATCGGCAACCAATCCGTCCATTATCGTGAATGGGGAAGTTGGGTTATCTCATCACAACATCTTGTATATTTCGACGGCGTCATAGTTAATATTGCTTTCGTTATTCCTTGAATTTCTCATTTCTTCCAATATATTTGCTTATTTTTATGGTACGCGGTGATCCGTTAATATTCATTATTTAAAAGAGCTTCTTTTATGGTCTTAGAGCTTGGATAGGATTATTCGTTTGCTTCTAAACACACTAGAGAATTTTATTTCTACAATTTTAAGGGCAGCATATTATTATATGGGGGGGATGAGAAAAAAAAATTAACTAATTTTCTTCCTATTCAGGCGATTGCTTCCCCGAATAGGGCCAACTTATATTTCAACTCCCGTTGTCTACACAGGGTAGGACGTTGCATGTTAATAATGACAGATTCAGGAGAATAGTTTGTCCTGCAGGTAAAGGAATTTAAAAGGTGCTCACCAATCGCAGAATCATGAGTCTACGAACGCCCGGATGTCACAGCCTAGTGTCTACGCACCCTGCCCGGGTCATGCTGGTCGATCCTAACCTCTGGATGGTCTTGCCTACATAGTCGATCTCACATCGACATTTATATTGATAGATTACCAAATTTGGTTTATTGGCAGGTAAGACATCCTTACGGCAAAGTGGGGGACCCCCCTCTAGTTCTAAAAAAAACTCCGAACCATAACGGCATTGAAACACTGTTTAATAGAATTAGAAATTTTGTCGGCATATGTTTGAACCCCGGGACCAATCCACGACAGCCTCACATAAACAGGACACTTAAAAGGACCGTATTTCTTAACCTCATTGAACTTAACGATTTTTACCTTCAGGACGAATTATTCTCCTGATTTCTTTTCTGTCTTACGCAGGGCACGGACGAGACTCCATTTAAACATCTTGCGTTCTGCCATTATTTACATGCAACGTCCTGCCCTGTGTAGACAACGAATGAGAAGAAAATTAGTAAATCTTTTTCTTTTTTCTTTTTCCTTCTCTCTCCTTCCAATTGCCTACTCCAGTTTGGTAATTTATGTCTTAGTATCGTTTTATAATGCCGGCAATTTTGTTTCTGAAGAAGTGTCAGTCGAAAGGCGCCTAAAATCTTAAATCTTAATCGTGATACTTTTGTATCTATTTTAATAATAAAATTATGATCCTTGTCCTTAAAACTATTTTGTCCTGGTGTGGCAATAAAACCTGTTTATATATATATATATATATATATATATATATATATATATATATATATATATATATATAATATGTGTGTCTGTGTGTGTATGTATGTATAAACAGCAAACTTTCTTTAAAACTGTTTTACTAAATAAGTAAATAAATATGCAGTTTTGTGCCCTTGTTTCTATGTTAATTCGATTTGCTCTACATGTAGCTCCACATATAAATACCCATAAATTCAAATTTATAATTTTTTTCTTTTTGACTTTCTATGCATTTATCTATTTCTACTCATTTTTGGATCTTCCTAATTCTCATGATCATTATTTTCCTATTTTTTTTCCCAAGTACCATGCAAAATATTATCAGGTTTTGGTGCGCAGTTCGCAGCCACCACATATCTTTTGGGTGGCAGACAAATCTTACCGCACTATGTTGGAAACAGGCCAAAACCAATGCATTCTGGTCAGCGGAGAATCAGGTGCTGGCAAAACGGAAAGCACCAAATATATTATCCGCCATTTGATGCACATATCTCCATGTTATGAAAAGGATCTTGTTGAGAAAATTGTCCAGGTGAGTCAAATAGAATAAGTGACCATTTCTTATAGAATAGCAGAACATTATAATTTTTTATAATTGATATTATAAAACTAGAAATATTATCTTAATTTATTTTATTTGAACTGAAATGTCTATTGCATTTTTTTTAATGATAACATAAGTGCGTTCTCATTGTTAATATATAGGAAACTAAGAGATGAAGGGTTTTATTTTTTGTTTTATCTCAGGGAAATTTCATAACTAAAAATTTTGTTCGATTAATTAAAAAATAAGCAATAAACGAATATTTATGAATCTGCAAAATCCACATGTTATTGATATAACATTTTTAAAGATAGGTTAATTTAAAATAATTTTTCCAAATTCTGGTCTTTCATCCATTACCGTAGATTTGTGTTTCTGATTTCCTCAGAATAAAACCAAATGAAATTCAAAGTGCGTCCATTGAAAATTCAAATTGGAACATCGGTGGCTTGCAAGGTCAAGTGCATCAATTGATTGGTGTATTTCTGACCATACAAATTTAATTAGTTAATGTTATCAGCCAAAATTCAAAGTATTCACTATGATTCACTTTTGCACATATATTTGCAATATAAAATTTAAATATGCTTTCTTTGTCTCTTGAATTCAGGTTCTCATTAAATGAAATTCCTTCTAAAGTTTGACAGATATTTTTTTGTGTTTTCTCCGTTCAAGAACATTTGGTCGTCGTCTGGAATTAGGCTTTTGAATTATATTGTATTCACGTCTAACAGTTAATTATAACAAAATAGTAACAATATTACTGTAATATAATAACTCTGAAGTTTTTTAAACTTTATTAAACTAATTCTACTTTAGCACTGAAAACGTTTATTTTTATTGTAATGGAGAATAGAGATGGGATGTGCTTATTTTATTACGACAATAATAATAGAAAGATACAATTATGAATCAGCTTACGACTAGTAAGAAATGCAACTCAGATGCTTATCTAAAAACCACATCATTTATATTAATAAACATTACAGAGTTTATGAATGCAAAATTTGTACATTTTTAAGCGGAAAAATGTATAATGTACTTACCTTTAAAAAACTCAAATCCAGACTCTTGCATTTGTCACACTCTGCTGGAAAATTTTATTCAAACACGGAAATTGGTAGAGTTGATAGTATATTTGTGCAGTCAATAATGTATTGTCTGCATAAAGAATCGATCAGTCAAATCAGCTGGATTCAACAACCAAGGATGATTTCTTTGTGTTAATAACTTAAAACATTTCAGTTGTTTACTAACGTGTATTATTGAAATTGTGAAATTTTGCTAAAATAATTTCTATGTTTTCGGTAATGACTTGACAAAAATTAACTGTATTGATTATATTCTTAGAATATTTCAAACAAATTTCATTTAAAATAGATTAAATGAAGGAAAATTATGGTAGGAAAAGGATATTTTCTTGTACAATTTGCGAAAGTACTTATAGGTTTGGTCATACTAAACCAAATTTTCCAAAATTGAAATTTCACCAAAATATTTCAAAATCAGAACTATGGATCTTTTTTGTTTTTGCTATTTTTGAAAAGTATCATAAATTCGACCAAATTTTGTATGCCTACTGGATCAAATTGTTTTTTTTTTTCCAAAATCGAATTCATTCAGAATGTAGAAATAGGCATGTTTATTTTTATTTCTGTAATCACTAATAGGCTTGCAGATTCCGAGCTTTTCACGTAAGTTAGTTCGTAATTAAATAGCAAACTTGAAATTGTAATTGTTGCTTTCAATCAATTCTTTAGATCAATCCTCTCCTTGAAGCATTTGGAAATGCAGTGACATTGATGAATAATAATTCCAGTCGATTTGGAAAATTCATTGAACTCCATTACATAGAAGAAGGCAATTTATGTGATGGTAAATATATGTAAATTTTACTTTTCTTTAAAGCAAGTAAGAAATTTTCAGATTATATATTTAGTCTCAAGCCTTGTATAAATGTAAACTTCAGGATGTTTAGATAATATAGATAAATCATATAAATGCTAAACTAAATAAAATGATACTCATTAAATAAAGTAGAAGTGACTTAGCAGAATGTCGACAACATAACGACAATCTATATTTTTACTAGAAAATAATGCCACGTCTATTTTGTGAACACCTGCACTATGTGGACTCAAACTGTAAAGATTGTTAGTTTTTCATTTAAGTAAGTTTAGCGGAGTTTGAAAAATAAGTTCTGTAAAATTAGCTTCTTGTACTGATCGAATTATATAATATATTTTTGAGTGGCTTTTCCGAGTCTTGAAGTGTCGAAATTCGCTTCAGGACCCACCCAGATTAAGCTTGTTACTCATAACTGGATTTATGATTATAGTATCTGACCTAGCATCCTATTTTTCTCTGTATCCATCTAGCAGTTAGCTTTTCACGTGTTTCGAGTAGAAAAGCTTCCTCTTCCAGAAAACACTGGCAACTCTTTTCTATAAATATGGCTTTTGTCTATTTTATTCAGACTTTAGCTATTTTTCTCATTCCCAACAATGAATTGTGATTTTTTTTTCTTTTTAAGTAGGTACATTGAGTAAATGAGGTATTTTAGTAAATGTTGACAGTAAGCTAGACTGTTGAAAACTTCGGCGATTTTGCCACCTCTGTATTTCACAAATAATCAAAATTCAATTAAAAACAAAAAACAAACAAACTGTAACTATTAGCACATATTAATATTATTATATTTATATATTAAATTTTAGAAAATTAAATATTTTGTATTAAATTTAATTAAAACTGCACATGATTCATATTAAAAGCAATAATGATTTTCCTTGAATGCTTGTAATAAAATTTGTACAAATATTAGGAATCATTGGATTCATTGCTTCGGTGGGAATTGGAATCATGCGTGAAATGGAAAATTAAGTCTGGAGCCGTGGATGCTACAATCACTAAACCTACGAGTAACAAAGTTAAGGTACCGAAGCGAATTTTGCTCCTTCACCGACACTTCAAAACTCAGAAAAACCACACTAATCAACTTTCACAAAATCTATTGTCAATCAATGCAGATATTTTTAAAATTATTCCGTTTTAATTGGTACTATTCTATTTTGATTAGCGCTATTCTCATTTTGAAAGTGAAATGATATAGATTAAGATACATCATTATTTTGAATGGCTAAGTTAATTTTCTTTTTTACATTTCTAAAACCGTACGTATTATTTAAGTTTTTGATGTGTAACTATAGCAATTAAGTTTCTAGTCCATCATCATCACCGTTACTGTCATTATTACTATTTGTTTTATAGCCAAAATCGATACGTACCTTCTTCAAAAAAGCAGAGTTGTTCACCGAACAGTCGGAGAGAAGAATTTCCATATATTTTACGCTCTTTTTGCTGGAATGTCCAGAGAACGTCTTCTCTACTATTTTCTTGAAGATCCTGATAGCTATAGGTAAGTGTTTTTTGTATCAGTCTTCATACATACATATTCATTTTTGCTTATAGTGATTATCAGTAGAAGGTATCCAGATCATTGAGTAAGAACATCTGGGTATTTTAGTCAAAAACAGAATTTTGAAATTTATCAAATGGTCAAATGAAATATCTATGTAATAATATCAATTAATCAATTTTAAGCCAGAGATTTAATTCTGATGAGTGATTATCTGGAGCAATAACAAAATTCACTTAGATCAAACAATAAAAAACAAAGAGTTAAATGTATTCAATAGTTATAAGTATTTTACTATTGAATTTTAAGTTTTAAGTTGTTTCTTATTGAAATACATATTATTTTGCAAAAACTAATCTTTGATTTTTTTTTCAGAATAATGAGGAATGAAGAGTTAACAAATGGCGTCTTTCAAGATCCTGAAGAATTCAACTTTTATAAACGGATGTTTAATGACCTTATCTCAATAATGCACCAAATAGGGTTCACGGAAGAGGTATTTTCTTTATTCTTTAAATTATTTCAGTAAGATACACCCATGTAACCGTGTCTCAAATTAAAGCCAATTGTCAATATTTTAAATTGATTTCCTACCGGAAACCCTCAAGAAATCGAATCTAGTTTTCAATGAGCGAAGAATGCTTTTGAATATTTTTAGCCTTTTTTTCTTCTTTCAAATTTTGCGGATTACCCTTGTCAATGCGTTCGTACTTTAGACAAGAGATTATCTCTTGTCCAAAGTACGAACGCATTGACAAGGGTAAAAAAAAAAAAACAGCCCGCATTCGGAATCAGTACTAATTGGAAAAAAAATTTCCCTTCTCCAGATTCGAGGTAAATTTAAAAAACCTCTGTCCTACTGAGAATCATGTAGCTTGTATAAAACATGCTACACAATTCTCTGTCCTACTGAGAATCATGTAGCTTGTATAAAACATGCTACACAATTCTCTGTCCTACTGAGAATCATGTAGCTTGTATAAAACAAGCTACATGATTCTCAGTAGGACAGAGGTTTGGTAAATTTCCTCGTTACCTGCTAAATCTGGAGAAGGAAATCCTTTTTTTCCAATTAGTACTCGATTCCGAATGCGGCTCACGTGATCTGTTTTTTTCATTAGTGAATCAGCCACAGAAAGCAAAGCTCCGATAGAAAATGTATGATGTACAATATCGTTAGACTGTAACATGCAAACCTAATTTTTAAGCGAAATTCCCAAACGAAACTGCAAAGTAGAGTCAGTCTGATGATGCGACACTAAAAATAAAGTTTAATATTTATGATATAAACGCGAACTAATATTTTAAACTATTTAATCTATTATAGTAACTATAATTTGAATTCCTGCACCAGTTTAGAGTCGCAATATGAATATCCATATTAGTATCAACCAATACTTGAGAATATATTACTACGAGTAATAATAGAACTATTCTATTTATTTTCCATATTAAAATCTTAAAATAAAGACAACAATTATTATATTTGCCTAATAGTTCCGATTTTCATTTTTAATCCTTCTCTCCTTCAGCACACTGCAATAATCTTTATGGTATTAGCTGCTGTACTTCACTTGGCAAACATCGTGTTCCTGCCGTGTGAGCAGACAGACGGAGTAACCGTTACTGATGAATATCCTTTGCATGCTGTGGCAAAATTGCTGGGAATTGAGGATGAAGTAGAACTTACTGAAGCTCTTGTTTCTAATGTCCAGTACATCCGAGGTAATCTTCTCATCACCTTTCATATTTTGTTCAATAAAAATATCTCGTTCATAGATGAATGAATGTCCTCGTGTGTTCAAAAATATTACCAATTAATCCGTGATAGCAAAGTATCATGAATATAAATAACTTATTGGGGATTCAGGAAATGTTTTAACGAATCATTTCTGGGTTGAAAAAAGCTCTCCTAAGCGGGAGTGTTTATATCACTGTTGCAATGAAATGGGAGAGTCTATTGCAGTGGTTCCCAAACTTTTTTTTTCTCGGGGTCGCATTTTCGGAATTAAAATTTGTTCTTGCCTTACCAAATTTTATATGATAAATGTACATTTAAAAAAAAAAAAAACGGAAAGAGTTAAAGGGAGATAACCGCGGATTCGAAGTCAGAACATTATCATTGATAACTCTCTCCTCCAATTTGCGGACCCTAGTTACGAAATTCTTAATACTTGATGTAATGCAAAATAGCACAGTGATAAAATTGGTCAATAATAATTTATAACTATTTATACTGGGACTCATGCATACAATTACAAGTAATCCATAATAATATTTTAATTTTATATATTTTGAATTTTTTAAACGGCTTCTAAATTTTTGATAGTCTTTCAATCATTCCGCCTCACCAGCTATCCTCTTCCGCCGCACCTATGAGGCGCGCCGCAACATTTGGAAACCACTAGTCTATTGAGCACACCTTCTTTCACTGCGTGGTCGTACGCCTGTTGTGTCTTGAAAGTTCCATTTGTAGGAAAGTTAGCCCGTCACAGGTCAAGAAACACTGTATGCTTCCGTACTTACTATCTAGCCATGATGGTATGGACAATGAGGATGAATGAAGAATGAAGAGGGTTGGCTCTTTCTTCCATCATCTGGTCACGTTCTTCAAGAATATATATATGAATATATATATATATATATATATATATATATATATATATATATATATATTGTTACGGACAATTACCGCATCAAAATTTTAAAAGAAAAGATAAAAAGCAACTTGTTGTCAAAGGATATAACAAGGTTTACCACTCCGTAGTGGATTTTCTACAGGTTCAAATACACAAATGAGGAGAAACAACAAAAAGTAACGAACAACAAACGCCAATATACAAATTGACATGGTTTAATTGTAATGAGACTATACATGAAAGCATTAATTCAAGATAATGGGTGGAAAAGTGTGTGCTATACATTTTCTGTGTGGTAAGTTATATACGTTAGATGTCTGAGTTGGAAAGTCAGAATTCACTTAGCTTTGGCTATTCGCCTGAAATAAAATAGGGTTTTCTCTTTCCCCTTTTCTCTCTCTTTTGTTTTATATTTCTCTTTGTTCGTTTTACTTTCAGTTCAGTTCTTTTGCTAGAGCAGCAATATCTTTTGGTATATTGTTCTTTCTTCAATGTTATGAGTTTTGAACCCAAGAGCTGGTCGTTCACTCTCTTCAACACATCCATGTAGAATTCGTCGTTCGAGTAGGAAAATTCGGCGCTGTATGAGTTGTAGCCTGCGTCCAATTGGATGGGTCACACATGCCTGTCTTAAGTGATTATCACACTTAGTATCACCCGTGCATTTGGTATATGCAGTATGGTATGATGATTTGAATTAGAGCTTGTTTCATTGTGTGATTCCCTTTGCTTGACGGTAAAAAGAGATGTTACTTGCACAAGACTCAGGTTCCAACTGATTTTGTATTGGGAGTTTGTGTGAATTGGGGAGGGCATTCCTTTTCTTCATCTCGGTGAATCCATTCACATGGCTTTTCATGGCTGTTCCGACTCCGAGATTCATTGCCCCAACCAATTTCTCCCACTATTTCCCGCTCAACGTTCGTATTTAATGACGTCATCTTCACGTGTGTGAGAATCTATTTTTAGCTTTTGCTTGGACATGTTACTGGAGTTACCAGCCTGTCTGACCTAATTGTTCTTGTAGTCAGCGACTACTAGTACAGATTGAAAGAGAGATGGGGAGTTAATGTATTATATTATTAGAGAGATGGAAAGAGAGATGGTTCGCTAAGTGTAGAATGTGTTTGGTTAGATGTTTTGGCTGTGTAAGGATATAACAATATGCAAATATATTTTTTCTTCGGAGGATTTTGCTGAAAGTTGGATGAATGTGACACATCTAGTGTGAGTGAATGGAGCTAAGATTGAAGTTACCTCCATTCACTCACACTAGACGTACAACATCTTAAGCTGACTGGTTGAAAAACATTTTCTTCTGAGAAAAATGCGCACACCCATTCCAATTTTAGTTTCTTTAAAATGATTAACTTGTATTGGGAATAAATGGTATTAGCCTTTTTTGATTTTTTTCGTCTCTCCTCATTTCAGTTTTCACTTTGTCCTCCATGTTAGATGAGAGAAAGCATAATGTTCTTTCTCTCTTTGCTTTTCTGTCATAATTGTGACCTTATACTAACGAATATTTTATATATTCGCTGAATTTCATGTCATATGACTGGAAATTTTAAAAGACTAAATGCAAATTATTGTTTTTTATTCTCCTCCACCAATTGATTGTAAATATGAATGTAAGTATTCATTAAACAGGAATTGTAATATGGGTTGTTAGAATTTCATTGAGGACATGCGTTGTTTTGCTGATTGTTGTACGAAAATATTTGTCTAAATGAATTATGGTGGAAGGATCATTAAATTTTGATTGGGTCAAATTAATTAAGTTAATTCTTCTTCTATGTGATGGGTTCCTTCATTCTTACCAATGTATAAATTTTACAACTTTTGGCCGAATATCACTATTTAATTAGCTCTTCATATGTATTTCCATTTTCTTCTATTATATTACATAATATATCTACAGGCGAGAGAATACAAAGCTGGAAGTCTCAAAGAGAAGCAAATGCTGGTCGAGATGCTTTAGCAAAGGAAATATATTCAAGGCTCTTTGGTTGGATCGTTGGTCAAATTAACCGAAAACTCTGGCCATCCCAGGCAAATGAAACGCGGTAATTAAATTTTCACATGATAACTTTAACGTACGGGAGTAACTATTATAGAAATTAATGTAATCCATTGCATTGAGTTTTTTGTAATAAAGATAGTTTGTTTTACGTTTCGTTTTTAAAAAACAGTTTCTGTTTTCCTTATAAATTTAGTTTTGCTTATTAATATTTAATCAAAATAGAAGATTCTGTACATTATGTAATTAATTTTACGGTTGAACTCATAACTAATGTAATGGGCCAAACTAAAACAGAATGATTTTTTTTTTATATTTTTGTGCGCAGTTTACGAAGAGGACCGACGATTGGTTTGCTGGATATTTCTGGGTTTGAAAATTTTCAAATCAACAGCTTTGAACAATTACTGATTAATCTAACTAATGAGAAATTGCAACAGTATTTTATGGAAAATATGTTTTATTACGAGCGCAAGGAATACGAGATGGAAGGTATCGAGTGGAGAGATATTCATTACCGCAATAATGATCAAGTCATAGACTTGGTCTTCAGGGTAGGTTTATTACTTTTTTCACTTTTTACTCAAAAACCTAACTGGAGACTACAAAACAAAAGAGAGCCTAATATTTAAGAGATAATGTAAATATTTCCATTTTCCTTTAATAGGGAAGTACTGAAAAGTTCTCGGTCCAACCAATTCTGATATATCGTCAGATTTTGGGAAGTGAGTCATGAGAAAAATATTAAGTACCTCCTCGTACAAACACGTACACCCGCACATGAATAAGTAACTGAGAAGCTGGGAGAATTTAATTTCCTTTAAAGCTTATCTAGTCACCAAATAGATTGAGACAAGAAAAGAGGAGTGAGAGAGAAAAAATAATTAATTCTCTCCACAACATCTCAGGTGATAGCTGTTATATCAGTAGTCAATTATGATTAATCAAGGCTAGCATTATACAAATAAAGTTCTTGAAATCACGTTGGATTATTCTGAATTTTCGATAACAAAACATTTTTATAACTTTGTCACAGCAAAGCACTTTTTTACTGCTTACACACAATTTTATTTTACAGTTAACTTTTTCTTAAGGTGAAAACAACTCTTATCTAAATGTTTGTATTAAGTAATTTTGTTCAAGTTTAGGTACAAAATTTTTTTGGGAAGATTTTGTAATTATTGTCCCATGGACTTTTGACAAACATTTTACCTGGGGTTGAATACTAAAGCAAATTTGTTATCGTGATCCCATAAAAACATATCGATACAATGTGTATCACAAAGTTAGAATCGAGTGTCAACCATCCCATTAATCACTCGATAAACTTAATCTAACAATTATTTTTTAAAGTCCGACAAACAGAAAATGATAGAAAAAGAAGGAAAAAGAATAGGGAGAGAGCGTAAGGAGAAAATAAAATGATGAAAAGGAGAAATAACTACAACAGTTGGCCCATACGCACACACCTGCAGACACACACACACGCACACCCACGCACGGACGCACGCACACGCAAATAGAGAAAAGAATCAACCTAACACATAACCTTGGGCATAAATCAATTACATCAAACAGAATAACAAAAAATGTGCAAAACGCTAGTCAATTGCTGAAATCTCTTGAGTGGACAGAACAATTTGCGGAAAAGTTCGCCATCAAAACTCTTGAATCGAGATGCTGAATATAATATCAATCAGCTAGTGACAAATTCTATTAGTATTAATCATATATATAATATATATATACACCTAACAATAAACAATATTTTCTTTTGTCATGTTACTCGGTAGTCAAATTAGCGAAGTTTCTTCTGGAAGGAATGGAAATAACGATAATGGAAGAAAATCACTGAAACAAGAAAAGAATTTAAATATCAGTTATAAACACATTTGATTTTATATAATGTAATCATATGCGTCTTCTTTACTAGCAATCCAACGGCATTTTGAGTCTTTTGGATGAAGAGTCCAACTTCCCTCAATCTAGTGATGAAACTCTGGTTCAAAAGCTAAATCAATATTGTTCAAACAGCGAATATTTCATCTGCACATCAGATCCAGAACTCTTCGGAATTTGCCATTACGCAGAAAAGGTAAATCTTTCGACTTTTTCATTAAAATAAAGTGAATGCAGTTGATTAGATTTGAGAGAGGGGCGTTTTGAACAACTTTCTTGACATCAACAAAACCATAGAAATTTTCTGGAACTAAATTGTTATCATAACTTTTTAAAAGACGTAAATCACGAAATTTATTTAAATGTGATTTTTTTTCTAGGTATATTTGAAACAAAACGTTTAGAGCATTTTTCTTTCCAGAAAAAATGCTGTTTGGCAAAGGATTAATAAAATATTTTTATTCACTACTTAAAATGATTTTGCCTCCATTGAAAAGAGAATAGAAAGATCAATTAAATAGAAAAAAAAATTTTTCTACTCAAAAATGAGAACAAATCGATTTTTAATATTAAATTTAGATAATTTAAGAAAGAATTCATCAGAAAGCAATTAATATTGTTTTCTTCAAAATGACATGTTAAATTATAACAGAAGAATTCATATGAATCATAATTTCCCCATAAACTTTTTAACCTGATAGAGAGTCATATATAAAGTATTTATGCTTATTAATGAAATATTAAGATTATAAAAATTTAGTAAATTTTTATTTATAATGTTGGATGTGATAATGCTCAATGTTTGCGTAATGCGTGTGTGTGAAAACAAAATGAAATAAAGAACATATTTTACACAAAGATATATTATCGGATGGAAAAAAAATATTAAAAAAAAAAGTTTAAATATTTGTATGGTAATTAAATATTTTTTATTATCTGTGACTTTTTGAAAGCTATTCTGGTAAGTCTAACTGGCATTTTGTGGATAATTATAAACTAGCGGAAGTTCCCGGCCATTATCTAAAATGAATACAAAATATCTAAAATGAACTGAAGTCACTATACTTTGTATCACTTCTTTCAATATAACGCTGACAACCTTCAGTTGGTCCAGAAATGTTGATTCTTGGAAAATTGTTGCTTCCAGGCAATTAAGGAAATAGTTTTATTTTTACCTTTTTATAAAATTTTGAAAAATCATCAACATGCAGAAATAGAAATAGATGGTGAAAAATATTCGACTTGACCAAGAATAGACTAAAAAAACGGAGTAAGATTTGACGGGCGGGGGTAAACGCTTGTATAGGGCCTAACATTAAATTGTAGATTTTTTTTTTAGATTTTCATAAAGGAAAAGTATTTTTTTCTTTTTAAAATATTGTACTCATTTTCATAATTATTGCATATTATTTTTTTTTATACTAGCCGCATCATTTCTTTCTATTCATGACTATTCACAGTAGCCTTAATGCAGATTATCTCAGCCTGGGTTTTAACTTGGCTACTTGATTCCTTTTTCTGTGCTGCTAACCGCTTAGCCGTCCCCAGCATTTCCACTAGTATTTATTTATTTTTTTTAAAGAAATGTATGTTTCTGCATTATGCTGTTTGCGTCAAAGATGATATGTTTTAGAGTAAAATAGCGGTTTCGGCTCTAAATTGACTAATAGCGATCACTAATGATCTAGGAGGTCATTGCCACTTAATATCTTAGAGTCAAGTTACCTTTATAGACTATTTTTCACTTCTCAGGATCCAATCGTTTGGTCCGCCATAAGACGCATACAAGCAATACGCTGGGTCTATCGCGGATATTACATATTTAAATATTTCTTTCTGACTGCACTTCATTCTTTTTTTTATAATAAAAAGTATTTTCCTAACATCTTGGTCATTATTTTGTTAATAGAAATTGTTGGAAAATTTTTAAATAAAACGTTTCCTTTCTCCTCTCACAGTTCGTCTGAAGTCACAAAACTGAGAGTGCACCATGTCCTATTTTTTTCTTAATTCATTAGTTAAGATTGCAAAAACTGAAGTTGCAGTCGATAATCGGATTTTAAGTAAAATAAATTTTTTGAGGAATGTGCAACTCCAGAGATGTCTATGTTGTGATGCAGTTGACGCTAGATGTAACAAAAGAACAAAGTCAGCTTTCATGAATTGACTGTTTTTCATTTGAAAGAAATAATGATTCCAAAAAACCAGAGTATATTAACTTTGCTACCGACCGATACATTTGTGTCTTCAAGTAACCTCTTCCATTCTTAACTAAACCCCCAAAATAAACGATGCCAGGTTTGTCAGCAACATTAGTATAACAATGTGAATTTGCCAATGAAAAAGTATTATTGTACCATAAAATTATATATGTAATCATTAAGCAAGTAATAGATTTTACTAGGCTTACTTTAATCCGCTGCAAGGTTTACGTGGAAGAAAAGGTTAAAGAAGATTGTATTGCGTCAAACCTTTAATTACGAAAAAATCGGCATACTTTTTCACTTGAAATTTAACAACAAACAATTACTATCACTAGTTGTAAAATGCGCAACTTTTTCACCCTTAATATAGATCTTTAGAAAGGAATAATAAAGTTTCAACGAAAAATGTGTGGACGGTATTATCTTTGGATAATACTTCATGTTCCCACATGTACTGAGATTGCTCAAATGACTCACAATTTAAGAATTTAGTTAAAGCTTCCAAAATAAGTAGCAAATTCAGAACTATTATTTTTTACAAGTGACAGACAAAATCTTTTTTTGTGTTCGTGTTTTCCATATATAACCCAATGAAAGAGTATTTCAGATTTTTATTATATTTATTTTATTAACATTATCTTGTTCTTGTTACAGGTTATCTACAGTACCAAAGGCTTTCTTGAGAAAAACCGCGATACATTAAGTTCGGATTTAATGTCTTGCCTGCTGAATAGCCAAAACTCGTTTATCCAGGACTTGGTCACAGCGCCATTATCAGCCACAGGAAGTATTGCAGAGTAAGTTTCTAGAAACTAAGTAAATTTTAGAAATTAAGCGAGTATTTTTTCCAGGTCACCATTTTTTTATTTTATCTATCCACCACTTTTCTTACATTCACGTCCTTATTTTCCATTTGTACATACGCCTACGTATTTTTTCTGACATATTTACTTTGCGGTTACATATAAAATGAGGTATGGCGTATACATAAGAGCAAATTGCTAAAGGCAGATTCCTTTAATGGACTGATGTGATGTGACATGTCATTTCACATACGTGTATGTATGTATGTGTATACATAATATATATATATATTTCATTATTTTTTGTCAATTTTTTCTTTATCAATTTTTTGTTTGCTTTTTTAAGCCATTATTTCGTCATTAAATTATCAGTAAATTGTATTAACTTCAGATGAGACTTGAAATCAGTATTCTATATTTTATAGACAGTGCTGTAGATCATTAAGCTAATAACTTAATGAAAAAAAATGATACATATCAGGCAAGGTTGTTATCTGTATTTTTTGTGCTACTATCACTTTCCTCTGACGCTGCATCGTTGACTATCTAGCATTAGTATTAATCTGTCTTCAGACTTTTAGTTTTTGTAGCTTTGTGTTCGTATTTGTAAAATTTTGTAGTAAAAACAAAAATAGATGAAAAAATATGAAAAGTTTAAAATGAAAATATGTACTCATTAAAAACCTTGATTTTATGATTGCTACTAGTCCAGATAAAATCCCTGTTGATGTACTTAAGAACCTTTATCCAAAATTATCTCCAATCCTGGCAAAATTGTTTACCCGTTGAAAGAGAAATGTTTCCCAAGTCTGTGGAAGGTGTCAATCATTTGATCTGTTTTCAAGAATATTGATGAGTGTTCATCCCTATCGTCCCATCAGCTTCAGTGTCAATATCTTTGAGCCTGTTATCAATTAGACTGTAGCTGATCACTTCACCAGAAATAACCTGAGTGGCAGTTTGGGTTTCACTCCTCTAGATTCACTGCTGATGTTTTAACTGCAAATGCGCAGAAAATCGGTGGAGTGCACAATGGTAGCTTTTGTTATCAGAGTGATTACCTTGGACATCTCCAAGATTTTGAACAAATTGTGGCATAAGAGGTTGCCGCACAAACTCCCCAGCTAATTTTCTGAAAGAAGAATATACGAAATCATCAAATACTCTCTCTCGGCTAGGTCCATGGTTATTGTGAAAACCTAATCTTTTAAAACTCATGAGATTAACAGAGGTGTTCCCCAGAGCTCTCATATCAGTCCTACCCTTTTTTTGCTTTTATTAACGATCCACTTATGAACATTCTTAGATCATTAGTAAATATTTATGCAGATGATAGCACTGTTTATCGACACACTTTCAAAAAACAAAATGACCGGAGCCTTGTAACTCTAACAGCTCAATAGGAAAATAATTGGCTTGTTGTTGTGGAGTAAATAACACGCCCCTACATGAACTAGGCAAGACGCCTTAAATAAAGACCACCAAGTGAGTCAGGGAAGGCCGTTGGAGCCAAGCAGTTCGCTGTCAGCTCGCGACATACTTGTCGAACTCTTTCCCTTCGAGCAAAGAGGAACCCAAACGAGGCTATTCCTATGGGAAGAGTCTCCTCTGGGGAGATAGACAAACTCGACCCCGTGTATACGGAGTCTAACGGGAAATTTTGCCCGAGCCTACGGGCTCGGAAATGTCTCACATAAAAATCAGCCTTGTGCCACATCCTGCCTTGTGGGGAGGTTGGAGTCAGTCAAGAGAATTTCTAAGAGACGTCACGGCGAGTAGCCTAAGCAAGAATATAATATTATTACCGCTTGAAGTGACTTATAACAATCGCGACGAAGTGATCGAAACTCATACGGAGTAGGAAAAATACTTTTTTCTTCGGCGCGCATGATAAGAGTGACGACGAGAAATTAGAACCCCATTGGTTTAATTTTTTCTCTTTGATGTATGTAAAAAAGAGAAAAAACAGATATTATACAAATGTGGAAGAATTATTAGCCCAAGTGGTAACAATACAACAGCAGTTGTTAAAACTCCAGAAACAACAACAAAATTTAATTGAAATAATACGGAAGAAAACAGAAAATTCCCCAAGTTCTTGCACTCCCGACGTGGTAGCAAATACAATAATTGTATTCACATACAATTCAGATGATGGAATTACCGTTTCTGCTTATTTTATAAGATACGGGCAAATTTTCGTAGAGGAATACAGCGACTCGGAAGACGAGAAAAAAAACAAAATTTTTGTTGAGAAAGTTAGCACTAGTAGAAAAATACTTTAATTTTGTACTACCGAAAGAATCAGGAGAAATTTGCTTTGAAGAAATAGTAAATATTCTGACTAAAATTTTTATACTCTTTAGAAGTGTATGAATGTGACGAAAAAAGAAGGCGATGATTTTGTCACATATGCTGGAATCGTTTACAAAGAGTGTGAAAGATTCAAATTAAACGAACTGACTCCAGATATGTTTAAAGGGTTAATTTTCAAGGGCTAGCGACGAAAAAAGACTCAGCGAGAATTCTAACGAAACTTGAACAAAATCAAACACTAACACAATAAGAAATATCGGACGAATGTCAGAGAATTCTAAATCTGAGACGCGGTACCGAAGAAATTGACGAAAAAAAATGTGCATAAATCCAAGCTAAAGGAAAATGTGGAAGAAGAAATATTAATCCATGCTTCAGATGTGGAAGGTAGATGTATGTCGGAGTCGACTGTTCCTTTAAGAATTTAAAGTGCTACAAGAGTGGAAAAGTAGGACATAAAAAGTCACACTGTAAAACAAATGCAAGAAAATGTTCTCACAGAAAAAAATTCGTACATAGCGTTGCGACGTCAAAAATAATTACAGAAAACCAAAGAAAATTCGTGTATGTGGATGTAAAAATGCAACAGGACACTGGAAGTGATATCACCGAAGCCACATGGAAAGCAAACGGTAAACCTATATTAAAAAGAACTTCGAAAATCGCACGTGGTGTGTCGGATGAGAAATTATTTTTTTATTAGGGAAATGACTTGTAAAAACTCGGAAACTGATTGGGGTTAGCAGGAAAACAATGCAAAAGACCCTAAAGAGCCTAAAGACATAACACTGACCCAAAGATCAAACGCCATGTGGGGCATCCTGCTGGCGACTGAGAAAGAGGCCAAGTAGTTGGCCGGAAGTGTTCTGACAGCCAAAAAGGTTCATCTCCAAGCCGAGTACATGGGCACACGAAAGACAAGGTTAACCGTACATGGGTATCCATGGATATTAGCGAAAACCGGATGGGACCTTTTTCGCCTGGTACGGGCAAGTGGAGGACGTCTCAGCGAGAGTGAGCAAGGCGAGCATCGCTACTGGGGATTTTGTCATCCAGGTGACACTGACCCAGAAGAGTTTTTCGGAAATCCCCAATGTCCTGATGTTCCGAGAGATTTTGATGCCCGTAGCAGTGGAGGGATGTTGTCCCTCCTGCTGGTCGTGTGGTGCCTCAAAAGCGTGTTCCGGCAAGAACGTGGCGCCACAGCCTAGCCAAGCAGCAGCAGCAGTATTGGTAGCAACAGAAGAGCCTGGCAAGGCCCCCGACAGTGTTTGAAAGTAGGTGGTGAACAACAATAGAAACATCAACAAGAAAAGCAACAGAAGTAGCAACATCAACTACAGAAGCAGCAACAAGAAAAGCAACAACAAAGAAAACATCAACAGTAAAAAAAAGTATCAGCAGCCGTGAACATATAGTTGGCCGCCTATCCAGGTATCTAGCTACCTGCATAGAATGTTAATGAGAAGGGCCGATGTAGATCTGTTAGATTGTCCCAAGTTCCACTGGTTAGGCTATTCGGACCACAAACTTGTCTCTGCCCGGGTGGCGTTAGACTCTAGGCCTAGAATTACTGGATACTGAAAGTTCAATATGTCTTTACTAGCCTTCCGGCAACATCTAACTAGTGAAGTGCAGCGAGAACCAGTGGGGCGGTTATCGGGAATAGGTGATGGGAGAGACTTAAGGATAGGATTAGGTCCTTCGCCAACGAATTTAGCCAGTGGTTCGCACTACATAAGGCTAACAACTTAAGAATAGTATTTCCAAGGCGGTGCCGGGGGGTGCTCACTAGAGATAGACCTAGGTAGAGAGGCTATGCGGCGCGTGGCTAGCGAGCGCTACCAGGGTCAGCTAGTTAAACATAAGTTAAACAAGATGTCTGGCAAGACCGTGAGCATGGGCGCAGAATTGCGCAAGGAAGAGATCCGTCGAGGTTCCGATCGTTACATTCGGGAGTTCGATACCCCGGAGGGGCGTACTCTGAGGTTGGCCGATGGCATGTGTGAGGCGTTTCGGCGGTATTTCGAAAACCGGTTTACCAAGGAGCCTAGCTGTTGTGACGAAGAATTGCGCGGCTATTTGGCTGACTTTCGCCGACTGAAGCGACTAGCTGTGAGGGGGAGATCACGGAGGGCGAAGTCTACTCGGCATTGAAGAAGGTCAGCAGTGGCAAGTCTCCGGGAATTGATGGTCTGCCTATGTCGCACATATTTGTTCCGATTTTGACTGCTGTGTTCAACAACTGGTTCCACCAGGGACCCGAGCAGACTGTGCTGTGAAAGGCCGAACAATTCTGGGCAACCTGCATCTGACTCGCACTATCGTGTAGAAGACGACGAGCAAGCCACGCTGATCAATTTGGATTAGTCCTATGCATTTGATAGGGTCGACCTTCGGTACCTTGCTGCTGTCCTGTAGGCCGCCGGATTCGAACTTGACTTCTGCCGGTGGATTAGCCTCCAGTATCGCTCCCTCAGTGGTACAGATGAACGGAATGCGATCGCGCGCTTTTGCGCTGTCTCGGAGGTTTCTTCAAGGTTGCTCGCTGCCTCTCCTACTTTACGCTTTGGCGTTGGAGCATCTCCTTCGCCGGCTCAGGAACAGGACGTGCAGTCCGGACCTACGCGTAATCTCTGTCCGTCGGGTCAGAGTTTTTGCGTACGCCGATGATGTAACCACTTTTGTGTTGTCTAGCAGCGACATTGAGGTGGTGCTGAAGTCGCTTGAACGGTATGAAAAGGTCACGGGCGGCAAAATTAACCGCAACAAGTCTCCCGGCTTGAGATTAGGTGCCTGGAAGGGGATCGATCTTCCAGTACCTTTTGGTTGGATGGACGAGTTTATCCACATTCTCAGAGTGTGGTTCAGGCCCGGGCTCCAGCTGAAAAAAATTGGTCAGAGTTACAGGCAAAGGTCGGAGCGACGGTTGCGATTGGCTCCGAAGGTGGTTGTCCTTGTAGGCTGAAGCGTGTGCCACTTACGTCTTTCCTCTCATCCTTTACCGTTTGATATTCATTCATCCCCTCCCCGTCATTTCACAACATCATTATATTTTTATATATATCTGTATATGAACATTTGTACATGTTGAAATTTTTATGTCATGGAGTGTATTGTAGATTTCCAGTGAACTTGTGGTATTGGGGTTTATGCAGGAGTGAATGATGAGGGATAAGTTTTGTGGTGAATGGATAATTTGTAATGAAAGAATGGATCGTGAATCTGATTAGGTATAGGATAGTGTCAACTAGCCTTAATCCAGTTCCCCATTTCGACCTTGTGTCACAATTACTGTATTCAGTCAGTAATAAATATTAGTCCGTCGTAGTCAGGCACTCCGCTGTCTGGCTCGCGATTGTCGAGTTCTCTGTCTTCAGAATGCACTCGGTTTCCCTACACTAAACTCGACCTTGTGGTACATCTCGTCTCGGTGGGGTGGATGAGGAGTCTGGGTAAATAACAGTCTATTGGAATCAGTCAGAATTTCTAACAGACATCACGGCGAGTAGCTTAAGCAAGACATAATATTGGAATGAGTAATAACACTTGTAAATTTCAAAACCTCAAAAAGTTTTATATCGTTTCAAACTCTGAGTTTTCTCCAGCCATGATGAATATTTCTACTCTCAATGTTTTGAAGGTCTATTGGGTCTCAATATCACACCTGACCTCAAGTGGAACAATCGATTGATAAAAATGCAGAGAAAATAGTCAGCTCATTCTATCACTCCAGGAAGTATGACTTTTTTGTCATGCTCACAAGAATCAGACTAGACCAAAAAGAGTATATCTGCTATATCTGGGCTTGAACTGCCCAGTTGTCACCTTCTAGATTTGATAGTTCAAAATCGTTTATCCCGTCTTGTGAGGGGGGAAAGTGTATTATTCAGCTTTGTAAGGAAGACTTATTTTTCATTTTTTACAAACTAATTTTATAGAAAATGGTCAAATGGCTCCATTCCTTACTTCCAACAGTTCAAACCTTTACAACTAGGATGCTCCATGCTATTTCCACGGAATCGAATAACTCTCATTTCCTCTGTGTTCCAAATGTAAGAAGAACATTCCACTAAGACGGTTTCCTTTTAAGAACTGCTGCTTTGAGGAATAGGCTACTGTATAGGTGCTTCTACTTTATTCTTGACTTCTTCAAGTCGTTTCAATCTTTATATTTCACCTTCATAATCTTTTACTTCTTACCATTTTTTCTTTCATTCATATCATACACCGCATTCAACAATTTTGAGTGTCTCTCGTGAAATTTAGCAAAATAGACAAAAAATGAAAATTTAAGACTACTGTTATTCATAAAACAGTTTCATATTGACAATAATGATTGCATTAGTTCTTGTCCAATGCTCATTTTTCTTTTTCTGATTTTTCAATGCACAACATATAGACTGAATGTCGGAATTTTTAAAGCAAATTTTAAATCAGAATTGCCAAAATTGTGCTGTTTAATCATAAAATGTTCCTTGACTGACAAAAATATTTAGTGTGTTATTACTCTACAACACTAATATTCTGTATCAGTGAAGTCGGTGAGCTGTGATATACACAATACACGCAATATATATATATATATATATATATATATATATATATATATATATATATATATGGGAAAATGATATATTATTTTTTATATATAAAGAACAATTTTAGGAGAAAGTAATATGACAATGTGGAAAAGGTTTTCAGATTATGCATTTCGTTTATATTTATGTTGATGCGGCTACACATGCGTACAAATGAAAGAGATATTGACAATTTAAAATTTAAAATAATTATTTTTTAATATGTTTTGGGTATATAATCTACCCGATTTCATTTATATTCTTTTTCTTCGAGTTTATGTTTCCATCACTTTTGATATTAAATATCTCACATAGTGATAATAAAAGATCTGCCAAGAAAGGTGAAACGTTGTAATAATCTGGACACAAATTTACTGTGGATGATCTAGCGATTAAAGCGCTTTCTCAGAAAATTGTTTTCTATTTTAATTAGAATAGCATTTTTAAATCAAAATTGTGGTCAATCTCGTTACGGTGAGCAACTAATGCATTTAATGTGATGTTTTGTAAAGGATCTCTTTTATGTTCATATAATATTTTCTTTAAATTCCTTAAAGTTTCTCTGATGTATTCCTTGTGACAATTATTACACGTGATAGAATAAATTCCTCCTTCAAGGACGAAATGTATCGCTTGAAAAAATTTTCCACTTCATATTTCTTTTCATATATATATATATATATATATATATATATATATATATAACAGATATATATGCAAATACATTACTAGACAGCATCGTGATTTAAGAAATTAAAAAAAAATAAACAAAAAATATTTAAATGCATTACATTGGAATTTCAAACTTTTCTGACCCTTTTAAATATTAAGTTGTTTGTAATATGATAGTTCAAAATAAAAGATAAAGTGTATTACAAGTATACACAACTGTTTAGGCATTGATATAAATACCTTTCATTGTGGGTTCATTCGTCATAAGCAAAGTTGACTTAGAAAAATTCAACAATTCGTATATAGTTGAGTATATAGGAATCAAAATCGCGACGTACAGGATGGTTTTGTTCTTTAAAAGTCATCAAAATAAATGCTAATAGGTATTTTCTTTTCTAGCGTCCATAGAGGTATAATATTCTCATCTTTTACTACTCAGGACTTAGAATATCACTATCCGCTTACAGGTGTATAGTTTGGAGGACAAGAACAAAACAACAATAATCTCTTTATCTTAAGTTAGAAAAGTTTTTGACAAGATACAGAGAATCTGTCATCTTTTTAATGTCAGGAGAGTAATGAACCAATATTTCACGGTCTTTGTAGCTTATTAATCCTTCAACGTAAAAAAATAATTTTCTCGCTACCCCTATCTCTATATCTGTTTCTATCTCATACTGAAAATCCTATTCTGGTTTCACGTAGAATAGGATCAAATCAAATTCAAGTTTGCAATATTGTAGTGATGTTAAGAACTGCTTTTGAAATTCCTACGTCATCATTTGATGTTAACTTTTGATACTAACCTTTTTCGTTGGAGGCTGCATTTTGAATTATAGTCTTTCTCCTAGTCATTTTCAGTGGGAGCGAATTGTAGGCTAGGGTAAAGCAGCGCAGAGAAAAATTCATTTGTTTAAAAAGTCGTTGTTGTGACCTAAATGTACTGGTTGAAAAAACATGAAAGTTATTCCAAAAACGCGCGCGCGCGCGCACACACACACACACACACACATATATATATATATATATATATATATATATATATATATATATATATGTGTGTATGTATGTATGTATGTATGTATGGCACCTCGTTGTCGAGTATGACCATCACAAGATGTCATTATAAGACTTTGTTTTAGTTTGAACGGATATGACTTTTTAAAGTGGGCAAACATTTATCACAAAAGCCTTCATTGATTATGATTGCCTTTTTTTCGGTCTCGCTCAGCCATTCAGCATGCAAACAGAACGGTTAAAATATGTAACAATAGCTGTTCATTAAATTTCTACAGTGGTGGAAGATATTGCACTCGGTCAGTCGAGGAAAAACAAATAGAACCTAACTTAATTGTGAAGCTCTTCGTAGACGCGCGGTTAAAACACACCGGATCATACAGTAGTTTCTCCTGCAAGAGTTTCGAATCCTGCCTGAGGTGAGGGGGCACATTTTCTTTAAAAAACGTTTTTTTTCGTATGTGCTGGCCAGTAGACGAAATAAATACTGTTACAAAACGGTGCATGTCTACTCAGATCTGTTTTAATCGTCTTAGAGAACTTTTTTACCTTCCATCAGCATGACTGATGCTGATATTTAGGAAAGTGACTCATTACGTATGAAAATTAATTGATTGTGTCGTGCTAGACAATTTTTCTCGCTATAATTTATCTCATATATTTATATCTCTATAATTATAAACTTATAACTCTACCATTCGTCCATGCATTGAATATTGCTGTCACATCTGGCTTGGTGCTCCTGTTGTGTATTTTTGATGAAATCCAAAGATGAATCTGGTAAGCAGTAGTAAATGTTCTCTCTCTCTATATATATATAACTACACTCGTCTCGGAAAACCTTCGGTTTCTTGATTTGATAATGGTCAAATCAATTTCGAAGGAAAAAAAGGTTTAAAAAAAAGAAAGAGTTAGGAACATGAACGTCTGTCGAAAATAATCGTACAGCATACAGGTCCAAAGCCCAAAGAAAAATACCTGATACGAGTAATCAACTAACTAAAAAAGTGCTCAATACAAAAGTAGAGCAGACCTAGTCAAACCTAGAGAGCCAGACAAACCTACCAAGGTTTCACCTAAGCGGATCGTCAGTAGGTTTGTCTGGCTCTCTAGGTTTGACTATATATATATATATATATATATATATATATATATATATATAATTTGAAATAAACATCTACACATGAACAGTGTAGCGCTTTTCTTTCTTGAAATTGCAAATCTGTCTGAATAGCATAGCACGAGATAAAAAACGACTCTACTTCAAATATGTTCGACATATGTAACTATTAAGGTGAATCTGTATCGAAAAATGTGTTTATAATCTGATTCATAGAAGATGTTGTGAATTATAGTAACATTTTTACTAAGTTTTCTTTATTTTGTTGCTTTTTATTGCAGCGCTCACATCGTTTTTAGATTAAAGCAGCAAAAACGTAAGAAAAACTGCTCAATAAATTCAGACAACTTAAAACAATAACATGGTTACATTTTATTTTTAGTTTTGCCTGCAAATACAACAGCCGTCCTCAGCTACCATTACTGTGGCCGTTGTCTATTGAACCAGAGTTACTGAGAGAAAATGTCTCCCAAAAAGCTTCCTTCAAGATCAAAAAAGCCCGAATGCAGTAAGTAATCAGCAACGAACTAGAAATCATTTATATTAAAATATTCATGAGTTGTAGTTTGGATGGAAATTATCAGAATTATTTTGCATTTTAGCAAAAGAATCTGGAATTTACACATCATTTCTCGTTTAAATATTGATCTGTACCAATAATTTTTCGATTTAATCTTTTAATTACTTAGCAATTGAAAAAAATATGCAAATTTTTGTTTGAATTTGCGATGATCAATCATTATTATTATCTCGTTCAGTTGAAGAGAGAAGTGATTTCTCAAAGAGACAGGTGTTCTCATCTCATCACATTTTGGTCATTCCTCTGACATTCAGAAGATGTCTACTGTACTTAGTAACCCTCCAGGAATTTCAAACCAAACTTTTTATACAATTCATGGGTGTAGTGTACATTGTTCTCATTCCATTGTCTGTCAGAGGAGATCTTGTATCAGTTTTTTTTAATCAATTCACCCCAAGCAAGGTGATAACGCCACTAAAACGCAAGGGGTGACTGAGCGTGATAGAGAATGAGAAGACTTTAGAAAGTACCGAAAACCCAATCCTAATCAGAAAACAAGGGATATACCTTCTACTCCTGTTCAAAAAACCTGGGGTGAGTTAATTCTATCTAGTTTATTCGTCCCTGTGAGATTACTTCTCTCTTCTATTGAACCAGTTTTTTAATGATTAACATATGAGAACATTTAATTAGGTATGAACACCAGGCTTAAACTTAAAAAATGACACTAAAAGTCATATGCCCGAGTTAAATTGAAAAGGAAGACAAGCAACATTAGATTTAAACCCCAAATTTCCACGACCGAATTCGAATCGCGCGGCTAATCGTGTTATTCGACTCTCATTAAATCAACAGAGTTATAGAAGATACAAGCAAAGACGGGATAAATAATACGAGGTATCATGGACAGTGAAATGAGAACAATCTAATCGTAAATCGAATAAAGCATTCAGTTAAAAATTCCTAGAAGTTTACCAACAACGACAAACACGTTTTTCTAAAAGACTGCAAGGTACAAAAGCCAGTAACAACCAAAAACTGTTCCGAACCAATCTACGTATAAGTTAAGAGTTATGTTCCGATATTTTCTAAATAATAGACCAAACCAACAAGCACAATGTCATATTTATAACATGCAAATTGTTTCATAGAATATTTTTAGATAAAGCCAACACAAAAGCGCATTTGTTAATGACTTGTTACATACATGCTACACAATCACAAAGGCTCTTCGCTTTTATTCATCATCCATCTAGGAAGAGATCTGGAACAAATAACTGACAATGAATTCTTGTATATGTCAACAAAAATCTACTTAAATGGCATAACACAATAGTGGTGCTACATCGGAAACATTAGACTTCAATTTTTGATTAAATTATTTTAAAATATCAATTTATCAAAAATAATTGTAATTAATCATAAGCTTTTCGGTTTTATTTTTATACACTTTCTATGACCAAGTTTGTTAATCAAAGTTTGTTAAGTTTGTTGATCAAAGAAAGCGTTTTTGTTTCTGATTTTTGATTGGAACAAGTTTTATCACATTTACAGCAACACTTAAAGGAGTTGGGTTGAAATCCGTTGTAATAAAGTTAATGGACACTGAGAACCGAAATAAGACAATTTGCGGTAACACAGTTGTCAATTATCATATATCCAATAGGCGTTAGCATAAATAAACTTTGCTTTTAATTTTCCTTTTTTTTTTATTATTCTTTCCTTATCTACATTCAATTAGTGAAATTACTAAAGCCCATTCATTTTCAGTGCTTATTCTGTCCTCCATGAACTGGGTTCTTTGTCGTACCGATGCACCATGAGATACGGTTGTCTGACTAGTCCGTCCAAGAGATTCATGTCAAAACTCATTTATGAAATGACATTTCATCAAAAGCTTTGACCGCAAATTGTCAAGAACAACAAAGTGCTTTTCAGTATGCGTTATTATACGATGATAAAATGTTTTCAATTAAATTATTCACGATCAAGTTTAGGTCATCATTATCGACAATATTTAAATGCTTAGTTTTTAAATAAAATTTGATTGCCATAAAAATAAGTTTTGCAGTCAATTAATTTTTTTCAGTTTAATTTTAGCATCTAGTTTCAATATTTGATATGCTCATGTATAAGTTAAGGTTATTTTTTATTTATTTGAGGAGCGAGAATCGGAAGTCAACGTATACAAGTTGAATAATTTCGTTGAGTTGGAAAGCATTAGATTCAGACATTAAAAACATTATCTAGTTATTAAAGAAATATTGTATTGAACTAATATGTTATAATTTAAGCAAATAATTGAATGGTTATATGTAGGTACCTCCAAAAATTCACTAAGAAGTGAGAGATACATCATGAAAGAAAAATGTACAAATCATAAAAACAATTGTATTGTCCAAATTTTTGTGTTTAAGATGAAAGATCAAAGGATTTTTACATATTTTTTATCGTTTATTTCATAAACTAGGGAATTTTGGTTAAATATCTTGTTTTTCTGGCGTCAACGCGAGACCATAAATTATTACGTAAAATTTGAGTGTCTTTTTGCAGTGAAAAACACTGATTTGGAAATTCTTGCAAAAATCGGATAATTATTGGATTGTAATGAATGACTTATTAAGAAATTAATGAAGTTATTTGTGAAACTTTTTTTTAGAAAATCATAGTAAAAATATTTTTTTATATCTGTTAATTCAACTCATTTTATGAAATTTCGAAAAATTATTTTTTTTAGTGCTTAATATGTGTAATAGTTATAAGGACATGTACTCGGAGAATTTAAATCAACAAATATTTTGGATCAAACAGGACTTCCACTTCCGAAAATCTGCCTTGAATCATAAAATAAAAAATGCAATAAATCTAAAATATTATTTAATTAGAAAAGCTTTTCATTGCTTTTATGAATAAAATATATTATGGATAGTATTGTTTTAAGAAAAATCATCTTTTCGATGAATTTTTACAAGAATAGTTTTCGTTTTATAAAATTTTATATTAGATTAATTTTTAAACTTTAATTTTTTCAAATTTTGTAGCAGTCAAGAGATACTGTTATTGAATTAAATCTATATTTGTATTTACTAATCCTAAATTGAAATGTTTACTACATTTGAACGATCTAGAGTATTTTAAAAAGGAAATTTGAATTTATTTAATGTGTTTCAACGGGTAGATTTTTGAAAATACAAACATTATCAGAAAATCTCAGCGGTACCTATAGTAAATTTAAAATTTAGTGGTAATTTTCTATCATTTTCTTCAACAAATGTCTTCGTAAGTAGGACTATAAAGTCAAAGTACGTAAAATTCAATAAAATAATAGAATGCTTAAAATGTTTAAAATTTTAAAGATTATTGGGTAGTTAAAAAAATTATATAAAATGGTGTTTACACTGTATTCGTCATTTAATTTTATTTCCATTATTCTTGTTTTTACATAAATTTCCCAAACACCAGGCTTTCGACACGTAAAAAACAATCTCCATGTTAAAAATGCTTTTCTGTGATATTTTAAACTAAAAGGAAGAAATATTTGTTTCAGTTCAGATTAATTAAACTTTAAATTAGCTAATTTTTCTCAAATAACGTTTCAGCAAAGTTTATTTTATTTTTGAAAGATTTTTAATAAAGAGAATTACATTGTGTTGACAGATTTGTCAATACGGACGATTTCATCGATTTTACTGATATTCAGAAAAAATGATTCCAATCAATTTAAATTCTGTTTGAAATACAGCAACGTACTTTGCATATTGGGAATATTAAATTTAATCTACTTGGCAGGAATTAAAACTAAAATAAAAGCTTTAAGAAAGACTTTTCACCGTTTTCTTAAATGCATTAGGTATCACTTTTTTTTCCTCTTTTTTTTTTAGAGGTATCTGTATTTATATGTATCGTATTGACTTGTTTTGATCAATATTTTAGAGAATATAGAAAAGTAATGAATGAAGATGAAAAAATTAATAAAAATATTTAATCACTGAACGAAAATTATTTATTGAACTCTTTTAGAAGTTCGTCTGAAACTGCATTAAGTACCTACAGTAAAGTGCAAGCTATGACAACGAGACATTTCAAGGTAAGGGCTTCTATCTTTATGTTTCTATTATTTATTGTTCAGAATCAAATAAAACCAAATTCAAGCGTAATGGCACCGGTGAACTAGTCTTAAAAGATTTACATGGACACAATTTTATTAAATTGTGCTTACATAACATGATTTTATTGGCCTATGTAAACGAGAAAAACTAATTAGGGAAGATAAATGGATTTTTCTCCTTAATTGGAATATTAGTTCCTGTTTAAACTAGATTTAACAACCAAGATGAATTAAGACTGATGAAAACTAGCTTCCCACCCTGAACATCGATAGCTTTAGCAACTGATGTTTGAGATACCTGTTAGTTCGATACTTTCTAAACTTTTATCTTCTTTTCCAAAGATATAAGGGCGGTTAAAATTTTTCTTTCATTTGCTTTCTGCAACACTTTGTTGATATATCGAGTAGGACTTAAGTAAAAATAGTTTATAAAACTCGTTCTGTTAAATTATGTTTGTAATTAGGGTCAGTAATATTTAGCCTCGAAAATGTAGTACATTAGTAAATTTTTCAAGTATGAAAATTTTTAGTATTTGGAAATATGATCTCTTTATAAACTGGTGAATAACTCATTAGAAAAAACTTGTCTATATAATATTATTGGAACGATGTAAAACAGGCGTAAATCTAAAACATTTTTCTTTTGAAGAGATCCCTCGCTGATCTGATGACAAAACTTGCGCAAGCTCAGCCAATGTTCGTCAGGTAAGTGGTGTTATTGTTTATAATTTCCAGTCCTTCTAGCTGGCGTTCGAGTCCAAGTAAGAGCCAAGACATCTTTTTTGTTTTGTTTTTTAAGGCAAATATGTCAATATTGTTTGAAGGATTGGCACAGCAAAATTCCTTGCCAATTCCTATCCATTTTGACTTGTGCCATACTCGGCTTAATATCACTGATGTGGTTTTATGCCTGGGAGGAATATATTCTATTTACTTGCGTGGTTATATCACGTCGGGTTCAATGGGTGTGCTATGCAAGAAAGGATATTCCCAGTTCGCATTTCCCTCGTTATGAGCATTATCTTATCCATAATAAATACACCTTAATATGCGTGCGGAACGGAATAGCTGAAAGAAAACATGCTGTATTCTCAAAGAGATTTTATACTACACAAAATTATATACAAATATTTACACTTGTGCTACATAGAGAAACTATAATACATGTAAACAACAACAAACCTTGCGAAAATTAGGAACAGTGTCTTGTAATAATTCCCAACGGGAATTCGAGCTACCGGTGGATTCTTCTGTTTCTGGGGAAGCCATATTTATATTTCCCAACGGGAATTCGAGCGGGTTGGATTGATCTCCTATGATTCTGGTGAGGAATCTAAGGGAAAACGGCGTTATGGGCTTGTGAGCTGCCTCCTTGCAGCTCACCCGGTCGGGCAGATATAGCCTTTGTCCGTGCTAAAAACTCAAACTGCTAGTGGTAGAATCCAGGCAGCTAACTGAGCGACCGACCGCTTTCGTCAGTCTATGAACTGACGTCACCAAACGGCCGTCATGCGACCCTCATGACTTGAACTCAATCAAAAGGAAATAATCACCTCACCCTACTTAAAAAAAACTCTCATATGATACACAGATTATCAAGTTTCAAGCAAGAAATTAAAAAAGTTTGATGCATTCCGTATTTACGCTTTTTTCAAACGCAATCTTTATTGATGTATTACATATTTTGAGGGCAAAATGTTTGAAATCAATATAACTGAAAATCTATTTTTTGTCTACGATTTTTGTAGTTGCTCATCAAATGAGTAAGTTTTGTCTAATATTTTGAGATAAAGTATCATTATTCCATGAATTATCCAGACCAATATTTTACTATTGTTTCGACCACTACATTTCTACTATTGTATTCTCCGGTCTTCTTGGGTATATGATGTGAAAACCAATGAATTGAAAGTACAGCATAAAGTGTGAGTAAAGTAAAAGGTTTTACTTGGAATTGCATGAATATAACACTTTTTGAGAAAATCCGAAAAAATTAGGCTGATATTGTTCGTCTGAATCATTTTTTCCTCGAAAACTCTGTTCTTTTCATAACTTGGAAAATATTCGAGTAGTTTATGGTGTTGAACATCTCTTCATGCCCAACTGCAGGTAATTCTTAATCTCAGATTATTTTCTCGGTTTGACACTGTGACATACGAACAAATTTCATATTATTGACTAAGCGTAACTTGGGTTTTGGCATGAGACAACAAGTATCAAGCATCCGGTGAAGCAAAACTTAACTAAACCTGCGCATTATAGTAAATTGCATTGAAATTTTATAGGTATCACCCTAACTTGTTTGACTATATTGGAACTGCTCTGATGTTTTTTCAGGTCTATCCGCTCTTTCATATATATATATATATATATATATAAATTTCCAAGAGGATAGAATCCAGGTAGAGCTCATGTTCAGGACAGAGCAAGAATATAATATAAAAAGCTCAAACACTAATATTCCATGGTTATAATTTATTACATTGGAATCGTAATCACGATCCAATTCATCAGACCTACAAATTATATATATATATATATATATATATATATATATATATACACACAAAGTTTAACAAACGTATCCGCCAAAAGCGGTATACCAAAAGAACACCTTTCCTCTTAACAGCACTATTAGTGTACTTATTGTTTTAAAAAACTATTTTTTAGAATTTTAATAAAGCCGAAATAAATGAGATTTATTTTCTCGGGAACTGACAACAAAACTGCTAAACACTATTCTTGTAAATAAACAGACTAATAAATAAATAGTGTTATCAATTTACGAGAAAAAAGTATAAATCCAGATGCTCCTGACCTATTTAAGTAAATTTATGCGGCAAATGAAAGAAATCCCTGAGAAATGCATTTTCAAAATTTATAATTCCAGTTACTCTTCGTTATGTGTTTATTTAAATTTTCTGACATTTTTATAATTTTATGAATAAAAAAGTTTGTTTTTTTTTGCTTTATAATATGATAAATAATAAATATTGCATTGTAGTTGGTTCTGACATTTTATAAATTTGTAAATATTTTTATATTTATATTTTATTCTTGTAAATAAACAATCAAATAAAATAGTTTAATACTTTTGTTGACAATTTTCGAGAAAAATGAAAAATGAAAATATATAAATCCAGCTTCCTATATTGGGGTTTTATTAAAATTCTAAAGATAGCTTTTTAAAACAATAAAAATTGCTGAGGGGTGGTATAGAGTAATAGTGGTGTCAAAAGAAATTACGTTGAAACAGGGTTTTTTTGGCGGGTACGTAAGTTAAAAATATAAAACAAATTTTAATTAACAATAATTTCCCTAATTACATAATTTGTAAACAAATTAAACTAACCATAAAAAATTAAAAACAAATACAAAACAATAGTAATGCAAAAAACACCAAGTACAGAGTACAGACAAAGTAGGTGAAAAAAGTATAAGAAAACTAATACACAGATACATGTAACTTAATAACAAAAACGAAGAAATTATACTTATGACTTACTAGACAAAAACCTCCATGATATCCACCAATCATATAACAAAAAAATCCAAATTTCGACAAACAAATGTTATTTATGAATTCACTTGTTTCTCTCATAATAAAAATATCGCAATTTTCTGATAATAGTTCAATTAAATAGCCTATCACCAACACATAAAAAAGCACAAATAATCCGACAAATGATTACCAATAACATAAAAATGCTATATCACATAAACAGTAAAAAAACAGAAGCATTAAACATAAAAATCAAATAACCTAATATTATAAAATGCTATTAAACTTAGAAACTAAAGTACTATATATATTTCATTAATAAAAAAAGAAAAGCATAACGCAATGTTGTGGAATCTTCCACATTAGCCTTTAACTCCCTTCAGAAAAATGTATTCTTCTCTGAAAAGCCTTTAATCAATCATCATCTCGTTTTTGCAAATCCAATCTTTTTATTGGTCAATAAACACCAAAGTGTAGCAAAATTCCAAACGAATACTATTTCCCGCCAAGCTCTTTGGAGCCGATTTCGCTACACAAAAATCTATAAATTTCCGCATGACTTAATTCAGACAGTCAGCCACCGAATTTCAACGAGGTGCTACCAAACTCCACGCATGACAATTCACTGACTCACACATCACATTGAAATCTCAATAAACTCAACAAAATATTCATCAACCATTGTCCGCATGTTAACCAACATCTACAGTTGACTTGAAACGTGGAACAATTTCACTACTAAAAAGTAATTTTATATCTCATCAACTTAGCCTAACAGTCAAAGGCAAGCAACTCTTCATAACATTTATTCTTACTTGTAAATTACACACGTACACACACTGATAAATGAACGAACACATATGATTTCTTTCCTTGCAGAAAGCAAATCATTTTAATTTTCTTAACAATCAAAAGGTACCAACATTTCTTAACCACATTTCTGCACAAACATTCCTTATGACATTGTCTCAATTATCACAACAGCAAACATTGTGATTGTCGTTGCATGTATATTTTATTGTTGATATAAAAATTTCTTTAATGTTAAATCTTTAACAACAGTGTTTAGTCGTTTCTTGCCATGTAATTTGTTCTTAAATTTTTTTTATAACCAATATTTTATGGGATACGCACGCTATAAGCACGCATAACCTTCATCTTACTTAATTTTGCCTTCTAATATATTTCACTCCGTGTACATCCCGCAACAATGTCTCTTGTGAAGACGCAAAAAAACGAGATTTGAAAATCATGAAACTGACATAAAACATGTCTTTGATAACGGCTTAGAAAAGCCGAAAGTAGTTAAATATTGGACAATTTATATTTAAATATGTACTGGAAACAAAGAAATTATTCTGAAATATAAAAAGAATAAATAAAAACAATATTTTTCTTCATTCTATACAATTTTTATTTTTCTCCTGCAAGAGCTCACAATCCCGGGCTACTCACTCATAATAGACAAACATGACCACCTAAATCACCACAGCACCTCTATTAAGGACGGGTTTCCATGTTGCAAAGGTTCAAAAAACGAGGACCCTGATCCCCCATATATATGCTTCCTTCAGCAAGCTTTCATATCTGTGGTGACTTCGATATTCACCACAAGTAGTAGTTATTCCACTCGAACAAGACTGATGAAGAAGGCAGATACAGCGGAGACTTCTTTATCGCCTATGCAGTAACTCAGATCATTAAACAACCAACCCACGTTCCTGATGTGACAGGACATCAGGTGAATCTCCTTGACCTCTTCCTCACTTCCTGCCCTGAAAAATGCTTCGCAGAAGTTTTAGCCCCACTTAGCATGTCAGACCATTCCCTAGTCATTGTCCAAAATTGATGCCAAACTAAAGGCATTACCTGATTTGCCGCGTGCCATAGAATGATTTTTCCTTACACGAAGGTAAACTGGGGCAGCTTTAGATCTTACATAGCGGAATCTCCTCTCTCAACCTTCTCCAAAGATTCTGCCTCCACAACGTCGCTTCCCTCGTCTCTGGATGGATCTTTCTGGAATGGAGAGTTTTATACGCCAAAAATTCCAGTGTAGCTATGTACAAGCGGTCCAGGCCGAGGTTGAAAACAAACAAATTGGATCCCGTGAGGTCTGGGAGATCTCCAACCAAATTCTGAATAGAGACAAAGCCTCTGTGCCCACTATTATAAATAGCCCCAGTCAACTTTAGATAAGACGAAGTTCTTTGCTTCAATCTTTGCCTCCAGCTCCAAGGTTAGATGACATAAGACATCTTCTTCCTGACTTCCTCCGTTTCACCGAGCATAAAGATATTACATTTCTGTAATATCTTTATGGGAAATCTCAAGACTTATCAAAATCTTGACTCTAAGAAAGCCACTGGACCAGACAAAATCTCAATAGTTGTCCTTAAGAATATCAACCCGGAATTATCCCCAATGTTTGTGAAATTATTTAGCCGCTGCTTGAAGAAGTCCTTCTCAAGTCTGTGGAAGGAGTCAAGCGTATGCCCGGTTTTAAAGAACGCGGGTGAGCAGTCATCCCCTCTCAGTATCATTGGTAAGCCCTTTGGGGCTATAACCAACAAGAAGGTTGTTGATCGCCTAAATAGGAACAACCTCATGAGCGACAAGCAGCACGAGTTTCGATCGACCCGTTCCATCGCTGATAACCTAACTGCCATTACTTACAGGATCAGTGAGACACTAGACAACAAATACATCTCAAGGATTCATTAGATATTTCAAAGGCTTTTGATAAGGTGTGTCACAAAGGATTGCTGCTCTTTATGGAATCACTGGAAGAGTTTTTTCAGTTATAAAGTCCTTTCTAATGGGTAGGTTCATGAAGGTTGTTGTTAATGGTTACTCCCCGGGGACTCTAGCAATCAACGCAGGTGTCCCACAGGTGTTGCTTCACGGACCAACTCTTTTTATTTTATGTAAATGGTCTGTCTAAGAGTATACTCCAATCATCTATGCTTGTTAAATAATAATTTAGCAGAATATTATTTTTTAGAGGAAATATATCTCTGCTCCGACTTCCTGAGGTTGACTATGGGATCATCTACAAGCCATAATATGGAAAGTCGATTCTGATTGGCTGAGCTAGCGTGAGAAAGGCGATAGGAAAAAGGTTCAAGCAAGTCGAGTCTTAACCGCCAAGCAACGTAGACGTGTTCTCTTTCGTGCCTGAAACGGCTCCCCAGTGAGAGGGAACGACCCTCACCAGATAGTTAGTACATGTTGACATTAATAAAATAGTTAAGTTAACATTTTCCGTGTTGGAGTCCTTTCATCACTGGACCTAAAACATTTCGCGACCACGGCAGGGAGAAGACAAGAGAGAGAATGCAACATGCTGATGATACAACGGTATATGGGTGAACCTTCAAAACTCGTGATGACCAGAGATTGGCAGTTGATCTCCCCTTCTGGAGAACTCTAACATCTCAGTGGGGATGGGGGAACAGGCTGATTACATTCAATGCCTTGTAAACCAAACCAGTTATACTCCATCATCGCCGATCGGACTTTGAACTATCACCAATCACGATGAATAGATATTCCATCAGGAAGACCACGTTCCTTGAGCTTCTATTAGGCGTTAAATCCAATCCAGACCTTAAGTGGAGGTCGTACATATGATCCATCGCTAAAGATGATGAAAAAATGGTCGGTTTCCTGTACTGCTCCAGTAAGTACCTGACTCCTGCTATCCTCTACATTTACAAGAGCCAGATCAGTCCTAAAATGGTGTGCTCTTGTCATATATGGGCAGGAGCTGCTCAGTCTTCACTTTCCGGTCTCGACAGACTCTAAAAGCATCTCTGTGACCTTGTGGGTGACAAATTATTTTGCACTCAACAATCCCTTTCTTATACTACACACATTGTAGCGAGCTGCCCTCATTTGCTACGTACTAAAATTACGAGATATAAGTTCTACGCGAGTAGATTCTTCCCGTGAACTGCAGATCTGTGAAAATACAACTGGGAGAATGTTTTCCCGATCACTACAATCTTAAGCCTTATCTTCACCACATAAACTGTGCTGCTTACTCTGTTACCCTCTACATCTGCATTTACAGGGTGAACATCACTGTAAAAAAATTTAAAAAAAAGGAAGAGTTATAAGTGTGTGAATTGTCCTGAGTGCTTTCTGCTTATATTATAGCCATATTCTATGTGTGGGGTCGATTTTATGGTGGCGAGGATTGTTAGTATATTTATTGTTTACTAAGTTAACTAACAAACTTCCTTATCACGAAAATGAACACCCTTAAAAACAGTTATAGTATAAGTAGAAAGAGTTCGGGAAAATATACAAATAGAAAATTTCTTCACAGACTTAATCTTCAAAAAGAAGAAAACTCGCGTGGACCCAAAAATTTAAGTAAGAACTCACAAAAATTTCTGCATAGGTAACGAAACATGCATAAAAAAGTTATTTACACACACACACACACATATATATATATATATATATATATATATATATATATATATATATATATATATATATGCAAAGTTTGTGTGTATAGATATTTGGCAACATGTAATTAGTCCGCCAAAGCTGTAACTGTTTAATACCCATTGAATATCTAATTTATTGACCTTGGGAAATGGCTTCAGAAACATCGTTTTAACTTTTTTTAAAACTGCAGCTACTGATATCTTCCAGTTATCAATCATTTCTACCTGATCGATATTCATGACAACTGATCTTACTTAAATTTTCATTTTATTTACAGATGTATTAAACCTAACCTTATGCAACGCCCAAATGAATTGAATAAGTCCTTAGTTCAACGACAACTCGTTTGCAATGGATGTCTGGAAATCGCTCAACTCCGAAGAGATGGGCATTCAATTAGAATCAAATTCGATGATTTCATTTTGAGGTAAATATTTAGTTCATAAATTTTAATAAAATTCAGCATATTTATTCTACTTAATTAAAAACGCACGATAAAAGAATAGAATCAATTGCATGAGTATCCAATTAACGCCACCATTTGATTAATCTTTAATTGTAGATAAGTTAATTTGTACTAACACATTTCTAATATAATATCTTCTCACAAAATCAAATTCTCGCATTTTCTGAACAATAAATTATAGCACTCATGTATGGTCCATAAATTAGAGAATGTATTTATTATTGGTGTCTTCGTTGAGTTTGGCCTATCAAGAACACAATACTTACTGGTCTGTGTCATTGTGAATAATTTTTGTTCTTCTAACAGAATTTGATTTAGCTCCTTTAATTTTATTTAATTATTTACTCATTTATTTGTTTATTCTTATTTCAGATATGGTGAAATTGTTAAGTACTCTGCGGATATAACTGACAAAAACAATATTTGCAAGGGAATCCTTCAGACTGCAAAAATTACGGATTACGACATCGGCAGGAATAAAGTTAGTTTATATATATAAAATAAATTAAATGCAATTCACATTGCTTCATACTGAAGTGCAATCCTTTCTACAATAAATTTTCAATCAAACAGAAATTAAGTTTTACTTCAACAATTGTAACAATTTTATCCTGCGGAGTCAAATTTATTAAGGTTTGTATTAATAAATTTATGATGATTAATTGGAAATCAATCAGGGTTTTTAATTTTAAAAATACTAGGGTCAATTATAAAAAGCCTATTTAACGGCAAATTTGTAAAGCAAAAATTGACTCACTAAAATTGTTAATAACATTTTTTGTTTAATGTGGAATGATACTTTACTTTTATTTTTTCATTTTTTTTATAACTGGTTTTTAACTTTTCTCTTTTTAATTTAATATAATTTAAAGTTATCGTTATTGTTTTTCAGATATTTTTAAAATGCAGACATAAAGATGACTTGGAAACTGTATTGGTTCAAAAGGTAAACATTTCTACTTACTCTTCATATTTCTATTTGTCCCACAGACAGAGAAAACTAGGATATAATAAAAGTTTAAAATTCAAGAATTTTCAAATTTCAGTTTAAACAACATTTACACTTTACAGTTAGACGTCTATTTTCTAAAGTTATTTTTATTATTATGCTAAGTCCATTTGAATACACTTTGAATAATTTTTGTATTATTATTATTAATAATAATAGTAAAAAATTTGCTGGATTATTATTATTATTATTATCGGTAATAATAATAATACAGCAAACTTATTCTTTTTTTCACTTGTTTAAATTATTCAGTAAAGTTTTAAGAAAATCTAATTAAAATTATTTAAATTATTCCATAACTTTTTCAGCTCTGCTCGACTAATTTGTCCATGGCGTTCTTTACTTAAAGCCATTTCATAGTGCAACTCACACCCAGAAATGGAGGCCTACATCAAATCTCGTCATTCCCCTGAGAACGAAGATTTTTAGTTTCTGTTTTGGTTTCAGGTAGTTCTCTGCTATAAGAAATTCAAAGAAAAAAGTTACACTATGTTTTAGCCTTAAGTCAAGAACAACATGAATTTGCCAGAATGTTTAGTTATCTATTCATTTACTCTTTTTTATTACAATTTTTCAAAATTCACCATTTTCCCTACAGTTGCAGATAATAATGCTTTATTCATAGTATACTTATTTTACTTTGATGAAACTGATACGTTAAAAGAAGTAATGTCCTTGCATTTAAATCTTGTTCTAGATACAAAAGTATCACCAATATTTACTGCGGTGAAAACCTACTTTACAAAAAGTGATAAAGAATATTGTTTCATGAGTTACTGATTGAGCATTATTAATGATAGATCTCTCTTTGGGTCTTGTTTATTTGAAGATGGAAGTGCCAAACATTTTACGTATTCATTCTGTGATATTGAGACAAGATATTGTAGGAAAAACATTTGAGTACAAGTTTTCATTTGTGATAATTAATGATTACTTAAATAAATAAAAATCAAAGGCTAAAAAAGTAGAATATTTCAACAGCTCTGCCAGGACAGTAATGAAATATATATTAAGTTACTTACTGTTCAAAGAAGTTCATGTCCAACTCGTTTTTCTGAATTATGAATGTTGTAGTGATTATTGAAACTGAAAGTGATGTTGATCTTTGTCAACAGTTGAAAAATAAAATTAGTTTGCAGCTTTAAGGCGTCAATAAGACACTTATAAACTTAAAAAGAAAAACTTATTGTTACAACCAAAATATTTGGAGACGAATCAAAACCCAGATAGGAAAAAAGCCACAAAAAAGGCTGCTGACAACTCCAACGACATTAATTCAAAGGCATCCTGGAATTTCCTCTTTCTTGTGTAATTTTTGTTTGTTTGCTAGGATTCTAATTAATTCAAAGTAGCGTCATAATTTCCTCCAAAAAAAAAAAAGGCGATACATAAATTTAAAATGCATTTAAAAAAAATATCTTTCATTAAGATTTAATTTTTCTTTTAACTCCATTTCTAATTCTAATTTAATATTCTCAATGAGTAAAATACTTAGGTGTATTTTAAATCGAATTTAACTTGATTGAAATCTTTTTTCTCTTTATCAGTAAAATCTTTAAATTTAGTCATACTGGCAGATCTGTCAAAAAACCACACAATACTTCTCTTCATTTTAATGAAGAGAAATATTTTATATGCAGGATGAACTCTGATGGGAAAAACCTTCTGGCACGCCACAGCAACCCAACTTTCCCTGCAGTAGATACAACTGTTGATTCGATGTAGGCGTTCCACTTCAAGTCAGTTGAGAACGTGGGGGCAAGAAGGCGCAGTGAGACGCTCTCCATGAGTCTAGCATCAGCGATGTTGATGGTGGACAGGAACGTTTTTATATGGTGGCTAAAAGGGAGCAGTTTAATTTTGGAAGTATTAAAATTTACAAGCCATTTTCTGTCCCAATTAAACACTGATTGGAGGTCCTTTTCAAGAGCAGCGGACAGGTTAACTTTGTCAACTCTGACGGATTCGCAATTGAGACAGCAGTAAATGGTAGTGTCATCAACATAAATGCCTACTTGGGAACTGATGACATCAGAGAGATCATTGATGAAGATCAGAAACAGCGTAAGACCCAGGATAGAGCCTTGGGCGACACACGCGTTCGTGCAATAAGATCTGGAAACGAGCCCATTCAAAACTGACTTCATTTCAAGATTTGATAGGAACGATTGGATTAAATCAAATACGCGTCTAGTAATACCGTAGCTCTGGAGTTTACGTAGAAGACCAGTGTGCCAAACTTTGTCAAACGCCTTCGAGATATCTTGAGCCACAGCTCCAGCTACGCCGTGATTAGCAAGTGCTTGATATACACATTCAGTGACGGCCGTTAGCACATCAGCAGTAAATCTGGCAAGACGGAATCAATATTGTTTGTCAGAGAGTTAGGCTTAATCACGTCAGTACTGACTCAAGCCTCGAATACTTTGCCGAAAAGTGGTAGGAGACAAAAAGTGCGATATTTAGAGGGATCAGAAGTTCTTAAAAACAGGAACAGGAGGACTTGCAACAAGCAGGAAAGCAGGAATCAGTGAGACTGAATAGTTGTAGAGTTTGGAGAGAACTTGAGCTAACTCGGGAGCACATTTCTTTAGGATGATGAATGGGAACCCATCACCTTCGCTTGCCTTATGGGAGTCTAATTTAGAAATAGTATCTGAGACCTGTGACGAGGTTATGCATATATCACTCAGTAGAGGCTCTGTTCTAGGAGGGAAATCAGGTCTGGGTACTCCAATTGAGTTGAGTGTTGAGTTGGAAGAGAATTTCCAAGTAAATAATTCAACCTTATCTAATGTAGTCATCAGGACTTCGAATTGATTGAATAGAGGAAGGATTTTTTGTTGCTCAGCACACTCTTGCAGAGCCGCCAATAATCTCTAAAACCGAACTAGCGTTGTTTTATTTTATCGGCAAACAATAAAAAATAAATAATGCGGTTTAACTTGGTATTTCCTTGCTGGAATGAAAGCATCAATGCCGACTTTCACCCAGGAGGAGACCTCAGAAGCGCATTTACGAACAGGAGGATTAAAATCTGCATTCCAAGGGAGATCACGAAAGAAGCCAAGGAACGAGTCCCAATCCGTACATTGATAACAGAAAGATATTCTGTTGGTAGGAGGTTCTTCGCTGGTAGGGGAACAGACAGATGTTTACAGACACTGCCGCATGATCAGAGTTTGCAAGAGTACAGAGCTGCAATGAGTCCGCGATAGATGTAAAGACATTAAGTGATTGAGAAGTTAAGGGTTTGGATTCCTGCGGGGTCAGTGACCTGGCATGGTGAGTGTTGTGGATTCCGAGATGAAATTCGGTCTCCAATGAAAGACAAACGCAAGAATTAGATATAAGAAATTAAATGTATTTACACAATAATACAATGGGTAATACTGTTAGTAAATCCAGGAACGTGGTTAGTAACAATAGTATATATATATATATATATATATACAGGCTCAAAGTAGGACTTCCTTAGAGTCTACGTGCTTGTAACTGACTTCTACAAGCGGTTATCTCACACCATTACTCTACCTCCAACTCAATCACAATCTCTGCTCACTCTCCCTATATTCTGACTGACTCTGGGTATTTAACGGCAGCAGTCCAAGTAACACTCTGGTCGAGTCCACTTATATGAAAAAGGGGAGGACACCATAACACCCCCCCCTCCTTAGATCCTTTTTTGGTGTTAGTTAGTATTTTGTCTCTTATGGTTGATAATCAGGGTTCGACAAATTTTTCTTCTTGTTTGACCTTCTCATTTCTGTGTCTTCCTGCGGTTTTTTGGATCTCAAACGCTTCGTAGATTGCATCCATTGAATCGTCGTTTTCTGTGGTTGACGAGCTTGGCATCTCAATCCGTCTTTTTTGTAATTGATCGATATGACTTCTATGTGAAAACTTCTCTCCTTGTACTATGTACATTAGATTTCCTAATCTGTTGATTATTGTGCCCGGCTCCCAGTAAGCCATATTGTTTCTAAACATCCTAAAATAAACCCGTTCTCCAGGTTTAAATGATCTCTTTGGTACAATCGATGTATACTGGTTTTTGTTCTTGTTTGGCAATAATTTGTTAAACACAGACCTTATTCTCCGAGCAAACATCAATTCCGCTGGTGAAAGACCCGATGGCGGGTTCACGTTAGGTGTTATTCTGTACACTTGGAGGAACTGTTGTATCGCTTTTATCGTCGGTACATCCTCGGCTTTGTTTAACGCTCTTTTTAGTGTGTCAACGAATCTTTCAGCTTGTCCGTTCGGCCTCGGGTGGTACGGAGCTATCTTGATATGTTTTACTTGATATGTCTAACAAAATTCTCTGAAGTCACTGGAGGTAAACTGTGTGCCGTTATCGCTTACCAAACAATCCGCGACGCCAAATCTCGCGAATAGTTCGTGTACAAAGTTTATGGTATTTTCTGTCGTCGGGTGTTTAAATCTGGCAACCTCTGGCCATTTACTGAAACGATCTACTGTTATTAAATAATAGTAACTTTCAATGGGTCCTGCGTAATCCACGTGGATTCTGGACCACGGTCTGTCGACTTTAGGCCATGGCCTTTGTATAGAGGGTGGTGCCTTCGCCGCAGCAGCACAACCTTTGCAACATTCCACCATTTGCGTGATATCATCGTCCATGTTCGGCCAGTAGACAAAACTTCTCATAAGTGATTTCATCCGGTTTTTTCCGGGATGTCCTAAGTGAAAATCTTTTAAGATCCTTCTTCGTAGTGACTTCGGTATTACTACTCTCTCGTTATACAATAATATGTTGTCAGATTGAGAAACTGCTAAATTCCTCACGTTCTCTTCTATTTTTTTCTTGGTATCCTGAATAAACTCGTTTCTTTCTGCTTCTCGTCTTATCTCTAGCAGCGTTACAGGTAGTTCCTTTATTGTATTGCATAATACCTTACTGATTTTATCGTCAGCTTGTAATGCCGCAATTACCGAATATTCTAACGGTTCGCCTTTCGCAGGTATTAATCGCGATAGCCCATCAGCGTGTCCTATTTTCTTTGATGGTAAGAATTTCAAGTTTGAAATTGTAGTTTAGTAACACAGTTCCCCATCTTAAAAGTCTGTTCGCTGTATAGACTGGTAGACCTTTTTTTTAACGGAAAATCGTAAGAAGTGGTTTGTGGTCCGTTTGGAGCGTGAACTCTCTGCCATAAATATATCTAATAAAAAACGAGTTACTGCAAAAAATTATGCCCAATGCCTCCTTTTCGATCTGTGAATAGTTTCTCTCCGCCGGTAATAATGATCTAGATGCGTGTGCAACGGTTTTTTGGTACCGTTCAGCATCTTGTATAAAATACACGAACCTACCCCATGTGAGCTCGCGTCATTTGCAATAATGATTTCGAGTTCGGGATCGTCAAAATAACTCAATGTTAATTTTGTATTATTTTTTAAATGCTTTTTTACAGTCCTCTGTCCAATTCCAATTATGCTCCTCTTTTAGTAACCTCATTTAGTGGAGCCCTCAGTTTATGCATATTATCAATAAATTCGCCATAGTAGTTAGCTAGGCCCAGGAAACTTTGTAGTTCTGCAACATTTTTTGGTTCCGGCATATTTTTAATTGCCGATGCCCTCTCTGGGTCCGGTTTCTTGCCATTTTCATTTATTATCTGACCTAAATATTTAATTTCATTTAGGAAAAAATCACTTTTCTCCTTTTACTTTGAACCCAAAGTCCTGAAGTCTTCTGAAAACTTCCTTTATGTGTGATGTGTGCTTTTCAACATTGTCGCTCTTAATTAGAATATCATCCAGATAAGCGGTCGCGAAATTTTGGCCCGTGAGCATTGTGTCCATAGTTTGCTGAAAAATTGCAGGTGCAACTTTTACTCCGAATGGTAGTCTGTTGAATTTGTACAACCCTTTGTGCGTATTAATGCAAAGGATTTTCGTACTCTCTTGTACTGTGATTTGTAGATAAGCCTCACTTAGATCTATTTTTGAAAATATCTTACCGCCGTTGAGCTTTGTAAATATATCTTCTGGGCTCGGTCGTGGGTAATGGTGGTCTTTTATCGTCTTGTTGAGTCCCGTCGAAAAATCTGCGCATACGCGAATTTTTCCTGACTTCTTTTTTGCATAAATCACCTCGTTAAACTCTGTTTTTGATAGAATCCCAGTTTGTTCAAGTCTCTCCAATTCTTTATCTCTTTTTTCTATAGTAGCGAACGGTACATTTCCTTTTTTTAAAAAATTGGTTGGACGTTTTCTTTTCATTCTATTTTGGCCTTAAATTTGTTGCATCGTCCAAAATTGCTGAAAAAATACCTCAGGAAATTGATTATATAATTCTTCCTTCAATTTTATAGTATCTGATGGTTCAACCTCTAACTTTTTGCAAAAAGAGTTGATAGGTAGGTCCCAAACGTTGAACTTCTGCATCCAGTCGATACCTACTAGATTTTCAGTATCTTTCATAACGTATATCTTAAGTTTTTTGTTTTGCCGTGAAATTTAACATTCACGATTATTTCTCCCTCAAATTTTATTTGTTTGCCTGTAACCGACATGGCAATATTTTTTGTGTGTAACATGGTAGGACTGAGTTTTTCCATGTCTGTAAGTTGATTATCGTGAGGTCGGAACCCGAATCCAGTTGTAATTTAACCTTTTTATTTTTTCCAGTTCCACATATTTCCTTCCGTTGGTGTTGTCATCGTTATTCATCCTTGTAGCTCTTATTCTATTAGTATCTTTTCTATTTCTACATTGGGATGTCTTGTGGCCCTTTTTTCCACATTCAAGACAGTTTTTATATCTAAAGCGGCAATCCTTGTTCCAATGTAGTCCTCCACATCGATAACATGCTGATAGGGGGGGGCTTATATTTGTTCGATATTCGTCATAATTTGTCCTGTATGTTGTACTTTTCCTCTTATTATAAAATTTTTTTTTTCTTTCCGGGGAGGTGAGAATCTTTTTCATTGTCGTAAAATTTTAGTTTTCCTTCCGGGGAGGGTGAAGAACGTAGACTTTTTGTTTAACTTACGTATATGAGAAACAGCTGATTTCTCAATGTCCTTTGCGTCTTTCTTTATACTTAAACATCTCTGGCAGTCTTCCGATAATTGCTGCAATGTTAGACCCCGTTCATTTTGTAATTTTGCAAGCATTCTTCTGTGCATTTCGCTATCTTTTGTAGAAACTAACCCTTGAACAAAGATGAGACATTTGAAATTGTCCGGGGTTAATTCCGCTAGTTTAAAGTCGTCACAATGTTTATTTACGATTGCGGCAAACGTGGAATAATCCTCATTATCGCCCTTTACCAGGTTAAGGCATTTCCACCTCCTGATGTTTTCGGGATGAAGAGTTTTTTAAGACATGTCACTGCTTCGTCAATTAATTCGTTCGTCTTTTTTGTCAAGATATAATCCACGAACTTTGTATATTCTTCAGTCCCTAATTTTCTAAGCAATAGACGTAGCTTTTTTGCTTCTGTCCAATTTTGACAGTCTATGTTAAAGATGTCTTCATGTCTTCTGAAGTAATCTCCAAAATTTTTGTCCTCATCTAGAGAATATTTGAAAATCTCTATGGTATTCCACGCTGCGTCTTGCAAAAATGTTGCTTCTTTTTCAATATCTCATTGCTTTTGCCCGCTACTTTCAATATTAGTTCCTGGAGCCCTGTTTGTCTTTCTTGATTTTCCTTTTGCGTTTGTAATAATTGCTTCTGCCATTTTTCTTCCATTCGTTCTTGTAGTTGTAATTGTTGATCATTTTGGTATTTTATCAGTTCTACCAAAATATTTTTAAAATCTTCCATGATAACTCAATTTTACGTATTTTTTACTCCTCGTAACTCTTTGTCGCTAATTTCTTGTGGACGAGGGATGGATTTTTCTATTTCTTCTTGTGTGAGGTCGAATCGCTCGGCGCGAATTTGTTGTTTTTCTTCCCGTGTGTGTGCCAATTTGCTTGTTGGACGACGAGGGAAGATTTTTCTTTTGTTGATCTTTTATTTTCCGCGTGAGTATCTTTTCTTTTCCACGTGGGTTCGAATCTTCGTCGCCAATTTGTTGTGGATTCCGAGATGAAATTCGGTCTCCAATGAATGACAAACGCAAGAATTAAATATAAGAAATTAAATGCATTTACACAATAATACAATGGGTAATACTGTTAGTAAATCCAGGAACGCGGTTAGTAGCAATAATATATATATATATATTTACAGTCTCGAAGTAGGACTTCCTTAAAGTTTACTTGCTTGTAACTGACTTCTACAGGCGGTTACCTCACACTATTACTCTACCTTCAACACAAGCTCAGCTCACTCTCAATCTCAATCTCAATCTCTCTCTGTATATTCTGATTGACTGACTCTGGGTATTTAACGGCAGCAGTCCAAGTAACACTCTAGTCGAGTTCACTTATATGAAAAAGGGGAGGACCCCATAACAGTGAGAATTATAGTCACCGAACAGAAATATATTTGCAGACGGGTACTTCAAATTTTAATTTAAGTAAAGGAGAAAAAGCTGAAAGATATTATTTGAAGAATATTACTTAAATGCCTTCTTTTATATATTTTTTTTTAACTACCCCGTAATCTTAAAAATTTTAAATATTTTAAGCAATCTAATATTTATTGAATTTTAGGTATTTTGGCATTACTTAAGAAGACGCTTGTTGAGAAAATGTTAGAAAATTACCAATAAATTTTAAATTTATTATAGATACCTCTCGTGTTTTCTGATAATGTCGTGTATAGATGTCCGTATCTACAAAATTCGACATGTTTATACAAGCACAAATATTGAATTGTAACGAGATTTCTCGAAACTTCATAAAAACTAAATGAATGATGAGATGGGTGTAACAGATGTAAAAAAAATATTTTACAAAGATTTTCTAAAAGAAAAACGTTTCAAAAATAATTTCATTCATTTCTGAATAAATCCTGACAGTTTCATTTAAAATCCACCAGAAACACAAGATTTTTAACCAAAATTTCCAAAAGTAGTTTTTACCTAAAAAATAATTTTTGACGATAAAATTTCGTCTTTGTTATGTTTTAAGAGTTTTTTTCACCACGTATCCTCACTTTTAAGCGGAATTTTAAAGGTGCCTATATAAAACGTTTATATGGAACAAGAGCTCCGTGTAACCGCTTTGTATAAAATGTATCAAATATTTAAACGTATTAAATTATTTTGTATGCATATTTAACATTTTATACACACTATAAGAAGGTACCAATCTCCTGTGGTGAATTATATTTAACGTTGGTTGTTTCTTTTGTATAGCAATATACATGGGAACCTAAAAAGACTTAAACATACTTCGCCCTACACCCCATACTTTTACAAATCCCTACCCCTGTATAGCACTTAACCAAAACTTTAAACCAACTGATCCGGGCATAGTTACCTAGTAAATATGTTAAGTTAACTAACGAATTTTTCTAAATACTGCACTCAAGTAATCGGCGTGAACTGAAATTCGTACAAGATTCGAATAAAAGTTGATTTTTAGAAAAATATTTCAAGAAATTGTTGATGGTTACACTTTCTTTTTTTCTTTGAAGGATTATTTATTTCATTTAATTCAAAACTAATTAAGTGGGAAATATTCTGTCTGTTCAGTATGAGAAATACATTTAAATGCGAATTTCTTTAACAGAGACGGGAGAAAGATCTGGAAAAGAAACGCGGATCAGAAACACTGCTGCTAGATTGTCCACTTTCAGAAGAAAACTTGGCTCCAAATAGTTTGCCTACCGCGATGCATCAGCACATGGATCCCAATGACATGAATAAAGCTGCATCCCAAAGGGATTTCAACAGTGGCTTCGGTGTAACCTCAGAGCATCATATGACTGAAAACGACCTGCGTTACAATAAAGACCATAAACGTGAGGATAACTTTCATCAGAAGAATCTCGCGTCCATATTTGATAAGACAGATCAGAGAAAAGAAGGAATCGAACAAGATTATAATCATGCTGAAGAACAGTGGATGAACAGCGAGAAAACCTATACAGAAGATACAGAAAGTACGAACTCTTTCGAAATGGACAATGACCGAATATGGTAAAAATTATTGTTATTATTATTATTATTATTTATATATTTGGAGATTATGGCTGGAGAGTGAGTGATAGAAAGCATTTTCAAGTTTCCAGTAAGTTTCTTAGTAACCCTCAAAACTCCTGCGTTGCCGTGATCTGGACAATTTCCATTTTATCCAATCTTGATTCAAGTGGTTTAGCAACAGCCCAAATGCATCCATCGTGTTACCTGAATGTTCCACAACATTCGGCCTAGAGATTGTACGCTCGATCTCAGAAACCATGTGTTTTTTATGAGGTTTTCCTAGACTCATTAATAGAAATTGAATTTATCAATTATCAATAAATTAACCGCATTGATGCTATTTTATTTTGAAACATTTTACAATGTCTATATTTCTAAAAGATTTTCAGTATTAATCAAGCCTTAAGTAATCTTTTATTTTACTTTTATTACAGCTTGTTTTTTGTTTTATTTTGTAACATTTTGTTCCCTCAACATGCAATCTAACGTCATTTTTTTCATTTTTAATAACTTCTGCTTCTCTGTGTAAATTATTATTATTATGTATTTGACGGGTTTGGGGCCGGCTTTTACAAAGCCACCATATCTCAACAAGAAAGCCCAAATAAATAATTTTTTCAGGATATGAGCATTATCTTTTGTTATTCCCTTCTATATTGTTTACAAGGAATCTGCTCAAGATGGCCTTAAAGTTCCATCTTAATATTGTATTCTACATTCGCTGAATTTCGATCACGAAATTTCAATACCTCATTATCTGATTTTTAAATAAGATTTGTATCATCTGGGATTGCAAAATCGATGAAATGGTATTTACATTCTTAATTGGTTGAATGCAGTAACCCTTATTTGGGTTGATAGCTGCACGCCGATTTCATTTGGCATATATCACTATCTCTTAAAGTAGAAAACTTCTGTTTGTCAAAAGTGTTCAATAAGAATGAACGATAAACATTCGATAAATTATACTTACCACAACCAGTATTTAACTACAGACAATTTTATTCTCCTGTTGGCAGTTTATGGCAAAATGTAAGAATACTTGCAACAAATTTGAACAGAGCGAACAGCAACAAGAGGAATAATTTTTCCAATGTATATTGTATAAAACTTTTGAGCCACGTTGGTAAATTAATTACTTTTGTTAATTTTATCTCAAAATCAAGTATGATTAGCAGTATGCTTTTTAGTACACTTTATCATCTTTGAGTGCCAGAAAACAAGTTATTGTATTTTCGTTAATGTTCTATTGTGTACGATAGAGCATCTTAAGCATAGTGATGCTGAAAAAAAGTCATGCCAAATAAAGTTGGACCTCCAACGAAAATCTCACCTTTCAGCTCTTTTCTTAAGTTAAAAGTTTTCACAAAAAAATGTGATCTTTATTATTGCAGAAAGTACAAAATGTCAAAGTATAGAGTTAGTAATTAGTGTTGCTGCCTTTGGCTGGAATAATTACCTCAATTAAATGTTACATTAAGATTTTCTCATTGGAAATTTTTCCCATTTTTCTTGGCTGTAATCCTAAATCTCTTGGACATTGCCTGGATTTCGTTACAAACCTTGTTTTTTTCAATTACCACCATAATGTTTCACTTATATTGAGATCAGGACTTTGTGCTGGCCTGTTTTCCAAAGTTGATCATCTTCTTCCCCAATAAACATTTTTGTTGCACTTGATGTGTTGCAAGAAACACCATGCTGAAGAATTTCTCCAGCTTCATATTGTGGCAGAAGATTAGACTGTAATAAACTAATATAGTTTTCATTGTTTTGGTTTTCATCAACTTTTACCAATTTTCTTCTACCATCACTTTTGATACAAACCCACACCATTACGTATCCGCCATTAAATTTTACCGTCTTTGCATTTTTTCTTTCTCCTGGTTTTCCTACATATTCTCTTGCGTGAGAATGTAACTATTTTGCATTCATCGCTAAAAAGGACTTTTTCCCACTTTCTAGTATCCCATATTAGATGTTCTTTTGACCACTTCAGTTTTCTCTTCCGATGATGTTATTTTTTTGTTTTGTTTTTTCGTGATATTCAAGTAAAACTTACATGTTAAGACTGCATTCAATCCTCACTTGTCTGGATGCTAAGTTTGTATTGCTTGCCAAGACTCTCACAATTTCTTATTCATCACTCTTATCTAACTTTTGTGATCTTCCAGTTTTCTTTGCTCTTAAAACATTTCCAGGCGATTGTTGGGCGGTTTGAACACTTTCTGAAAATTTCCAGTCGCCTGGCTATCTCTTGTTGAGTCATCTTCCATTTCAATCATAACTTTCATCTTCGTTTCAGCAGAAATTTTAACCATGATTTTAGTGTAAAAAAGCATAAACTATAATGACTTGTCAAGGGACCTTACACTCATGATGGAACAATTCCCACTTAGAAATTAGCATATTATCGTGAATTTATCATTTCAAATCTTTCATTGACTGTTTATCAGCTTTAAGCTGCTTAAAGCGGTGTATATTCTGTTACATGGCCTCTACGAAAATGCAACAACTTATTTTCCATTACTCAAGATCCACAGACACTACTGATAAAAACATACACTGAAACAATCTTAACTTCTTAATAAAATAAAGATCTATAATTATTTTATATAGTTGACTCAAAACTTTTCACGCCAGTGTACTCATGATTGGTGAATTTTTATCGATATTGTATATTTGTCGATGAATAAATCATTACTTTAAACTAAAATTTTAATTTTTTTCGTAATATAAAAACAAATACGAATACATCATTTAATCGGTTAATACGCATAAAGGAATAAGCTAAAATCTCCAATAATACAAAATAGACTGGATAAAGTTTTCACTATTCGTTCAAAATCATGATGATTTTATTCACTGCATGAATCAATCTACAAAGAATTAATTTTAATTTGTACTACTGCAGTAAATCGAATTTTTGTTCCTTGTTTTATACACAGAAAAATGCCGTTTTTGCTTATAACGTCTCGCGCACTAATGAATTCGATCTTCATCGATTGCTTTTTGAATTCAACCATTGTGAACATTATCTAACATATTATTTATTTATTTTATTTTTGTATGTTCTCGTTGTAGGCGACCCTATGACATTTTCCAGATCGCCGAGCGCCATTTCGACGATAACGATGCGATTTTCAAGGAAATTCTTAAGCTAATTCGCGTCTTTATGTATATTTTCGTCATTGTCAGTTTAGTAGGTGGAGCTGCGACAAGTAAAATCTCTCTTTTACTCATCGCCTCTAATGCTCGAAAGGTTAGTGAAACTTTTTATGTTTTTATAATTATTATATTATATTGTCATGTATGTTAAGTGTTAGTTTTTTAGCTTTAACATTTGTATTTATTACTAGATTTATTATGTTGAATCTACAAAAGAAAACATCTATATGTGCCAGCAAGTGAACGAACTACACATTGCTCAAATGATCCTTAAATACTCACCATTAGAACTTAAATCATACATTTTGTGAGTCCAATATTGTCAAGAAAGATTAGCTAACTTAAAAGTTGCTAGCCATATGATGTCAAACAATAAAGTAAATGACTGTGCCCATTGAAATAATACATACTGATGACTGGGAATATTACTATGAGTTTCAGTTTTTTGTCCAGCAACAACATGATTCCTTCTTTCAGAACTTTTCTAACATGCGAAGCTTTGATTTTTAGTCAGTCAGATAGCATTCATTTTAAATATTTAATGGGATGAAGAAACAATTTACATTATCTAATGTTTGATTCTGGTAGAATTGAGTCTGCGTTTTAATAATTTAAGATCTCAAAATCGTTTGATTTTGAAAGCTGGAAAGCAAAACCGACCAAATTTGTTTCCAGAAATTCAGAGGTATAAAGAAAACACAGTGTAAAAAATTGAAATGTTCTATAATGTGGAGTGCAAAATATTGTCTATCCATTTCAAACTTTCAACTCTGTATCACTTAAATGTATATAGTCTTTTCAGTAACTACATGGAAACCGGCACTTTAGGATATTGTAAGACGTAATCAATTAATCACGTACTGATCCTTTATGTCCCATATCCCTTCAGGACGTGTATATCTGTGGCGCTCCACAACTTCGTATCTTTTGTAACTCTAAGCAATGTTTGCCTCCCAAGTATCCCTCCCAATCTCTGTTCTACCATCCATTTACACAAGTTCATTTGGTATGCTAGTTGCTGCTAGTGCAAGCTAAAGATAACACTAAAGTTACGACGAACGCTCCTAAAGTAATGCCTCCTATTTTATTATTTTGGTCCAAGACACCAGAGACAAATGTTGGTAATATGACAGTAGAGGTTAAACTCATATTTGTTTTCCTTATTTCAGATCTTACATGAAAGTGTCTATGTCATAGTATCCTTCCATCCGAAAAAAATGCACGTACTGACATTAATTAAACTAATGACATTAATGATTGCTGAACCTTTATCAAACAGTAGATATCAACATAATTATGCGGTGTATAATGCGTTTCAGAAGTGGTGACAACGAATGTGTGTAACTGGCCATGTTTGGGTCAAAGAAAGATGGACTACGCAGATAACATTTACATGACAACAGCATAGTTTCTGCGAAAAGTGAAAAAATGAAACTGATGGGTAAGGTCAGGTTTAATCTCTGACGTCTTACGGCATACCAAAAGACAAGTCTGAAGTAGCTCGAAATTTTTGGTCCACTGTCCCACTTACGCGTAAGAATCCAAGAATAAGGTTATGCTACGTACAAATCCCATGTGGAGATGAGTAAATATAATCTGATCTTGATCCTTGATCATTTGTGGCTAGACTGCATCTACCATTGCACTCAACGAGATAGGTTCAGGGCTACTCTATCGGAGTGAAAAATATATAAATACCATAAGAACATCCGACATTAAATTAGTTTCGCAGTAAATTATTACAGTCTCTGCTTCTAAAGAGTGTCAACTGTCAACGATTCAAACAATTACACAAGTGTCACCGAAGTTTATGAATTCACGCAGATATACCAAACCTTGTATTTGAAAAATCAACACGTCAGAACACAACATATCAAACAAAACATGTAGAACGAATCAAACATTTCATGAATTCTCATTGATAAATTAATACTTCTCATTGCAAGAGCTGAAATGTTGGGCTTAAATGATGTTAATAGAGACTTAGTGATATATGAACAATAGTACCTTTTTTTGCATTTAATTGTATATTTAACATGTAATTAAAATGCAATTTAATTATACGAAGACTGTAATTTTACATCAAATTTTAAAATCGTAATAACAAAATTTGTTATGGATTATGAAACTCTTTATCCCATGTTAAATTTTACTGCCAATTAATATATAATCAAAACATATTTTCACTTTTTTAAGGGGTCAAAGGCTTCAAACGAAAGTGCCACGTTGTTACTTTTCTGTCTTTGTGGTCCCATCGCTTGGAATTGGTTAATGTCGTTAATGAAAGTTCTGTTCGGCAGAAAGGAATGGCCATCAATAAAAGCATTGTTCATTGTAAGTATGATGAATTGTTATTAAAAATAACTGTTTAATTTAAAAATAATAAACTTTAAAAATATACGAAATCAACAAGAAGCAAATAAAGATGTACAACTTTACGTTTTAGCGTTTAATAAATCTCAGTCTGTTTGATAACTGACCTTCAACAAAAATCGCAAAAATATTGTAATTCTAATGTGCAAGTTTCTGCGTTCTCTCTCTCTCCCTCTCTTTCTCTCTCGCTCTATCTATCTATCTAGAAAAATCCGTGTACAAATAAGCTGAATTACACCAAATGATCGCTTGTTCCCGAGTAGGGCAATTAGCCAATCACTGTTGCAAACGCCTGCTCAGGCACATTTCTGTTTTTTTAACACCTACAGATCTTAACTGTGGTTTATACTGCAACCATGCTGAGCGAGTTGTAGTTATAGTTTCTACGAGAGAGCGCATCATCTAGCGTGGTCAACAGTTTAAACAAGGCCAGTACGCTAAAACCCACTCGGTCACAATGACATGTAACTTCGTGCTAATACAACCATCGACGAACTATTTCGTCTACTCAGCTTCGCTCACAAGGCTTGGGTCAACTCGTGATATGGTTTTCATGCACTTTCCAAAGGTTTTGTGCGATGAGATCGTCTCTCCAGGCCGATAACACCAAGGTCAACTTCCTGACAAATCGACTATGTTCATATTCAGACAGGAGTCTTATAGTCAGAAAGTGAATGTTCTAACCGCTCGGACACGGATTCATGGCCATAAATACAGATAAATATTCCATTATACGCTGTGTATCATCAGTACTCAAATTCTATAGCAATATACTAAATTTATTTTAGTTTACTCAAATTCTATAGCAATATACTAGATTTATTTTAATTTACTCACATCCCATAGCAATATACTAGATTTACATAGTAATATACCAATTTACCTGTTGGGCGTTAACCGAAACCTGAAGTCTTGCAGGCATACGCTTGTAGTGATTATTCCATGCCTCTTGCATCTGACGACTCAATACCGTAAATGTTGAAGGTTGACTAAGTAAACAGGTCAGGTATTATTCCATTGTGTTCCATACATGTTCAATATGGATAGATCGTACTAACCAGGGAAACTGTCAAATATTTTGTAGAGTATGTTGAATAAAAGGAACAGTACACGGTTTTCCTGTTGCAGGAATTGAAGTAGAACGGGTCGAACAATGTTTTAGGCGTACATGTATATGGTGCCATTCAATGTTTCCTCCACAAAGAACAAAGGCGAGCGAGAGCTTTAACTTACGGCGCTTCACACCGTGATGCAATAGGTTACCCCCCGCCTCTTCAATTAGTACGAGGTGTTACCATCCTCTGCTGATAAAGCTGAATGATTTGCCTGTAAATTTTCCTCAAACTCTACTCCTTACTCATCCGAAATATCCCTGCCTAACTGTCCCCCTCGAACTAAATTTCTATTGAGTGATATGCATATAACCCCTTCTATAGTTTCTGCTATAATCTCTAACCTAGATCCCCATAAAGCATGTGCATCCGATGGTATCCGAAGTGTGATCCCAAACTGGATCCTGTTCTCTCCAAAATGTATAATAAATGCCTCGCTGCATCTTGCTTTCCTATCTGATATCTTCCTATGATGTGTTGTTCCAGTTTTTAAGAACTCTGGTGAGCCGTTCGACCCTTCCAACTGAAAGAAATTAGGCTTCTACCTCTTTTAGGGAAACCCCTAGAGGCTCTAATCAATGCTAAATTGATTTATCATATCTCATCGCAGGGCTATTTCTCAGACAAGCAATATGGGTTTCGTTTCTCCAGGTCAACTGCTGATATACTGACGATAATTGCAGAAAGAGTCTATCATGTTCTAGATAAAAACGGTGAAGCCCAGGCTGTAGCATTGGACATCTCGAAAGCCTTTGACAGGGTCTGGCATTCAGGGGTTCTCTGCAAGCTGAAAGTTACAGTGACTCCGGCCATTTTTTGGAATTGATCTAGTCTTTCCTATCAAATCGTGAAATGAAAGTTATCCTGAACGGTCACTAGTCTAGATCCTTTCATACTCTGTTTTTAATTTTCATTAATGACGTTCCTGATGACGTCAGCTCTCAACTTGGTATCTACGTTGATGACAACAATTTTCTTCTGTCTTGATAGTAAGACGTTTCAGTCCGACAAACTCAAAATGGTAGCAGAAGTCCAAAACATCCTCAAGTTCGTCGTTAACTGGGGCAAAAGATGGCTTGTTAATTTTAACGCCTCCAAAACTAAATTTCTCTCAGTTAATCATCTGAGAGACCCTCGCTGCCTTTCATCAGCATGGCTGATGCTAACCTCCAGGAAAGTGACTCGTTGTGTCTTCTCGGGCTCACGTTCTCTGCTGATATGAAGTGAATCCATTTCTAGATCAGTTGTTAAGGAAGTCGGTTCAATCCCTCTGCCATATCTATAAGTCATTATCCATGCTTAGAATATTGCTGCCATATATGGCCCGGTGCCCCGCTATTTACCTTGAACTCCTTGATAAGATCCAAAGAAGAATCATCAATACTGATTAATACTGATCTTTGCTTCTCTATGTCTTTTCTATAAATACTTTCATGGTAATTGTTCGTATGTGCTCTTCGCTATGGCACATAGACTTTTTGAATTTAAGCGCAGTATTACACTAGCGTCGAGATACCATCAATTTACAGTTGAGCTGATTTGGTGTACTCATAAATTCTATGCTAAAAGTTTCTTTTCTCACACTTCTCGCTTGTGGAATTTTCTTCCGGCTCCATGCATTCCAGCCAACTTTAATCTGCAAAAATTTAAATGCAATGTCAATCGCTATCTACTGTCCTCCTGATTACTCTCTTCTCTTTCTGCTCATCATTAATTTTTATGTTCCTAATTCTTCCACACCCTTTAACCATTTGTGTTTTAGTGGCATTCTACCTTGCATGGGGTGATACCGATTAAAAACAAAACACTTGTGTGTCATGTGTAAATAGACTTTGTCGTTCGCCATGTCTACGTCGCACACATGAAGGTAGAACGATATCTTATTACTGAACACTACAAAACACCATTCGTCCAACCAACTGATTCTCTTATGCATTAATGCCATTGCTACCCTTATGGAACGTGGCTACTGCCAAGCGTCTATACTACGTGGCCACCCAGAACCTGTAATAGAATTGTTCATTTAAGCAATATTGCTAACATTTAATCATCTCCGACACCACGTCACATCCAGGATAAGCAGCAATTCTTTGAAATTATCATGCATCCTTTCGAAAGCATGCAATCCAATTCCTTTCAATCGGCTTTAATCGGACAAAAGGAACACAGCTGTATGAAACCTTATTGCACTGAATTCTTTCGCCAGTCTTATGTAAATATGCAACAATGTCTAAAGCTCGGACGTGGAGAGTGCTATTATGTTACTACATGACCGAAGTTTGATAATTTTATCAGAATATTTACTATCCTCTAACATGCACATAATCAACCTCGTCCTTTAAGATGGTGAAATTTTATTTTCAGTTATATATATATTTATTTCTGTCTAAGAACTATTCATGAAAAGTTTCTTAAAAACCTGATAGCATAAATCTTTAAAGAAGAAAACAGAATAATAGTTATATACTAAAAATATATTAAATAATTTATATTTCAGATTCTGATAATCGAAGGCGCCCAAACTTTCGGAGTATGTCTGTTTCTATTTAAAATTCTTTCCAGTACTGATATGTTTCGAGGTGTCATCATTACTCTTGGACTTGGCGTTATTCCCACCTTCATGAAAGTATTGGTGAGAGATGGTAGGATATTTCAGAATTGGAAAACAGTCACGATCACGATCGTCAATATTCTTGCGTTACTCAGTCAGATGGCCGCTATTCCAGTTTTCAGCGTTTTTGACTTCGTTCACGAGAGCAATTTTACAGTTTTGGTAGTGCATAATGCCACCAGCAGCTACACGGAACACGTACAGAGTAACATAAGTTTCTGGGAACTTCCACTGAGCATCCTGCTAATCTCACTTGGTTGGTGGGAAAATTTTGTCTCAAACGATTGGCAACTTTTCCTGAATATTGTAGTCAGATTCAAAGATTGGCGGGCACTTCTTCATGACGTCAGGGATACCTCAGCTGTTTTTACTGGACCCTTCAAAATTGGTCTTGCTATCTTCTTCTCTCGAGTATTGGTACCCAATCTAGAATTTACAGTACCCAGTTCCAAAGCAGACGAAAACTCTGAACATTCGGATGCTGAAAAGCACTTTATATCTTACAGTCTACTTTATCTTCAAATTGGATCGGGTATCATCGTTACATATTTGGCTGGTTTGGCTTGCAAGTTGCACATGCAAAAATCAGCTTTCGCTGTGCCATTGGCTATTGCTCCTCTGGCCACAATTGTCTTGATTCTCTTGCAATGCCGCTATGATTTCACCCCAAACAATTGGTATCACGGAGATTTTTACTGTCCTGAAGACAGTCTCAAAGATTTGATTGTTCCCATTATCTGCGCTGTTGTTCTTTGGTTGTCGTATTTGGTAACAGTCAGTCACATTTGGTCCCCCAAAAGTGAAAGAATGGCGAAAATAGAAAAGTAAGTATCGTTTCTTTATATTCGAACTTAACATTGAATATTTGTTCTTGTATAGTGCACCACGTTTAAACCAAATGTATTTGAAGATAACTACCTTTACTCTAATGTATATAGTCGATTCAAAGAAATTAATTAAATCTTCTTTTACAAGTTCGTGTCGTCTTACTATTGACAATATTTTCCAATTTGTGTCATTTTTCGATTTTTCTATCAACAAAAAATTTACATTGATGACCACTGCTCTAAGCTGGATACAAAACTTGCCTGCTTATTTACGCCTATAATTTATGAAATGTTAAGTGAACAGCAACGCAAGACATTTTAAAATCATCAAGTCTTTTGCATCAAGTCTTTTGTACAAATCTTATAGAAGATCACATCTATTAACATTCGTATTAATACCGGAATGATATACTGGTTGTTTATGGACAACAAAATAATTTTAGTGTCTATCAGAGAGAATGAGGGTTATCTGATTTACGTATAACCTTTAAAAACATGTGAAAAAATAATTTTCAGTTTGAATATATGCTAATGTCGTATAAAAAGTATATGCAAAACCTTGGAATTTTGTCATCAGAAAAAGATGATCAAGGTTAGTATTAATTTTTTGTACTTTTTAATGGTGAAAGTCAATTTTCATATCATACTGAAACTTTCATTGTTCATCTTTCAGACTTTTTGTTAGTCCGCATTTCGATGGAATTTTCCCAGACCTTTCTCTTACTTTCCGCCGGCGTCGAAACGACAAAGAGGTCAGGATTATCAACTTTGATCGTCTCCAGTTTGTTGGCGACGATTCTATTGCCCATGAAGATACATACAACACTGAAAACCCAACTCCAATGGTATATGTCTGTGCTACAATGTGGCACGAAACGAAGAACGAAATGACACAGCTTCTCAAATCTCTGTTCAGGTTCGCTAAATATATATTTATATATATATATGTATATATATAAAACCGCTTGGTAATTTATTGGATGTTCGAGGTAGTGTAGCATTTATCAGCACGAAAAATGTAATCAACAATCCGAGTTCGAATTTCAGTTAAGGCTGCTTTAGTTTACTTAACATGCTGAGAAATGGATGAACCCACATATATGAATTCTGCCACATCGTCAAAATGTCACTGACATGACACAATAATTAACAAAGAAAGGGAGTGAACAAAACCATTGACACTTATTGTCAACTTTGACATGAGTTCGTCACATCAATCACTATAAATAATTGACACAAGATTCTGTAGGTGAATATCTCTGAAATAAAATAACTTATTTTAATAGATTCTGGCACAGGTATAATATCGATATTTTGTAAGCTGATTGTTTGTTACCCTTTCTTTGCTCGAACAACATTACAAATGTACACTTTTGACAGTTATTTTTTTTCTTAAAGCATACTAAAGTCGCTGGCTTAATAAATAATATATTGAATATTTACTGCTGTGTCAACTTAGGATACGGGTGATCATGGCTCTCCACAATTTCTTGTCTTTTGTAATTTTGCCCCTTTCTCATCTCTCTTTGTCCTCATTCTGTTATTAATTCACTCAAACCCATTAAGTAGGTTACTCACTGTTTCTTCTTGCTACACTTACCTTTAGTATATCCTGTAAGTGTTAAATTTTCCAAATCCTCTTTCCTCAAATGATCAGAGAAATTTCAACTGCCGCTTTCTGATTGTAAGTAATATTTTCCTTGTAGTTTCTATTTTTCTTAAAATTTGCTCGTTACCCACATGTTCTTTTCATGCTATTCTCAGCATTCATCAATAGAGCCACATCTCTACCACTTCATCTTTGAGGGAGTTATCCAACATTCACTATCATATAAATTAGATATTCCATAGCAATTCAGTACTTTTTTCTTTGTTTCTAATAACATTTCCCGACCGCTTAATACATATTTCACTATTCCTATGCATCTTCAGATTTCTGTGTCACATTTTCCCATTGTCTATTACTACACTAACCAGATAATTAAATTTCTATACACGATTGATTTTGTCGTCAGCAATACGTAGCTCTCACTTTGAACTCTATCATTTATTGACAACCATGTAGTCT